>VZQC01005394.1:27756-98435 GCA_009823505.1 Rhizomys pruinosus
CCACCACGCCCGGCAATCTTTTTTTTTTTTTTTTTCTGAAATTGGATTTCTTTTCTTTCTTCTCCTTATCTTCTCTTTTTTATTTTTTGAAACAGATCTAACTGTATCACCCAGGCTGGTCTGGAACTTTAGTGATCACCCTGCTTCTGTCTCTGCTTCTGTGGATTAAAGTTGTGTGCCACAATGTCCAGTTTGAAATGCTTCTTCCTTCCTCCCTCCTTCCCTTTTTTCCTCCCTCCCTCCCTCTCTCTCTCTCCCTTCTCATTTCTCAGTACTATGGTAAAACTCAGGTTCTCACACACATCTCCAGCCTTTTTTATTTGGAGACTGGACCTCATTCAGTTCCCTACCCTGGTCATGAATTTGCAGTCTTTCTACCTCAGCCTCCTTAGTAGCTGGGATTAATTAGAAGTGTTGATCACTATCCATGCCTGACTTGGAATATTTATGTATATTTTGCTGTTTGAACATCGTTACTCTGTTTTTCCTTTCTTGTGTATGAGTGTGTTTCTGTGTGTATTTTAGTTTTTCTTTTTTTTTTTCTTTTTCTTCCACAGCATTACCATTACTTTTACCTGAATAAAGCAGGTTGACTCCTTCTTAACTTAGTCTTTGAGAGTACCCCAGAATTCAGAGAATACCCATTCCTCCAGATGTCTTCTGGAACAGTGCTCTTAAACTAGGCCTCACCCATAATTTTATTCCAAACCATTTCCCCAGCTTCAAGTGGAGAACTACAAGCTTGACACCATTCTTATCAGAAAATATTGCCCTTCCATCTCTAGGCCTTAAACATCTTGTACACACAAGGTCAAGAAATACTTTTCTAATTTCTTTTCTTTTTTTTAATTTTATTTATTTTTGTATGTGTATGAATGTACTGTCTGCATGTAGGTTTGTGCACCAGTGTTGTGCAGTGCTGCAGAGGTCAGAAGAGGGTGTCGGATTCCCCTGGAACTGGAGTTCTCCTGGAATTGGAGTTGCAGACGGTTTTTAGCCGCCATGTGGGTGCTGGGGATCGAACCCAAGTCCTCTGCAAGAGCAGTTGGTGCTGTTAACTGCTAGGCCATCTCTCCAGCACCCTAATTTCTTTTCAATGAAGATGTAAGTGCTGACTTTCAGTGCTTTGATATGTTAACTCTCAAGCATACCCGTATTCATTATCTTTTTGGGTAGAATACCACATAGAGGTTGCCAAGGGAACAGACCAGGTGCCCACGTCACAAGAGCACATGATTCAGTGAGTTTTCCTGCATTAATTAAAAGTCATTAGTCAAGATTCTATTTTATAAAAGTACTACATTAAACAATATGTTTTTATTTTTACTTTTTTTTTTTTTTTACTTTTTATATGTATGAATGCACTGCCTCCATGTATCTAAGTGTACTGGTGTCATGCAATGCCTGTGGAAATCAGAAGAAGACATTAGATTCCCCTGGAACTGGAGTTAGGCATGGTTGTTGGCTACTATATAGGTGCTGAGAATTGATTCCTGGTCCTTTACAAGAGCAGCCGTTGCTCTTAACTGCTGTGCCATATCTCCAGCCCCTAAATTTTTTTTTTCCTTTTAAGGCTGTTTCACTGTGTAGCCCAGCCAGTCTGGCCTCAAACTTGAGGTATACCTGAATTAGTATCTCAGTGCTAGGATTACAGGCACTTGCATGCCCTAATGAAGTTCTCTACTCTAGAAATCTGAAATCTAATTTACTCCAATTCATTTTTAAGCATTTGTTTTGGGGTTTTCAGATAAAGATTAACTTCTTTAGATTATATCAGGTCTAGATTGTTGTTTAGGACCTAATTTTGGAGATGATCTCCTGAGCATCCAACCCTGTGTGAACACACTGCATTTTGTTGTTATTGCATGTAGTGGTCTAAGAAGACCATCTGTGATCTAAGAACCATCTTTTCCCTTACATCTAATCATAATATAGTATGAGTTGCCTACCTGAGTTCAGTAGTAATAGTCTTAATTATTTTTGAACAATTATGAATGTATTATAAATTGTCCTCATCCTGCTAGGTCTAGGTTTTCTCCTTAGGTCTAGATTTTGTTCAGCTGTCGTGTACAGCTTATTCTGTGGCTGGTATTGGCAACTATTTTCTTTTTTAAATATTTTTTCTAATTTTATTTATTTTTGTATGTGTATGAATGTTCAGTCTGCATGTAAGTTTGTGCACCCATGTCGTGCAATGCCTTGGAGGTCAGAAGAGGGTGTCAGATTCCCCTGGAACTGAAGTTAAAGACGGTTCTCAGCCGCCATGTGGGTGCTGGGGATCGAACCCGGGTCCTCTGCAAGAGCAATTGGCGCTCTTAACTGCTAGGCCATCTCTCCAGCCCCCGGCAACTATTTCTACAAAGGGCCATGTGGACCTGGTGAGCTCAGGCATTGTGGTATGAAAGCAGCCCTAAGCAATATAAAAATGATGGACATGATTGTAATTTGATCTATTTCACATATAGAGATAGCAAACTGGGACAGAGGCTGTACATTATATTTACATAAAAACTTTAGAAGGGAAAGATTTATACAGTAAAAGGTTCATAGTGATTTATTCACATTGTGTAATACAGTAGCCATCTGTATTTGACTTGTTCTCAAATGATCAATTCTGGTGTCTGCCTTCTTTAGTAGAAATTACTTTGGTTATAATCACTGTCCCAGTAGTCAGAGGCTATGGTTTTATTGATTTACTATGTCAACCCTTAAATTTAACTTTCAGGATTTGGAGGAATTATTGGCATCTCAAAAGGAGATGTGGACAAAGGAACAGGTTTCTAACTCAATAGGTAAGTAATTGTTCTATGGGAAAATAAATACTGCTGGCATGGTAGCTTATGCCTATAATGTTACTTCTTGGAACACTGAGCCAGAAAGCTTGCCTTGAGTTTGGGGCTAGCCTGAGCTACACAGTGAGCCCAGGCCAGGCAGGGTTGCATAGGAAGACTTTGTCTCAATTTTTTTAATTTAAGAATTTAAAAAAAGAAAATAATAATAATAAATATATATGTATATATATATATATATACACTAAAGATTTTCTTTTGGATATTTTGTGGTAATTGTTGCATGTAATAGCTTCCTGAGAATGAACCAGCCTTTATTTTGGGAAAAAGTTCCTACTTCTAATGGATTTTGAATTTCATTTGTTAAGTTTGCTGTTTTTAATTCTTTTCCATTTGATTCATTAGTATTTTGTTTCTAGGTTCAAATGAATTTTGATTGAAGGGGAATTGACAGTCTTTGTACTTTGTTGATGGGATCACTAATAATAAAATACTTCATTGCCTGCCCTTTTTAATTAAGGAGATAAGAAACTTTTTTCAATTACTGTTCCCCTTCTTCCCTGTTTTCTATTCCACTGGGGAATGAATCCCAGGCTGTGTACATCCTACGCAAGCACACTTCCACCAATCTACATCCCCAGGCCAAACTATTCTCTCTTAATTGTGTTCATTTATTTATTTTTAATATTTAATTTATTAGTTTTCTTTTCTGTGTTCAAGTGTTTTGCCTGCATGCATGTAACTGTGCCTGTGTCATGCAATGCTTCTTGAGTCCAGAAGAGAGCATTTGGATCCCCTGGAACTGGAGATAGGGAAGGTTGTAAGCCACATGTGGGTGCTGGGGACTGAACCCAGGTCCTCTGCAAGAGCAGCTGGTGTTCTTAACTGCTGAGCCATCTCTCCAGCCCCTCAATTGTGTTTAAATAAAGCTACAGTGTACATGTTTTACAGATAAATTAAAATATTCATGATTTATTTCCTAAGATTGGATAAAATATACAGTCCCTCTATGAATATAAGAATGACCATTTTCCCACATCGACACCAGTATACTATATTAAAGTTTTTAAAAAAATCACCAGTTACAAAGTGATAATGGTTACTCCTGCCTGTAATCTCAGCACTTGGGAGACTAAGGCAGAAGGATTACTGCAAGATGGAGACCAGCCTGCTTTACGCTGTGAGATACTGTTCTCAGAAATACTGTGAATGCAAAACGTAGTCTCCTTTTACATTTTACTGTGTTTCTTTAGTTCTGCTTTGTGTTTCTTTGATTTCCAATGAAATAAAATAGGTAAAAACATTTTTTGGATCTTAGTTTGGAGTTTTCTTCCTTTTTCCCTTTATAAAACTCATTGAATTTACTTATTGTGTGTATGTGTGAATGAGCGTAGATTAGCGTCACATGTGTGGAAAGCAGAGGAAACCATTTAAGAGTTGCTTCTGTCTCTTGTTTCAACTGCTGAGCTGCACGCTCCAGCTCTTTAACCATGTTCTGTTGCTGTGTTGTGCGGGTTAACTTGCTCCAGCAATTCTTCTGTCTCTGCCTCCCATCAGATTATATGAGTGCTGGGATTACAAGTACATCCCACACATTTTTTGCTTTTTACATCACTAACTTATTTATTTATTTTGTTTATTTTTGCCTGAGTGATGTTGCAGAGTGTCTTCCAGTCACCAGCCACTGAGCAAGCTGGGAGTGGAATGGATACCTCTGCTAGGTTTGCTTTCCCTCCTGTTTCCGAAGCTTGCAGAATACTAGCTTCTCTACAGAGAGGATCCCAGGACACCATATAGGCTAACATATTTATGAGCTGAGCCATCTCTCTGCCCCTCTTTTTCCTTGTCTGCAGTGCTGTGAATCAAGCCTATGGTCTCAAGCATGCTAGACAATTTGAATTTTTTATACTGAGTTATGGTTTTGTTTGGTTGGTTGGTGTTTGTGAATTTGATTTTTATTGAGGTATAGAACATAATGTGGCTGGGCATGATGGTGCACGCCTTTAATTCTAGCACTTGAGAGGCAGAGGCAGGTGGATCTCTGTGAGTTCAAGGTCCGCGGTCTACAAGGTGAGCTCCAGGCCAGCTGGGACTAAAGGGAGACCCTGTCTCAAAAAGACAAAAAAAAAAAAAAAAAGAACATAATAGTGTGGTGAGAAAAAAATGTTGCTGCTTGGAGTAAAGAATTACCCGGAGAGTGTTGCTTGTTTTATTTTATTTGTTTTTCTTGGGACAAGGTACCCCTCTATAGCCTAGGCTGTCTTGGATATGCTGCATATCCCAGGCTGGTCTCACATTCATGGCAGTTCTCTTGCCTTAACCTCCTAAATGCTGGGATTAAGAATCATTCAGAATCAGGCCACCAGGCTTGGCCCCTGAAATTTATTATCTCATATTTAAAATATTTTGTCCAGCTTAGCTCAAGAATCCTTTTTTTTTTTTTTTTTTTTTTTTTTTTTTTGAGATAGGGTCTCCCTGTAGCCCCAGCTGCCCTCAAACTCACTATGTAGACCAGGCTGGCCTTGAACTCACCGAGATCCACCTGCTTGTGTATCCTAAGTGCTGGGATTAAAGGCATAGGCTACCACGTCTGGCCTAAGAATCCTTTTCTTTATGATTTATTATCTGTTTACTTGTTTTATTTTCTTGAAAACAAGATTTTACTATATAGCCCAGAACAGTCTAAAATTCACTATCCTCTTACCTTAGCCTACCAGGGTCTAGGATTATAGGCATGTGCCACTTTTATGCCTAAATTCCACTTAAATTTTCATAAGATGAAGATAGTATTTCCTAAAATTCATAATTCATTTACTTAAAAATTTTGTTGTTTTGAGACAAGGTTTTATGTATTTCATGCTAGCCTCAATCTCTAGATGTAACCAAGGATGACTGACCTTGAATATGAGATGTTCCTACCTCTACCTTCTGAGTGTTAGAAGATACCCACATACCACTTTGCCCAATGTTTTGTGCTGCCGAGGATCAAATCCAGGGCCTAGAGTATGTTAGGCAAGCAATCTACCAACTGAGCTACATGACTCTAGCCCTCCTATATGGTTTTTATATGACATTTTTTTTTTCGTACTGAAGATTGAACCTCAAGCCTTACATGTGCCATGCAGGTAGCAGTCTACCACTGAGCCTTTTTTTTTTTTTTAACCTTTTCTTTTTAAACTGGAACTCACTAAGTTTCCCAGCTTAGATTGAACTCACTTTAATTTACTTATTTATTTAGTCTTATTTAAGACAGGGACCTAGATCCCCGTGAACTATGTTAAGAGATCCAGGTAGCCCCAGCTGGCCTTGATCACAGATATTTCCCCTACCTCTGCCTCCCAACTGCTGGGTTTAAAGGTGAGCCACCATGTCAGTCAATAATTAATTTTCTTAATGTTCAGCACATGCAGGGGTCATGTGGGTGTGGTAAGGATATTTGTGAGGATCTCAGAAGAACTAAATTTCACAATGTTTATCCAGTGCTCTGCTTTTAACATGATTCAAATATTCTCTCAGCTCCTCTTTTGTTACTACTGGCTTATACTGTCTTTTAGTAGGAATTGGGAAACTTTTTTGATATTGGTTGTGATAGTTTAGCTTTTATGAGCCATATGGATTCTGCTACTGTAACATGAAAGCAAATATAGGCAAGACACAAATGAATGAGTCCATTGTGTTCCAACAAAACCCTTTGTTGCTGTTATTTGAAGATTGGGTTTCATTCTGTATCCCTGGCTGTCCTGGAACTTTGCTATGTAGAATATGCTGGCTTGCTTCTGTCTCTAGAGTGCTGGGATTAAAGGCATGCCCTACAGTGCCTGGTCCAATAAAACCATTTAACATAAACAACTAGTGAGCTCTATTAGTGTGGGCACTACAGTTTGCCAGTACCTGCTTTATGACATTTTTTTTTTTACTCATAACTTCTTTATCTTTCTAATGTTCATGCCTCTTTCTGATCCTCCTCTGTAAACTGCCTGGAAATTTTTTTGGTGCCCCCACCTCCCCCCACCCCCCAAGACTCTATGTAGCTCAGGCTGGCCTCTAACCTGCTATGATTCTCAAATCTCAGCCCCTGAGTGCTGGAATTACAGGCACCATTGTACCCAATGGGGGTAGTTTTTGTTTATTTGGCTTTCTTCCCTCTAGTTTTCTACTGATGACTTGTTAACATAGTTCACAATTTTTAAGTTTCTCAGAACATAGGTGGCATCTAAGCTGGATGCTTTCTAATATCATGTGCTAGGCTATGAAAGTGATTGATTACTTCAGGATAATTCCACATAATGTCATTCCTTTTGAGGCTATTCCTTACAATCCACATTTCATTGTAAGGAACGGGATCATTTGAATCCATTTTAAGAAATTTCTGGACTTTGTCTTTAGTATAATGTCATGACTTTCAGCTTATCTCTGGTGTCTGTGCATGTCCGCTTGCTTCCGTAGCAGAGCAGTTTCCTCATCCTGTCTCCTTTTTAGCTCCTAGTTCCTTAATAAGGCTTCTTCCCCCCACTCATTCCTTGAGCTTTTGTGTTTTCCGTGGTCATAACCTTCTCTCTACCCACATCTTTATTTTTGATAGACTAATTTAATTGCTTTAGCTCCCGTGGCTCTCCAGTGAGTTTAGTTGTCACTAAATTGCCCTAAAAGTGGAAGACAACTGAGTCGTGGAGTAGTTACGAAGTTTCATCAGACCTGACTGTCTTTGACCTTGACAGCCTCACATATAACTGCAACCCTGTTTGCCTATCCCTGCTGGTAACTGACTTCCACATCCCATTTACTGCTGATAAATAGCTTCTGCTTATTTATAACTTATTTATAGCTTTAGAGTCCTTTACAAGTATATTCATAAATTGATCTTAACTCTTTCTTGATTTTTCCATAGGCTATGGTATTTTCTTTCATATTTCCATTTATTTCATTAGCTGACTATTGTTTAGTTTTTCCCTGTTTTGTTTTTATGACAGAGGGTCGTGTAGCACAGGCTGGCCTTGACCTTTCTATGTGGCCAAGGCTAGCATTTTGCTCCTGATGCTCCTGTCTCTGTGTCTACCCACCCAAAGTCTGAGATTACAAATGTATACCACCATCCCTGTCATATATGTAGATATATGTAAAGGTAGAATACACAAAAACCTCCTGACCAGTCATAAACCACCAGTCCTGCTGACTGATCTTATTAGGTCGTTGTCATCCCTAGGCTTTATCAGAGCATTGTTAGTCCCTGCTTTGCAACTATGGCCCTGGAACCTAGCACTGCCTAGCCATGAAGTAATACCTTTTCTGAAAACTTGGGCCCTTCCACACTTTTCAGATCTCAGGGCCTTTACAAACACCAAAGCACATAATTTATTACTATTGAGATCCTCACAAATATCCTTTCCACACCCACACAAACCCTGTATGTGCTGAACATGAAGAAAATTAATTATTGCCTGGCATTGTTGAGGCAGAGGTAGGGGAAATCTCTGAGATCCAGGCTAGCCTGGTCTTCATAGCAAATTTCAGGCCAACTGGGGCTACCTGGACCTCAACATAGTTCACAGGGACCTAGGACCCTGTCTTAATAAGACTAAATAAATAAGTAAAATAATAAAATCATAGCTGTAGGCCTTAGATGCCTTTTGATGGTATTCATCCTTTTGGTTGGTGGAAGTGGGTGGTCTGCTAGGTTAATAAATTCCAAAATGTTTTTATCTATGATGTTATCATGGGATGTTAGAAACAAAGCCGGGCAAGGAGTGGCTGTTTAGAGGACTAAAGATGGCCCAGGATAAATGATAATTGGGCTCTGGACCTCCAACAATGCAAACTCTGTCCAGTCACTGAAGATCTAATCAGTTTATCAGCCTTTATTCCATCCTCTCTGGATGGAATACTTAAACTAGCCTGCCACTTGAGTCAATGTGATTGCTGTGCCAATTCCCAACAGTCAGTTCCAACCCTCATGGACTAGTCAATGGTCAGTTTCGATGATGGATGTTGGTTTCTTTTTCTACCTGTTCCTCTTTCCATGCCTCTTCTTAGCAGTATTTTATGTGTTGGAGATTGAACCAGAGCCTCACACATGTTAGGCAAGTGCTCTAACACTGAACTCTATTCCAAGCCTTGTTTTTCCCAGTTATAAATTGAATCTAATTTTTGTCACCTTATCTTTGTTTGGGGAGGGCTTTCATGTCATGACATGATGCTTTCTTTTGGTCGGATCAGCTCTGAGTCTGGAGGATACATAGTCCTAGCCAAGCTTGTCTGCATTACAGTTTTTCTTTAGAATGTCCACACAAAGGCGTAACTCTCAACTGAAAGGGGATAATAAATAGTTTATTCTGGAGCCACATATGAGTGACCATGGCCCTGGAACACAGATTTGGGTTTCCCCAAATTCCATGTTCTAACTGGTAATAGTTTCATGAAGTTTTTATAATAAGAGAACAAAGAAAACTCATAAATCAAAACACTTCAAATACATTGATGGAAACATCCTTAATTATACAGCAAAAGAGAAATAGCTGTAAGGCCTCAGATGCCTTCTGATAGCATTCAGCTTTTTGGTTGGTGGAAGTGGGTGATCTGCTAAGTTAATAAATTCCAAAATGTATTTATCTAGGATGTTATCATGGGATGTTAAGTTAGAAACAAAGGCAAGAGGGGCTGGAGAGATGGCCTAGCGGTTAAGAGCGCTGACCGCTCTTACAGAGGACCCGGGTTCGATCCCCAGCACCCACATGGCGGCCAAGAACCGTCCGAAACTCCAATTCCAGGAGAACTCCAGTTCCAGGGGAATCTGTGACACCCTCTTCTGACCTCCGCGGCATTGCACGACACGGGTGCACAAACCTGCATGCAGACAGTACATTCATACACATACAGAAATAAATAAAAATTAATAAAAAAAATGTAATTAAAAAAAAATAAAAAAAAAAAAAAAAAAAGAAACAATAGGCAAGAAAGAATGGCTGTTTAGGGGACTAAAGGTGGCCAAACATAAATGATAATTGGGCTCTGCACCTGCAGCATTCCTAATCTCTGATCAGTCACTGAAGTTCTAGTCAGTTTATCAACCTTCGGTAGAATGTTCATTTTTAAGATGCAGTTTTTCTGGGAACTTCTTTCACAAGAAAGATTTGGGGCATGATTAGCAGTGACATTGTTTATTTAATTGTCTGTATTAGCACTTTAAAACTGTTGCAGCAACTACCTGCTGTTAAAGACTAACTTTGTAGCTGTAATTTTTTTTTTCTTTCCTTTCTTGCTAACTTTGTCTCCCCTTTCTCCTCCCCATCTCTCCCTCTCTCACCTCTTTTCACCTGGAGAAAATTTTTAGAAAATGTTAAAAATAAATGGGTCTGGATTTCTACCGAGATGGACTGTACCTCAACTGAAAGCATTTGCCCATTATCTGTGAAGCCTTGGTTCAATCCAGCACTGTTGGACGGGGAAGCAAGAAAGAAAAACAGGAAATATCCTAGAGAACTTCTTCCTTTCCTTTTTCTTTTCCTTTTCCTTTTTTTCCCTTTCCCTTTTATTTCCCTTGTTCCCTGTTTGCTTCTTTCTCTATTTGGTCCCTTTCTGTATCGCCCTCTGTGGCCTGGAACTCACGCTATAGACCCTTTCTGGCCTCCAGCATGGCAAATCCGGTTCCTACTTCCTGCCCGGTACTGGTTACAGGTGTGTATCATCATATCTACCTTGGTGGGTATACACAGGCCACTTTATACAAATCTTGTAGAACAAAGATAATTTCTTTCTGAATCTTTGTAGCCAAATTCTTAAGCCAATGTTCCTACTGAAAGGCGTTCTGCTTTGCTTCTTTTTTTTTTTTTTTTTCTTTTGCTTTATTTATTTTTTTATTTTTTGGAGACATCTTACTCCATAGCCCAGGCTGGTTTGAAACTCATGGGGATTCTCTTGCCTCAGCCTCCTGAATGCTGGGATTACAGGCATGAGCCACCACTCTTGTCTCTGTTCTGTTTCTCACTATTGATTTAATAGTTCTGATTTCTAGAAGTAAATTCTCTGGTGAGCTCATCTAATGATATATTGGCCGTTCCACTTGTGGGGAAGTAATAGTGACTGGGATCACATGCAGTTCCAGGTGTAGAGGAACTAAATATGGTATGCCTGAGGATTGTAATTGAGTGCAGTTAAGCTCTAGGAGACTGAGCAGCAAGAGTGCATCTTCATGCTAGGGCCCTGCCATTTGTGTAGCTGAGCTACCTTATTTCTGCTTAGTGTTCATTTCTCCTATTAGGCATTAGCTTGCTTGTCCAGTTTAGTTTTTTTCTAGCTAGTCCTTAGTTCTGCTTTCTAATTGCTTCATCTTTCTCATGCGATTTGCTTCCCTTTGGCTCTCATGGCTTCATCTTTGTGCTGTGTATTGCCTTGCTATGCATGTATCTTGACGGCTTCAGCTCCTTCTATTAACTCATTAGTTTAAACAGGTCAATTCCACTAACTGAGAACACCAGTTTACCAGGCCTGTCCTATCTCAGTTTAGCTAGTTATGGACAAACAAGAGCTGTTTATAGATCTTCACTTTTGTGTTCTTGGTTAGTATGTTGATTACTCTGCTTTACTCTGCTTGTTTCCTATACTTTCTAATGTATCCATTAACAACTGACTTCTCCCATCCTTTATTTCAGGGGTTTCAGTTGCAAATGCCACAGGATCCAGATGGGGTAAATGTGTGAGATGGTTCCTGGTATTCATTCTTTCCCTTTTTTCTTGAAAAGCTGTTTCTCTGGGTGTTTTCTCTTTGCTATTCTTTCATTTATCTATCTTTGATAGAGACATTACAAAAGAGATTACTGCGTGCCAAAGGACAAGCAAGTGGTGGTTGTTTTAGGATGACAGGGCATGTTTGGGATCCTTACAAAATGAAATGTTCACAATACTTCTAAAGAAAGCTTCTCAGTACAATGATGATAACTCTTTGGAAACGTAAATTTAGGATTGTCAATATTTCTGGCTCTACAAGGAAAGTTAAATAGCTGTAAGGGTTTTTTTTTTTTTCTTTCTTTTGTTTGTTTTTAATGCTTCAGGGTTCCAGAATGTGTTTATAAACGCTTCTATAATCTCATAGCTTCTTCTTCTTTGTAATAGTATTATTGTAATGTTATTGTTTTTTCATGTTATGAAACAAGTGTATGTTCAACTCGGTGCCTGACAGTTTCCCTTGGGCATTGTTTAGAACTGGACCACAATTTTGAATCAGTTGTGTAAATGAGAATGAAATAAACTAGGAAAGAATATATTATTATATAGAGATTTTCAAAATGAGGAAAATAGTAATATCTGTCTGGCAAAAGATAATGTTCTGTGAATTATTAGTTTGAGATGTATGGTTATGTATCTTTGTTGAACGTAATTATATTACTATGGATTAAACCACTTTACCACATATTAAAAAGAAATGCTGGGAGCCAACTAATATTCCCCGGAGTAGATACCTTCTGTGGATAGGTATCCTTAGCAATACAATATTTCTTTAAAATCTAGTGAATTTTTAAGAATTAAGGTTTGGAGCTAGAGAGATGGCTCAGCAATAAAGAGCATGAATTGCTCTTGCTGAGAACACAGGTTTGGCTCCCCACACTGATATTAGGCAGCTCACAGCTCCCTTTAACTCCAACTCCAGGAAATCTGATGCCTCTGGCTCTCCAGGGTTTACTCCCCCCATATATATAAAATTTAAAAATATTTTTTGGCTGAATATATAGGTTGGTTTTTAATTACTTTTATTTTTATTTTTTGAGGAAGGGTCTAAAGTAGCCAAGGATAGTCTAGAACTCCTGATTACCCTACCCAAGTGCTGGGAACATAGTTATTTACCACCATGCCTGGAAATACCTTGTTTTAGTTTATATTTTTTTCAATGTTCTTTAGAAATATCAGAATGTGTCTAATTGTACCTCATCTGTCAGAGCACTTGCCCAGTACCTGTGAAGCCCTGGATTCAATCTCAGCACAATGGGCAGGAGAAGCAAGCAAGCAAGAAATGATGCATCTTACAGGGTACTTCTATTGAGACCCAGTAATAGAAGGACCATTTTATTTATTTATTTTTTAATTTTTTTATTATTTTTATTTATTTATTTATGTGTATGAATGTATTGTCTGCATGCAGGTCTGTGCACTCATATCGTGCAATGCCGCAGAGGTCAGAAGAGGGCGTCGGATTCCCCTGGAACTGGAGTTCTACTGGAATTGGAGTTCCAGACGGTTCTCAGCCACCATGTGGGTGCTAGGGATCGAACCCAGGTCCATTGCAAGAGCAGTCGGCACTCTTAACCGCCAGGCCATCTCTCCAGCCCCAGAAGGACCATTTTAAAAAGAACTTTTAATGCTTGCTACATTGTATACTAGTCTGTTTTACTTTTTCATTTTATCTGCCTAACTTTTAACATCTATTTTATTTATTTTGATGTGTATAATTGTGTGTGAGCCATTTCACTTGCCCCCAGGTTTTCCCCCCATTTCTTTCATGTGCCGAAAATGGAATCCAGTATACAAGGCACCATGTATGTACTAAGCAAATGTTCTACCACTTACTGAGGTACATGTACCCCAGCCCACTGGGGAATAAACATTCTGGGTTAGTGCTCTACCATTGAGCTGTATCCATAACCTCCCTTTTACACTGTTTTAAGATAAGCTGTCAATAAGTGGCCTTGTTCTTGCTGTATTCCCATCTTCACCTGCCTCCTGAGTGGCTAGAACTATGGGCCTATACTATCAAGCCCTTCTCCAGTGTTTGTTTCTTGAGATAGGGTCTTAGTGTATAGCTCAGAGTGGCCTAAAACTGATAATCCTCCTGTCTCCTTCATCTGAATGCTGGGATTACAGTATGCCAAGACTGGCTCATTTAAAGTATTTTAAGTGCATGATATTTAGTGTTTTTCAAGAATATAATTAGAAGTTTATTATTAATCATGAAGAATTTAAGAAAGGTTTTGAAACTTCCTAAGTTCTTTACCTTCATCCCTGAAAAAGTTTTCTCTCATTTATACCTTAGCCTATTGCCGTAAGCAGACACTTAAAAAAATCTTTTTTGGAAGCCAGGCGTGCTGGCGCATGCCTTTAATCCTAGCACTTGCAAGGCAGAGGCAGGTGGATCTTTGTGAGTTCAAGGCCAGCCTGGTCTACAGAATGAGTTCCAGGACAGCTGGGGCTACAGGGAGACCCTGTCTCAAAAAGACCAAAAAGAAAAAAAAAACTTTTTTGATCATCATACACGAATATAGACTTTACACCATTTCTGTTCCTCTTAGTCCCCCTCCAACTCTTCCTATGTTCCCCCTACTCCCTCTCAATTTCCTGTCCTCTTCCTTATTATTGTTACATATACATGCATATATTTACACACCCACACAGGCACACACGTAAAATACAGTGAGTCCATTCAGTAGTGCTCGGGGTACCTGTGTTTAGGGCTGCTTACTTAGAGTTGAATAACTTCTCAGGGAGCTAGTCCCTGGAGAAAACTGATTCTCCCTCCCACAGTATCCAGTGATTGAGAAGGCACTGTTTGAGGGCTCAGTGTTTCAGTTAGGTTTGTAACTTGACACAGTATTGAAATCTTATACCAGTGCTCCTATTCTACTTTGATGGCATTTTATTCAGCTGCACTTTTCTAACATGAATTACTGAACATTTCACATCACTTCATATCTACATTGTCATTACTATGCACCCATTTTCTAATCTGTATTGGAAGTGAGTCTGGTGACATATTTCAAGTGTCTGTTTCAAGGGATTGTGCTCAATTGCACGGAATCTTGTTTATCTGTCTCCTTTCTACTGTGTCAGTAGTGGACTATTCCCCCACCCCTAGATCATTGTGGCAGCCAAAAATGTCCCAGTGTTGGCAGCAAGGAGGCACAGCCCAACATAGTGATCTGCACCTTCCCTCCTAGGGACCTCTTCTGAGGTACAGCTGGATCCTTGAGTATACTGCAGAAATTAATCTCACGGTGAGCTAGAATGAAGCGAAGTTAGTGAATTTATTAATTATTTAGAGTGTCGTAGGGGAAAAAAAGACAAGGACAATACACAGTTTCCGGACATTGTTGCAGACTTTGCAAGGGTCAGGTTTTGGAGTCTTTACAGTAGCTTCATATATTATCCTGTGGCT
Organism: Rhizomys pruinosus; assembly: GCA_009823505.1. NCBI lineage: Eukaryota > Metazoa > Chordata > Mammalia > Rodentia > Spalacidae > Rhizomys > Rhizomys pruinosus. The sequence continues at coordinate 42,682 of VZQC01005394.1, forward strand.
TTTTTAAAGTTCCAGTTCTCAAAGCATTACAGCAAGATTTAAAGATTAAGCAAAGTTTAAGATTTCAAGCATTTCAAGTCAGTAAAAGTATATGAGATGGTTTACTCATTTTTCATATTTTAGGGAAGTTTCTTTTATAAACGAGATTATAAATTGGCTTTATGTGATCCATTGTTTAGATTTAAGGATGAGAGAAGAGTGCTAATACAGTAAAACTCAAGGTGGTTACAAATATTCTGACCTTAGGTAAGCAATTCATTTGTTGCTTTTAATGTTCTTATTTATCACTGAGAAAACACACATTCCTTCTGGACAGTTTTAGCTTTATTATGTGTTGAAATCTAGATCTCTGGGTGAGGATTTTATTCTGCTAGGTAAGAATCATTTGATCTTTGCCATTAAGACTGCTTCAGTTTGTCTTTATTCTGTTTTCACACTTGTTTCTGCTTAGTTTCTGCTTCTAGAAAATTTCACTTTACACCCTTCATACCATTTATCTTTGAAAACTTTCTTTTGCTTTTTGCCTGATTCTTGGGTCTCTGATTCAAATTTCCTGCAAATGAAAAAGAATTCTTCATTTACTTTATCTTTTTCTGGCTAGATCTTTGCACTTCGGGTCATGTTTTCTTTTGATTTGGTGCTGAATGAAAGAAAATATTTTTGATGGTTTTGTACTGAGTATGAATTTTATGCAATTCCATGTTCTTTAGAACATGCTGAACATGTGTTGTGGTAGATTCCATGACAAATCTGATAGGTATGGCTGTCAGGCAGAAAATATTTCTTAATGTTTTTTAGCTAGAGCAACTTAATATTTTGTTAATTTTATGTATGGAATCCCCAGTATATTCATTTCTAGCTCTGTAAATACACAAAATCGGTGTAACACTTGTGCTGTGAAACATTTAGCATTCTTGGTAGCTAGTACATGCCCCGAATTTGTAGAAACTAAGTAATATATTGGTTGACTGAAGACGGGGGAAATGATAAGTTGTTTGCTGGGTAATAGAGTGTCAGTTTTAAAAGCCGGGCATGGTGGCGCACACCTTTAATCCTAGCACTTGGGAGGCAGAGACAGGCGAATCTTTGTGAGTTCAAAGCCAGCCTGGTCTACAGAGTGAGTTCCAGGACAGCTGGAGCTACAGGGAGACCCTGTCTCAAAAAGACCCCCCCCCAAAAAAAAAATAGAGTGTCAGTTTTACAAAACGAAAAAGTTCTAGAGATTAGCAATGTGCATATATGTAATACTAAAGCACTGAATTCATAAAATAGTTGATGTGATGAAAATGTAACCAGAGGCCTAACTACTAGGGTCCAGCCATATTAAATCCTGCCAATCATATCTCTCTTCCACACAAACAAGAATACGATGAAACAGGATAGGATTTTTATTAAAGTGACCATTCACAGAAGTAAAAAAAAAAAAATTAAATATTGTGCTGAAATTTAATGCCAGTGTTGAGATATTATTATGGAAGAATGGGGACCAGGGGAAGTATACATTATTAAACAAACTATTTATTGCTGGACAGCACTTAATTTCCTAAAGTTGGCTCGCTCATCTTTTCAAAATTAGGTTTTTTAAATTAGTATATAAATATTGGTTCAGAACAGCATTTTCACATATAACTTTTTGTGATAACCCACTGCATCACAAAATAAACTAGAAAGTAAATTGATTTATTTACAGTTTAAGAGAAACCAGGGAAAGACTCGTAGTGTCTCTTTCCCTTTTCCGTAGCAATTGTTAGTGCAAAAGCTCTTACCTCAAAGGGGATAAGAAGTAGTTTATTCTGGAGCCAAATAGTTTAGATTTAAGTCACCCCAAATTCCAGTTTCCAAATCCAGTATTATGAAATTTTTATAGTAACAGAACAAAGACAGACATAAATTATGAAACTTCTCAAATACATTGCTGGAGACATCAGAGAGGCAGGTTATAGTAAACTGAAGAGAATTTTGCTCTAAGTCTTAGATACTATCTGGATGGCATTCTTTAGTCCTTGGGTTGGTGCAAGCTAGTGGTCTTTCAACTTATCTCAAGGTTTTTATCTGTTAGTCACAGGATGTCATGTCATACACAGGGGGCAAGGAATGTCTATTTAGAGCTTTAAAGATAGCCCAAGATAAACTGTAATTAGGCTTGAAGTTCTGATCAGTCTTGCAGAAGATTCAGTTTGAAAATGCAGGAGTTATTTCTGGGAACTTTCCATTCACACAATGTTACCATTTTATAGAAAAAGAAAAAAATCAAACAATCACCTGGGGATATAGCTTAGTTGGTACAGTACTTGCCTGACATGCACAAAGGCCCTGGGTTCCATCCTCAGCACTGCATACATGCCTGTAACCTCAACATTCAGTTAGGTGGAAGCAAGGGGCTGAGGAGTTCAAGGCAAAGCTAGGCTACATGGCTAAGTCAGCATAGATACATGAGACCCTGTTTCAACAATAACCACCTCCATCCCTTAACAAAAAGAGAAAAAGGGGGGAAAAACTAAATCAAAAGCTAGGACATATGAGGTGATAATTTTAAGTTTTGTTAGAACTGTGAAACCCTCTCCTCTAGCACAGGTTCTTCAGATTTTCTGTCCTCCAGCATGCAATACTTTGGGAAATTTTAATTCCATGGGGTCTGATAGCCAAAGGAAGGAGGACAGATGTCTCTCTAGAACATTGCCTGTCTAACCACATCTCTTACAGAACTTTGGTTGGCTTGATTATTATCTTAGGTCTGCTTAGGCTGCCCAGAAGTCCTTATCAAGTCCTTATTGTTTGAGGTTAATATGGTAGGGACAATTGTTTGTTTGAGTTGCTGGTATGGGGGTGACCTGTGCCCCAGGGCTCTTGCTGTGCCTGGAATTTAGGATTGCAGGCTTAGGACAATGACCAGAGACTTTCAGGCGCCTTTCAGGGATCTCAGGACATTGTAAAAGCTGACAATGAAATACCTTATCTTTGTATTTTCAGCCTTGAAGCAGGATGAGATAAGTTACTCATCACCAGTTTTTAGATAAATGGGTCTGGAATGATTAAGCAGATACCTCATCTAGAAGGAAAGAAGGAAGGAAAAGAATACAAAATGAAGATAGAGATGCTGGGCTTTATCCATCCTTGTTTTAGATACCTTGTGGATCCAGGTGAGGAGTGGAGCCTTGATTTTTAGTAAAAGAAACCTCTAAGTACCAGTATTATATATAAGATACACACACACACACACACACACACACACACACACACACACACACACGGAGACAGGGTAAGGTATTCCATGAACTAGAATCAGAATACATCAAACTGTAGCATCTTCAACGAAATAAAAGGTGTTTCACCCAAATGATGCACATACAGACAAGCAGGCACATGCACATAAAATTTAACAAACTAAATGTGCATGACCATCTTTTCAGCCTTCCAATTCTATTTATTATGGTTTTAGCTTGTGGACAGAGAATGGTGTTTACATTTTTTAATGGTTTTAGAAAACCAAAATGTTATATTTCATGACACATAAGGATGATTGAAAACTCAAATTTTAATGCCAGTAAATAAAAGTTGTCTTCGAATTTACAACACTGCTTCATACCTGTGTTGTGCATACTTATGCTACAGTGGCAGAGTGCAGCGTAACTGAGACCAAGACAAGGAGGCCTACAAAAGCCTGAAAAGACTTACTGCCTGTCCTCATTAACTTAGTTGCCAGGTTCCCCTCAGCATCGTTTTTGTTATCTTTAAATTCTTAATTTGCAGCTTTGTCTTTGACTAATCAGGAGCTATCATTCTATGCTCTTGGGAATACAGTTCTCATTTCCTTACTCCCTACTGTTCACCCTAACCCGGCCAGTTCCCTAACTGTATGTTCAAATTGCTTGGTTTGCTTTAGGAAAAAAATCTTTCATATTTACCAATGAAATTACAAATAGTTGCTTATCGTCCTTAGAGCCTTAGCTGTATCTCCTGTTTTCCCACTTAGATTTTTAAGGTTGATCTCACTACATACCCCATTCCCCACATTTGATATTCAGGGGACCATTCTCTTAAAAAGACCAAGGAAATATTAAACTTTTAATTAGTTCACAAAAGTTAATTTAAAATAACAGGACACAGATTAGTGTTTTAAATTGTTTTAATATTTGTTGTTTTATTTGGTGTTAGGAATACAACCTAAGCAAGTTTTCTACTGAGCTACACTTCCTATGACCCCTTTTTTTTGTTGCTTTTGTGATATTTATAGCTATTCTCACTCATTTCAAGGAGGTTTTGTTTGTTTCTTTTGTTTTGCTTTTGAGATAGGGTCTTGCTCTGTTGTCCAAGCTGGCCCCTGGACCCCTTGGGCTCAAACACTGATAAGCCTCCCAAGTAGCTGAAACTATGGGCATCACATCTAGCTCTTTGTCAATGATTTGTTTTCTAGAAAAAAAAAGTCTCATTTAACACAGCCTGGGGATTACAAGCATGGGCCACCTCACTCAGTCCTGTGTGCTGGGGTTTTTAACCAAGGGCTTCATGTATGTTAGGCAAATACTCTATTCACTGAGCCACATCTTCAGCCATTTGTTTTTTGTTCAACTGGTGTAAGTTAAATGTCACCTGTGTCATGAATACTGGAGAAAAGCTTATTTCATATAGTAATTTCTAGGCTTTCTCAGAGAAATGAGGGAAAGGATAATAGAAGTACAGAGTATATAGGAAGGTTACCTAATGTTATAAATGACAAGAAGCCCAGAGAGGAAGTTAAAAGACTTTCTAACATTGAACTCTCAGGGAATTTTATCACCAGAATTGTGGAGCTAAGTAACCCAGCTAACATTTAACACTGGTAAATCTTTTCTGAAGGACTTTTAGTATTACTACAATGGTCTTGTATAAGTACTGCCATGAAATAATACTTTCAGGGCTTTGATTCAAAATTAGGAGGTTTCCTAATTTTGTCTAGTTGGTATTCCTGCTAAAAATCCGATTTTACCCGTAGAATTATGTTGGTCATAAATGCAAGTTTTTTAATGAAATCCCTAGATATTTTTTTTTTCCTTAGTATTTAACTAAAAAAAAAAATGTGTGTCTGGGTCTATAGTCTAGGCTGGACATACATCCTCTTGTTTTGTCCTTCCCAATGCTGGGATCATAGGCATTTGCCACCATATCAAATGCGGCTTGTCGTTTTGTTTTGTTTTTTGAACTGGTTTCATGGAACCCAAGTTGTCCTCAGTCTTTAGACTCACAATGTAGCCAAAGACTGGCCTTGAATTCCTGATCTTCCTGCCTCTACCTCCTAACTAATGGGATTACAGGCATGCACTACTGATCCTAGCAGTGGGCTTGTCCATTTTTACTGCATATTGAACTTGTTAAATTGTTTCCGCTTTTGTCTTAGAAAAATGATACGCTGGCAGCCTCGAGGAATTTCTAGATTTTTCATCAATGTAAAGATCATGGAAATCAAAAAATCTGTTTCAGTAATATGAAGGATATGATTGAGAAGTACAGCATGGGGTTCCTTTGACCTCTGTCTTTAGAGTAAATCTAGGCATCCCAGGGGGGTTCAGTATATCTTATATTTCAGTACTTTTGGATTTATTATTTTCATGTTGACACTATGACTAATGTGTATCTTATATGTGAATATTATACCTTAGGCTTGAAGTTACATTAGCGTAGACATACCCACATTGAGAAGATTTTATGTATTTTTATAAAAGTGAAATTTCTGCTTCAATTTGTGTGTGTGTTTGCGAGTGCACTTGTATGTGTGTACAGATGCATGTGGAGGCCAGAGGTTAACGGCTGGTGACACAGTCTTACTGAACCCAGACCTCACTGATTCCTCTAAACTTGATGGGCCAGCAAGCCTCAGGGATCCTTCCTTCTCTACCTCTCAGCAGAGTTCTGTGCATGGTATTTTTTATGGTTCCTGGGGATCCAAACTCCTGGCAAAACCTCACCCACTCAGCAGTCCCTCTCTCAAAAATGTGTTAGTTTTTGGCTTCAAGAGAGACACAGGTAGATTGTCCTCTTGGATAAGAGATTTATCAGGGTCTCTGAGGAAAGTTCAGTCCCACAAAGCTGAATGGGGGCCTGTCTTTATAGATCTCAGAGGAAAGATAAGTTTCATGCCATGTGGTTGATTACTTGTCCACTTACTGCCTGAAGTCAGGCTATCTCTGATTCTTCAAAGGCAAGGGGATTCTCTGAGCAGATATGGTAGAAGTGGGGAAAAGAAGTTCATTTATTTATGGTGTACCTCTTACACTAGTAGCAGTCTGATATCTTTGAGTAACCTGAGCCTGTAAAATTCCTCATAGAATCTGGGCACCAAGGGAGTAAAAGAATCACACCTGCGGGGTAGAGGGAAAAAGAAGCTGTTAAAGGTAGACATAGCCTTAAATTTAACACCAACAAGCTCCTCCCTTCCCTGTCCCTTTTTATTTTTTTTCCTTCCAGAAGATCTCTTATTTTAGGCTGGCCTTAGACTCACTATTTTGTAGTTAATAACCTCACACTTTGCCTCCCAAGTGCTGAGATTGCAGACATGTTCCAGGAGACTCATTTTATATAATACTGGTTGTGGAGTCTGGGGCTTTCTACATGCTAATACCAAGTGAGATACAGCCCCAGCTTATTGCAAACTGTTTTAAACCAGTGAATTTCTACCATAAATACAAAGACCTAAAATACATTTTGGAATATGCATTAAGACTTGGGATTTTTACCACCAAATCTTGGTGGAAAAAAAAAGACTTGGAATTTATATTATGTTGGAATAATACATGGTGGTCTATTTTGTGTTCTTATGCTTCTGTATATACATTGATTCATTTTCACCCTTGTAGTGATTTGATTGGGGCTACCAATTTGAAAAATCCAAGAGGAATAGAGGTTATATAATTGTTAACCAAAGATTTTTTTTTCTATTTAGATTGCTATGACTCTAGCATTTAAAACTAACAGAGATAGGGGCTGGAGAGATGGCCTAGCGGTTAAGAGCTCCGACTGCTCTTGCAGAGGAGGCGGGTTCGATCCCCAGCACCCACATGGCGGCTGAGAACTGTCTTTAACTCCAGTTCCAGAGGAATCCGACACCCTCTTCTGACCTCCATGGCATTGCATGACATGGGTGCACAGACCTACATCCAGACAGTACATTCATACACATATAAGAATAAATAAAATAAAAAAACTAACAGAGATATAGTAATTGCTTAATAAAAGATGAATTAAATGAATATTACTATCACCCAGCATATCCCTTAAATGCAATAATGTATATGCTTGTGTGTCTAAGGTACAGATTTAGGTACTAAAGTTTATATTATTATTCAGTTCTTTAAAGATGTTTTAGTTTTTCAGGTTTTGTTTTGTTTGTCTTTGTTTTGGGACAGGGTTTTCCTGAAGCCTCAGCTAACCTGGAACTTGCTTTGTGTAGACCATCCCAGGCTGGCCTGGATCTCATAGAGATCCATCCACCTGTGTCTGTCTCCCGATGTCTGGGATTACAGGCTGTGCCTGGATACCTGGTTGAAGATGCTTAGTTTTAGTGTTTGTCACAGATTGATTTTCAAAAGCTATAATACATGAAAACATAAAATTCAATTCAGTTGGTAAAGTTGGTTTGGTTTAAGTTTCCTTTCCACATCTGGTTTCCAAGTCTTTAAATTTCCTTGCTCTTTCCCAGATAGCAAGTAATACTCAGTTCATGTGTAACCTTCCTGAGATAGTCTCTGCATATTTAAGATCATAGTTTTGTTATGAATGAAGCATATTACAGAAATAATACATTGGGCTGGAGAGATGGCCTAGCGGTTAAGAGCGCCGACCGCTCTTACAGAGGATGCGGGTTCGATCCCCAGCACCCACATGGCGGCCGAGAACTGTCTGAAACTCCAATTACAGGAGAACTCCAGTTCCAGGGGAATCCGAGACCGTCTTCTGACCTCCGCGGCATTGCACGACATGGGTGCACAAACTTGCATGCAGACAGTACATTCGTACACATACAGAAATAAATAAAATTAATAAAAAAAAATTTTTTTTAAAAAGAAATAATACATTGATAAAAACATTAGAAATAATGACAATCTCTAGACCTATTTATGATATGGACAACAATAATTTAGAAGCAAACATGACTAATATATATGATACAAATTGTTTTCACACTAACCAGTCACATGTTTGAGCCCTGAAAATTTACTCTTTTCTTAGTTTTAAGATTGAATCATTTTTATAAAGTATTGTTCCATTTGGATCTTATTTTGATGTCAAGAACCAATATAATGATTTGACATTTAATTTTATTGGTCTTTTTTTATTCTTGTATTTTGGGAGGGATTGTTTTGTTTGAGACAAGGACTCATAGCTCAGAAAATATTTTAAAAATTATTTTTATTTTCTGTGTATGAGTATTTTGCCTGTATGTATGTAAGTGCACCATGTGTGCACAATGCCTATGGAGAGGAGAACAGGGCATCAACATTGGGGGTCCTCTATTACTGTCCATCTTCCTTTTTAAGAGGTCTTTCACTGAACCTGGACCTCATTGTGTTGGCTAAATGGGTTAACCAATGTATATGGCCATGGTGTCCATCTGTCCTTGCTTCCCTGGCTCAAGTATCAAACAAGGGTCCTTAGTTTACCTACTCAGCCATCTCTTCAGCCTCTAAGAATAGTTTTTATATGAGTGTGGGTGTGTGTGCGCTTGCATGTGTGCACGTATGCGTGTGTGCATGTGTTTATAGGACAACCTGTTGGGGTCATTTCTCTCCTACCATGTAGGTTCCATGGGATCAAGCTCAGGTCATTAGTATTATAACAGGTGCCTTTACCTTCTGAGCTATTTATTGTACCAGCCCTCAGTGTAATTTTTGTTTTTATTTTCTTTCTGCCTCACGATGCTAAGCATTTATAACCCATTTGTACTTTAAAAGTTTGTTTGTTTGTTTGTTTGTTTGTTTGTTTGTTTGTTTTGAAGCATGGTTTGGAACTCATAATGTAGCTGAGGATGACCTTGAACTTCTAATCCTCTTGCCTTTACAAGTGCTATGAGTACAGTTGTGAACTCTTAAACATCTAGCATCACCTGCCCATTTATTGATTGGGTTAATTGTTCTTTGGTGTGTAACTCATTTTCAAAGCATTTGTATGTGTATATAAAATGTTAGGGTGTGTGTGTGTGTGTGTGTGTGTGTGTGTGTGTGTAGGAGCTTACACTGTAGAGCAGATGACCATGTCCTCACACTGGCAGGAATCTTCCTGCCTATGCCTCCATTGTGCTTTGAAAATTGTCAGCTGACACACCTAGCAGTATTTAGTTGGGGGGGTATATATTCTGTCTATTAATTGCCTGTTAGATGAATAGTTGGATGATATTTTTCCCGTTCTGTCATTGACCTTGTCCTGTATTTTTAAACCTTTTTACTTTTATTTTGAGACAGAGTCTTACTACATTGCACAGACTGGCTTTGAATTTATTTTGTCGATCTCATAGGCCTGGCACTCTCCATTCTCCTGCCTTATATTCCCAAGTGCTGGGATTATAAGTTTGTTCCACCATGCCTGGCTCTACATGGTTTCTAAATGATGGCATTTTTTTTTAAGTTGGTTAAAAATAGGAAATTTTTCTTCCCTTTATGGATTTTTGACACAGTCTAATGTTCATGTAGTCTCTGTTTGCCTTCAGTTAGTAACATAGCCAAGGATGACCTTGAACTCTTAATTTTTAATTTTTTAAAATTTTGTTTAATTTTATGTGTACGAGTGTTTCTCAGCATGTATATAAGAGCACCACAAGTGTTCAATGCGCGTGGTGGGCAGAAGAGTGGAACTGGAGTTAACATATGGCTACTGGGTACTAAACCTGGGTCCTCTTTAAGAACAGCCAGTGTTCTAAACCACAGAGACATCTCTCCAGTCCTTTGAACAGTTTTTAAAAGTTTTTTTTCCACATTGCCGCTTGAAAACATTTTGTTTTGTTCTTTTTTAAAAAAAAAATGTATTTTATTAGTTTTATTTTATTTTTGTATATGAATGTGTTGCCTGCATGCTTGGAAGTGGTCCTGTATTGTGCAATGGTCATGGAGGTCAGAAGTGGGCATCAGATCACGTGGAAATGGAGTTAGGGTGCTGGGATTTGAACCCAGGCCCTCTGCAAGAGTAACCAGTGCTCTTAACCACTGAGCCATCTCTCCAGCCCCCTGTTTTGTTCTTTTAAGTCAGGGTTTTGCCATGTATTCTAGATTGGACTTAAACTCACTGTATAGACCAGGCTGGCCTCAAACTCAGGACAATTCTCCTGCCCCAGCTTCATAAATGCTGAGATTCCAGACATGCACCACCATGCTGTACATCAACATCGTGTTTCATTTGTAGTGCAGTTTACTTTCTTAATTCCTTTTTAGTTACCTAAGAAATTTCCTGAGGTTGCAGATATAGTTGATGTTAGAACGGTGGCCTAGGCTGTGCAAGGCCCTGGGTCTGATCACTAGTGCCATAATTAAATAAACAAATTTCCTTCAAAATATACAAGAATCTGAGCTACCAAACCTATACTACAGTAGTGTATCATGAAACAGATTTTCTAAAAATTTTCTTAAACAGGATGAGTCTCAGAAGGACATTATCACATAAAGATCCAAGTGTTTGCTAACCTAAATACAGATTAAACTTTTGGGGGACAGATATCATCATTCTATTAATATATAAAATACACATTCTTTTAAGAATAGTTATGATTTATGGAAAAGTTACAAAGATGCTGTCTTTGTCATTATATTAGTCTAGTGTTTATGACATGTGACTTATAATGGTAAGTCTGTTTTGTTTCTATGCCTTTATATTATTTTTGATGGTCCTTAATGTAATTGTAATGATTGTTTTCCTTTTTTTTCTGGCTCATTTCACTTAACACAGTATCCTCTGTTCATGCATATTGTATCATATCAGAACTTCATTCTCTTCATTACATGCTGTTTTCATTTTGTTTATCCATTTATTTTGTTTATATATCTTATTTTCTTCATAATACTACATTTATTTTTTGTCTTTTCGAGACAGGGTCTCCCTGTAGCCCCAGCTGTCCTGGAACTCACTCTGTAGTCCAGGCTGGCCTTGAACTCACAAAGATCCTCCTGCCTCTGCCTCCCAAGTACTAGGATTAAAGGCACGCACCACCACGCCCAGCTTATAATACTACATTTTGATCTGCTGTTTGTGGATAGGTGTGCTCTACAGCAGGTCTCTGATACTTTTGTTAATTGTTTTCACATCTTATAAAATTATTTCGGTTATGGGAAATTAGGAAATTCCTTTCCTCATGTAGTAAAAATCTTGAAATTGACTATGAAGTATATATTTGATTGCACTGGTATATAGTTTATTTGGTGTAGTGCCGGAGTCCAGCTCCAGCAGATTCAATTCCTGAAGTGGGTGGTCACAAAGGAGGTGAAGAAATTAATCAAATAAGACACAAGAATCTCTTTCTTTTCATGACCTGAGGAGCATCTGTCTTCCCTGCTCCTGTGCAGAGGACCTCTCGAGTTTTTCACTCTGCAGATTTCTTAACTTAAGGATTACAGAGAGCTTCCATTTGCCTTCTCAGATACTGTACAGAGGGCCTTTCAGGTTTGCCACTCTGCTGAATTCTTTTCTTCTCTGCCCCTCAGGTACCAGTGTTTATTTTATATCCCCTAAAACTAATACAGGTTATACAAGTCTTAAGTTAATGATGAAAAAAAAAAAACAACTTCCCTGTAAATATTTTTCAGAAAATTCACACCCAAAATCATTGTTAATTAACATCAAACACAGTAAAACAATCGATAATGATACAACCATTTAGTTGAGACATCAAAGAAAATATAACAATAGTACAGCCACTCGGCTAAGCAGTTTAACAGTTTTGCAGCAAAGCAAAGTTAATATTAACTTTTAACTCTGAGGATTCCATTCTTTATGCCTTGTGGTTACCTAGGTGCTGGACAGTGTAAAAAATGAGCTTTAAAGCTTTAACAATAGAGAACTTTATTTTTCTCACTTTAGTTCCTTGTTCGCTTGACCTGTAAGCCATCTCATGGCTGGTGTAGCTTTGATTCATATCTTGTTTTTATTCTGGTCATTGTTTTCCCCAGTTTCTGTTTTCCTCAGTTTCTGTTTTTAACACTTCCTGCTAAGGTGATTTGCTAAGGGTTACTAAGCTTTGAGTCAGATCACTAGAATCCACAGCCTCGCTGGACTTAGTTTCACTTTACCCTACAATCCTCGTTTTAGTTTAAACCTGACCATGAAATCAAAATTCCTTTCTTTACCTGGGCAATCTGTGTATAACACAGTTTCTGTAGAATTCTTAATTACTACTGTATCATACTTTTAAGTTGTGTACACAGTGCCATTATTTCTCACAAAGTGCTCATTTCTAGAAAAGGTAAAAGTGTAAGTTGCACTCCTTGAGGCAGAAACAGGTACCCTAACTGCTAGAAAGCCGAAAGTCATGCAGGCCAGAAAAATAAGAATTAATATGATAAGGAGAATTATTAGCCGGGCGTGGTGGCATACCCCTTTAATCCTAGCACTTGGGAGGCAGAAGCAGGTGGATCTTTGTGACTTCAAGGCCAGCCTGGTCTACAGAGTGAGTTCCAGGACAGCTGGGCTACCGGGAGACCCTCTCTCAAAAAGACAAAAAAAAAAAAATTATTAAGAACCAAGGTCAGCTGGAGAACAGACTTCAACCAGAGTCAAGTCATTGGAACTTTGTCAAGCAGTGAACCTTTCATGAATGGCTCCACCAGTGTAGCCCTTATACCATATTACCACTGTTCTCTGACATTCTCTGTGGAAACCCATTGTTGATAGTCTACCCAGGATGTCACTTAGTTTCTCCTTGGCTTCTATGAAATTTCAAATATGAAAAATTACCACATTTACTCTCCCATTTGATGTTTAATGTCCTCTTACATCAAAACGCACACAGAATCTCGGTGAAAGCTTCAATTCTAATGCACAAAATGCTAAAACAAAATCTTCCTTGCATTAGTGTTTCACATGGTAAGCACCATTATCTGTTCAATAGAATTTACCTGTTTAGGCCCCATCAATTCTTAGGTGAAAGCATTGAGGTCTGTGTTGAGTTATGAGGTGAATTATTTAGGGTACTTTCTTTCTCTGCAAAGATTGAGAGCTAAAGGAAAGTACATGAACCATTATAGTACTTTCAGACTCTTGGTTTTCTCCTAGGAGTGGGGTAGTACATTAATCTTACTGGAAATTCTGTTCAAAAGTTTATGGATAAAGGAAATAGGTAGATTGGCATTCTGGCAGCTTGGGACAAGATGAAAAAAGGATTGAGGTTCTGTTTCAATGAAGCAAAAAAAGCTGCGTGCATACTACTTCAAAGAGTTATCAATCCAAGAATAAATGTCAGCAGCCATTGTCATCCCCGACCTTGCCCCCCCACCTCACCATTTTGCTGACAAGGCATAGATAGCCCTTTCACACGCACACATGCTCACACGCACACCATCCTGGTTCCTCATATTTTGGGACTCAGTTTATGCTCCATGTAGATTCAGGATGAATTCAAAGACTGCATGGGGGTCTCACTTTTTAGGCCACCTGAGCAGTGTAGAAGGGATGGCTTCAGTGATGGAGTATTGTGCCATCAAGCAGAATAGGAAACCACAGCAGAAGTGCTTAGGGGGGCATGGAGGAAGGGGTATATTATACTCTTAAGAATCCATCGGCATGTTTCATGTTTTTACTTCCAGCCTGCATAGTATGTTAAGAATGAAGTTCATGGAACCTCATCTTTTTTATTACCATTTTAAAAGGTAGGGGGTCTTGCTATGTAGCCTAGACTACCTCATCTTCCCAAGTACATGCCACCATACAATTTTCATTTGTCTTAACTTGTGATTCCCATCATGGTTATTATGCCCTGGATTTTTCTGCGCCTTTCCCTAACTTCTAGTGCCTTACTGTTGATAGGTCATCATATTACACACATGACATCATCACATTATAGGTGTGAGCCATCACTGATACCTAGCAACTTATATCGCCAAGGAAAGTTAATGTAGCAAGGACTTTCATTGATCCCAGACCTATATTCACCTGGCAGAAGCCAGTTTTCTTCAAAGATTAGTCTGCCTCCAAAAGCTGATAAGATCATCACCTATTATTAGTTCCGTCAAGGATTAATATGCTATGTAAGGAAGTCCATCTGTCACCTATGTTCATTGGTGAAATTCTAAGTCTCACTTGTTAAGAAAATAGAAAGGACATCTTTGGCTCAGCTGTGATTTTCATTAGTTAGCTTCTGCATAGTATGAGCAGGAGCTTTCTAGACAGAGGCTATGATCTCTGTGTTTAGCTTGGAGACTTGCTAGAGTGTGATAACTTAAGGGAGGACAAGAGCATGTTGTAAGTGTGGGAGTGTGATGATCTTGTTGCCAAAAGGATGCTTCTGGGCACTAACCTCAAAAATGTTCATTAAAGGTTTCCAATCAACAGAATGAAGAATACACCTTAGGGCTTCATGAGGAGGAATGAGCCTGAAAATCATAGCACCCTTTGCTTCCGCTACATGTAGTCAACTAAGATTTGTGATACTCATATTAAGAAAAGCAATTTTTGATCACTGTCATCTAAAATGGCTGGCTGCCTCTTATTCGTCACACTATATTAAGTTCTCTGGCTTTTTATAAGATCAGGTCCTGCGGGACGTGGTGGTGCACGCCTTTAATCCCCGGCAGAGGCAGAGGCAGGCTGTGAGAGGCTGTGAGTTCAAGGCCAGCCTGGTCTACAGAGTGAGCCCCAGGCAAGCTGGGACTAAAGGGAGACATGTCTCAAAAAAATACAAAAAAAAAAAAAAAAAAAAAAAGATCAGGTCCTTACTGTGCTGAGGTTTTATGGCCCTGAAAGCTTCTTTTGCACTTACTCAAATCCCAGCTTCACCCCATATTAAAAAATATTCTAGTAAAGAATGATTTGTTTTACTTTAAGCTTCGATGGTAACACTGTTATTGTCAGGAGACTCTCACAAGTTGTCCTCTGATCTCCACAGCTATATATTGCACCTGTGCATCTATACTCACACACATGCACATATAGAACACAATACATCTTAAAGATTTTAAAAATGTAACAGTGATGGGCATAAAGGTACATACCTGTTATTTCTGCACTCTGGAGGCTGAGGTGGGTTATTTGCTGGCCTCTAAATCTTTAAATTTATAATCCAGCATATGAAATGTTCAAGTGAAAGCATTGGGCTTTACACATGAGAGAACTAAAATGTGGGCACATCTTCCAAAAGTGGGGGGAATAAATACTTTTTTTCTGTGTCTTTTGAGTATGGGTGGGATTCCTATATTTGCTTTCCTGCTTGGCTGCCTCAGTAATGTTAAGGTACTCCATTTTGTGACAGAAGATCTTTCGCCGTTGGAAATTAAAGGTTAGTTTTACTTCATTTGTTTTTCTTTTCTTGATCTAAAGCATATAATTTAAAATGACATAGTTCTTGATAAAGCCTCTTCTATAGCTTCTTCTAGGTTTTTCAAAGAAATTATACCCATAGGAAAGACTTTTCATGTTAAGTGGCTCCAATCACACCTAATAAGTAATCTGAGTTGCCACCACAAAATTAAAGTCAAGTAAGGCAAATTAGGCAACAGAGGTAGATAATTTTATCACAAGCACAAAATAAAAATTTCATTATCTGGACAAGTTTAACATAATTTTAAGTACCATGTAGTATCCCTGTTCTTTGGGATAAACCGAAGCATTAGTAACAGCACTAGCATTCTTTGCCTTAGCCAACCTGGAATTTTCTGCTATGGTTTTGAACCTTCACATATTGAATGAGTTATATTTAACCCACCGATTTACTATGTAAGGTGACCTAATGATATATAGGATTAAAGACTCTGAGGCCCAACATTAGTGATACAACGAAGCTTTCTTTCATGTTTGCTGTTAACATCTTTGGAGCAATTTGACTGAGATGTTCATGCCATAACCCTTGGGTAGTCATTGTTGGACCGTCTTTTGTGTTCATGGTATAATGCATGTACACTACGCTACTTTAGTACCGGTATATAGTGCTGGAGAATTTGCTGAAATGTGAAAGTGAAAATTGCACCACTTTCTAGCTAGCACAGTTGACAGCTGAAATTGACAAATAAAGAATTTGGGGTTTAAGTCATTGAAATTTCCAGTTTTAGATTCTCTACAGAAACAGTGGAAAGACATGATGATAAGCCTTTAACCTGATAATTGATGCAAAAAAAATCTTATAAAAAATTGACATTTAAGCAGTAAAATTTTTCTACAAATCAAAACAGGCCTTCAGGGAGTTCTAGGAGATAAATGTTCATGTTATATGAACAAAGTGACAGGTTTAGCTAGCTTTTTTTTATATATAATTTTTTTAATTTTATTTCTGTCTATGTATGTGTATGAATGTTCTGTCTGCATGCAAGTTTGTGCACCCATGTCGTGCAATGCCGCGGAGGTCAGAAGAGGGTCTCGGATTCCCCTGGAACTGGAGTTCTCCTGGAGAAATTGGAGTTTCAGACGGTTCTCAGCCGCCATGTGGGTGCTGGGGATCGAACCCGGGTCCTCTGTAAGAGTGGTCGGCGCTCTTAACCGCTAGGCCATCTCTCCAGCCCTAGCTAGCTATTTTTAAGTGCAGTGTTGTCCTGTTACAACTTACAAATCATCTTATACCAGTAGGATTACCAGTTTACTTGCATGCCATTCCAACAGAACCTGGGTCTTGCACATTTCTCTAATATGAGAGCTTTGGCACATATTTTTTTAAAGAGATAATGTAGGAGTTTGAGGGCTAACGTAGTTTTTGGTTTTAGACCCTATACCTGGATAGCTATAGTTTTGCCAAATTTGTGTGATAAAGCCAATGATAGTGTCTATTCAGGTGCTTCTTCAGGGAAGATTTGCAAATTTCTGATGTTTCAATTTGCATGCAGGTAGAATACTTCAAATCTTCCTAGGCAATGTTGAAGTGCTAGGGAAACTTTCCAATGCAACATAATTCCATAGGTTTGTGTGCCTTTTGGAATATGGAGATAGGCACCATTTTCCCTCCAATTTTTGGAGAAGTTAAATAAAATCTAAACACCTGTGTATTTTAACACATCTTAATATCAAATTTCTGCTGGCTTTTGGTTTTAAAATACCATAAATATTTGAAACTGGAATTGTCCTTTATAATTTCACAAAATTATGAATGATGGAAATTATTCTTTACTATAGCTCTGGCAAAAACCAGTAATTAATCCAGAGATGACACATTAATATAATCTTAGCAGGAAGATCAGGAGTTTGAGGCTAGTCTGGGCTACAAAAGAACACACGATAAAATCCGGTAATTTAATTATGTGTCCCATGTTTTTACTTTATATGTACTATATGTATCCTTGACCTTGAACATTTTATAACCACACCTAGCTTAGTGTCTTTGAACAGTTTTTAATAATTCTCACTGCCCCCCATAGAAATGCATATTTTATTATCATGGTCATGTTTGTTTGTTTGAAATCTGTTAAATAGTGAACTGCTATATATATATATATATCTATCTATATATCTATATTTTTTTTTTTTTTTTTTTTTTGGTGTAGTTTCTCGTTGACATTGGACACTCACTATGTAGACCAGGTTGGCCTTGAACTCACAGAGATCCATCTGCCTCTGCCTCTCGAGTGCTGAGATTAGAGGTGTGTGCTACCATGCCTGCAGCTGTGAGCTGCTACTTTTTTTTTTTTTCTTGCTTTGATGGGGGTCAAAACGGGACTTTTGATCACTACCCTCAAGCTTTGTCTTCAGCCTTCAATTTGATATTTTGTATACAACTTTTCCATAGTCTAGCTATTAGCTAGCTTAAAGTTCAGAATCAGAATTTGGTTCTACTTAATACAAATCAAGCAAACATTAGATTTTTGTATTTTGGATTTTTTTTTTTAGACAGGGATTCATGCATTCCAAACTGTATAGCAGAGTATGTTCAAACTCTGTTTATTTTGCCTTCCCTCTCCCCCCTGCAAGAATGCTAGGATTACAGCAGTATATAACCACACCTGGGTTTATGTTACCGTGAAGGTGTAATAATAAAGCTTCATGCATTTTAGGCATGTACTCTGCCAGCTCAACTATATCCAAGCCTTGAAGATTTGTTTTCTAAGGACTATGGTTAAGCAAAATTAGATAATACATTATAAATAGATTGGTTTTGTTAGGTAATCCCAGCTCATATTTTCCTCTTGGCAATTTGTTACATTTCTTATAGTAGATGCTACTAAAGTAAAAGCTTCCAGGGTTTGTTTTGCTTTGTTTGTTTTTGGTTTCTTAACACAGGGTCCCCCTGTAGCCCCTGGTGGCCTGTAAATTACTATGTAGACCAGGCTGGCCTCAATCTCACAGACATCCACCTGCTTCTGCCTCCTGAGTGCTGTGAATAAAGGCATGTGCCCTCACACCCAACTTGACTGAATTTTTTAGTTATATTTTAGATAATAGTAAGTTTACCTCAATTCTGGATATATCATGCCTTAGCAGAAATATTAACTGTCCTTTCCACATAGTCATTTTTTTGTAATTTTGAGTTCATGTGGAATTAGGAAATTTGCTCTAAGTTACTAGAGCAGTTTATGAGCCAGAGCCACTGTATGTTTCTTTGGGAATTATATCAAGATAGTTATTATACATGGCTTAGTTTGTCCTAAAACTAAGCCCTGTAGAAGTGATAGTCAATGCTCGAATAGTTCGTTGCAGTCAGTGTCTTCTGAACACAAAAATAATAAACATAATAGATGTGTAATGCAGTGTTTGTCCACATGGTTATGCCCTTGATAAAATAGTTCTATCAGAATGGCCCCTAGTTTGTGTTATTACTGTATGATGCACTCATTTGTGTGCTTAGAATTTGATGTTTCACTAGTAGTAAGCCAATAATCATAGTATTAAGATTTGAAATCATTGTAATTCTTGGCCATTGTAGTTTTAGCATATATTTCAGAGTTGTTTTGTTTTGTTTTGTTTTTGGTCTTTTCGAGACAGGGTCTCCCTGTAGCCACAGCTGTCCTGGAGCTCACTGTAGACCAGGCTGGCCTTGAACTCACAAGGATCTGCCTGCCTCTGCCTCCCAAGTGCTAGGATTAAAGGCGTGCGCCACCATGCCCAGCAAGAGTGATTTTCTTATTGATAGCTCAGTTTTGGCTATTTGGCAAGTAAAGTGGTAGGTTTTTAAGTAGCCATTACAACCACCGAGTAACTTATGTCCTTGAACTTTCAAAATATGGAACTATATAGGTTTGAGTTGACTAGTGCTCTAAAAAGTATCAATGCTGTGGAAACCTAGTGATCAATGTACCCAAAATATGCCTTACAAAAATATTGAGTTCACCATTCCCACTAACAATTCAGTCATAGGAAGCTCCCATTTAACCTAATTAATCTCATTGCTATACAAGACAACATTTTGCTAAAGGTTTTTATTTTCTTATTTAGTAAGATGAGTGACATTTACAAAATTGGTCACTGTAGTTTTATGTACATATGCTCCTTGACTCCTGATAGGGTTATGTCCTTCCTTCCCCATGCATTTTAAGTAGTGTATTGTAGTGTATCTTAACCATGATAACTTAGCAACATAGTATTCTAGGCATCACAGTTACAGGGGCTGTACAGCATCATGAAAATACTATGCAGTATACTGATAAGATTGATCACAAAATTAAGTTGAGCAAATATAAATAAGGGGCTATGTGGGTTGCAGTCATTTTTGGTAACCCTGTGTTTTTTCACCTTCTGCCCCTCACATGCCCTAGTATTGCATGGACCTATGCCTAGTGTTGGTGTCTTGTGCACATGCACATACTTTTTGGGTCTTTGTTTTGATATTAGTGGGTATTTTGTTTGTATGTTCATTAGAAAGGAAGTATCCTCCCTGTAGCCCCAAATCATTCCGAACTGTCTATGTAGACCATGGTGGCCTCAATATCCCAGAATCCTGCCTGCCTCTGCTTCTCTCCACAGATTAAAAGCATGTACTACCGCCGGGCGTGGTGGCGCACACCTTTAATCCTAGTACTTGGGAGGCAGAAGCAGGCGGATCTCTGAGTTCAAGGCCAACATGGTCTACAGAATGAGTTCCAGGACAGCCAGAGCTACAGGGGTGACCCTATCTCAAAAAGGCCAAAAAAATGTGTAGGCACACCTCCTCTGATGTTGAGGGTTTTATTTTGTTTTATTTTGGTTTTGTTTTTTGACAGGTTTCATTGTATAATTCAGAATTCTCAGTGGTTCGGAGGATGTTCTCTGATATCAGTAGTTTTAGTTTTTAATAAGCATGTTTATTAAGTAATAAATGAGGGGGAGAAGAAGAGCAAAACATCAAATCAAGTGTTCAAAACATCCTGCACAATCAGATGAAAGAAGTCCCTTTAAGGCAGGAAGCTGGAGTTCCAGTTGGGAGTCTCTCCTCCCCTGATCCTTTCAAGTCAAAGAACGAATAGTAACCATGATAATTTCAAAGCAGGTACTCACAACATCTAGCAGAAACCAGCAGGGGAAATTGAGGCAGTCAGCTGAAGTTCTGATTGAACTTTCTCTCCATAGTTAAACTTCCTGTTGCTTTTCCACTGGAGATATTTTTATATTAGTGCATAATGATACTGGCTGTTCTCAGTGGCACAGTCTTTACTCTTGGGGTGTTTGCTATTCTCTTGCACCTTTCACGGAGTTAGGGGAAATCAGCCCATCCCCCAGACCTTGGAGTACACTTGGAGACAAGCATAGTTGGGTCTAAAATGAGAGAAGGCAACCCTATTTCTTGAGTGGGGAACTTATAGCTCATAATTATCTTTAACCTATAATGAGCATAAATTCTTTGAATATCTGTCTTGAAGGCTGTCATCATCAGTATGAGTTCTGGATGAAATAATTGTGCTCTATTGTAAAAGTATCATAGAATTTGTATAATGGAAAGTTTGCCCTTCTCCAGTGTGATAGGTTTTTATATGGTCATAGATTGATTGATTTAGCTCATCATTTTAGACATGCCATCCTCAATAGACATTACTCTCCAGTTCCACCTTTGGTCAACCTTGACAACAAATTACCCCCCCCCATGAATTTGTAATATTTCACCAGTGAGTGAATTTTCTTCACTATATGGATATACAGTTGTTTTTTTCTATTGGCAATAGATATTTAGGTTACATTTGTCTTATGTAATGGTGCTGTAGATGTCCATGTACAAGTTTTTTGAGGATTTTTTGCAGTATTAGGAATTGCATACACAGCTTTCCTCATGCTAGGCAAGTACTCTACCAACTGAGCTGTATCCCCAGTGCTTAAATTTTCTTTACGTAAATGTTACATATATTCCTATAGACTGCACTGTGGCCTAGGGAGTTGAGACAGTTTCACTATGCTGCCCAGGATAGCCCCCAAATGAGTATCACCTGGAGTGCTACAGTTAATAGACTTTTTTTTTTTTTTTTTTTTTTTTTTTTTTTTTTTTTGGCCCACTCTCCCTCCTCCTTTCTTGGCAAAGTACATGCAAACCATGCCTTCCTCCACACTTGCTGTGTGGTGCAAATGAACTTGAACTCTTGATTCCCCCTGCCCTCCAGCTCCAAAGTGCTGGGATTGTAGATGTCTGCTATGACAATATTAATTACTTTTTAATCTCCTCTCCCTTTACTAATGTCTTCCTAGCATATTTTCTCTGTCCGTCTTTTTTAAAAATTTTTTTTTTATTTTATGTGTAGGAGTATACTGTCTGCATGTAGTGGGTGCACCCGTGTCATGCAATGCCAGAGATCAAAAGTGGGTGTTGGATTCCCCGGGAACTGTAGTTTTAAAGATGGTTCTTAGCCACCATGTGGGTGGGCTGGGATCGAACCCGGGTCCTCTGCAACAGGCAGTTGGTGTTGTTAACTGCTGAGCCATCTTCTCCCAGCCCATGTCCTTGTCTTTTTAAAGTCCTATTTTGCCACCTGTTTGTGTGATGTGTTTTTTTTACTCTCCTTTTCCTTAGTTATGTCCTTATTTTTTCAATGCTTCAGGCCAATTTTATTTTTCTTTTAGTCTCTTTATTGAGTTTTTTCCAATGGCTGCTTTGCTATTAGTCTATTACCTTGAAATTGTTTTTAGATTAGTATATTAATAGTACACTCTTGTCCATTTCCTCCCCAACTTTGTCCACTGTATTATGTAAATTGCATTTATATATAATAAGCATGATAGCTATTACTCCTTTATGTACTTATCTTTCAAGTTGACTAGGAGAAGATGAATTTTGACAAAATTGATTAGTTCTTTTAAAATTATATTACATCTTACTAGTGCTAGTATTTCTCATGTGCATTTGAATTGCTGTCTATTGTCTTTAATTCTTCTCTTAAGATCTTTTCTTTATTTTGAGTCAGGGTTTCACCATGTCCCTAGGATAGCCCCTCAAACTCCATCCTCTTCCTCTGCCTCCTGGATGCCCTCAGGCCCTACACCTATAAGGCTTTCTTTAATTCCTTTGCTAGAGCAAACTTGCTAGCATTGAATTCCTTTATTTTTTGTTTATCTGTAAATGCTTTAATTCTGCCTTTGTTCATGAAGGATGGGTTTCCTGTGTATTTCACTTTTCTGATCTTTATGATTTATAATGAAAAAAACATTATCTTATTGAAGATCTACAACATGATTGTTTTTTCTTGGTTGCTTTTAAGGATTCTCTTTTTGAGGTCTTTAACTGACAGTTTTACTCTCATAGCTAGATTTGAATATCTGAGTTTATCCTTTTGACATATTGTTCTTTTATATATTGCTTAATCTTGACCATTTTCCACTTTCTTTCTTCCTTTTCTATTTCTCTCTTTTTTTTTTTCATATGTTTTTTATTTTACTGAGGTATAGTTCTCTTACTAGATCTCATAAGTTCTTTATGTATGATTATGATTTCAATTTCTCTTTTCACAGTTAGTTTTCTGTTGTAATTAATGTTGAAAATTTCTAGTTTGAACTTGTTGGCCTTGTGAAAACACAAGTAGGTACTTGGTATCTGTTCCTATTTACCTAGGATGTTTTGTTTGACTGGAAGGCTGAGTTTGAATGGACAGAGGGATTTCCATGTTCTAGGCAAGAACTCTACCAAAGAGTACACTTCTAGTCGTAAAAGTCACATCTCGGGCTGGAGAGATAGCCTAGCGGTTAAGGGCAACCGACTGCTCTTGCAGAGGACCCGGGTTTCGATCCCCAGCACCCACATGGCGGCTTGAGAACCGTCTGTAACTCAATTCCAGGAGAACTCCAGTTCCAGGGGAATCCCCGTGACACCCTCTTCTGACCTCCGCGGCATTGCACGACACGGGTGCAACAAACCTGCATGCAGACAGTACACTCATACACATAAATAAAAATAAATAAAAAAAATTTTTAAAAATTAAAAAAAAGTCACTCTCACTCTTTACACTCTGTGGAAGTCTCAATTCACAAGTGAAAGTTTAAATTCTTGTTTTGTTTTGTCTTGAACAGGGTCTCACTATAACTATCTGGCCTGGAACTCACTAATAGTCTAGGCTGCCGTGCCCGACAGCGAAATGACCTGCCTCTAACTGCTGAGTCCTGGGAATATAGGCATGCTCCACCACGTCTGGCTGCAAGTGAAACATTTATGTCCTCATTTCACATGTTCCCATTTAGTGATCACCACAACCTTCTGAGTCATGCAAAAGAAGTTTCATAGAGTTAACTAACTAATGGCTGAGGAAGTAACTCCCTCCAGCCATATGCTTCTCTTTCTAATACTAATTCCCTAAATATAGTACTTTATTTCTAAAGCATATTATAAACATTATTTTTACTTAATTATAAGAATCTGGTAAAACCGGAAGACTAGAGTCTACCAATACATGTAATTCATTGGTGGAATATAAAATCAGAAATGGAATTACCCGGGATAAAAGGAATGGTCAAACTGAGATTGTTTCCCAGTGGTAGAATACTTTCTAAGCATATGGGCAGCCCATGGCTTGATTTGAAGCAAAGAAAAAGATTAAGAGATACTTAAGATTCCAGTTCTTACAAAACCTCCCCAATTCTAATTCCCTTCTAATATGCTTTCTATAGCATGCTTTTTTTATCTTTTTGAGGCAGGTTCCTTTTTTTTTTGTCTCCCTGTAGCCCCAGCGTCCTGGAACTCACTCTGTAGACCCGGCTGCCTTGAACTCACAAAGATCCACCAGCCTCTACCTCCTGAGTGCTAGGAAAAATTTGGGTATTTTACAGGTATATTCGATCTGTGTTTGGGGGGGATATCATGGGAGATGCATTGTTTTATATCTACTATGTAATATATTTACTGAGCCTCTCCATGTGTAGATAAAGTACCATTTTGATAAACATTAACAACATGGCACTGAAGTTTTAAGAGGGGGATTTAAAGTTTTTAGGTAGCATTTTTATTATTATTAATTTATTATTATTATTATTTTTTGGTCTTTTTGAGACAAAGGTCTCCCTGGCCCCAGCTGCCTGACACACCTGTGTGGAACCAGGCTGGCCATTGAACTGCAAAGATCCGCCTGTCTCTGCTCCCCAAGTGCTCAGGATTAAAGGTGTGCGCACCAACGCCCGGCCCTACTTAGCAATATTGTAGAACAAATTAGCATCATACCATCCTTGGCCTTGGATGCCCAAACTTAAAGGTATTTTTTTGCTCCTGGTCTAGCATTTCGGTGAGAAGAGTACTGCCAGAACATAGGCTATATTGAAAGCTTCTAATTAATTTAGCATGGATATGAATCAGAGCCCAAACATTGTGTGCAATTATGGCAGCTACTGTTCACAAATGGGTCTGTTTCATAGGCTCAGATTGATGACTGCTGCATTTATGACTAGTTGCAGATTTGATCTTTTCAAAGATTTAGTATAACTTCTAGAGTGAGTACTTCACGTAGGTCATATACTATGCCTTACCCCAATTCAATTCCATTTTAACACTAACAGGTAAATGGATTGCTTTTTCTTATAAAATTTCTCTACCTCTAAAGAAGTTATTATGTCAGTTCCCTCTCTCTATACTGAGCTAAATATGTTTCTCATATAGCTTTTCCTTTTCTGTTTTAGATGACTACTCAAGAATTATTGCTTTATTGCCATGGCATCGGTGGTGCACGCCTTTAATCCTGGCACTACGGAGGCAGAGGCGGTGTTTTCTTGTAAGTCCAAGGCCAGGCCTGGTCTACAGAGTGAGTTCCAGGACAACTGGGGCCAAAGGAGACCCGTCTCAAAAAGAGACCAAAGAAAGAAAGAATATGCTTTTTAGTTTATTCTGATTTCAGCAACTCCGAGTAATAGGAATATTGAATTAGGCACTGTCCCTTCCCTTAATGAGTGTGTTTCAGTTCAGTGAGGAGAGCAACATGTACATAGGTAATTTATAGCAAGTCTGGTATGTTATGCAGTGGAGAGATGTACAAGGTGATGTGGATTCCAAAGAAATTATTTTACTGAGTTTGAAGATGCCAAGATGCCAAAGGTAGTGTAAAATGTCTGTGCATTGAACCTTAAAGTTTGACAAGGCACTGAAAGGTTTGTAAGGGAGTGAACCTCCCATACGTATAAGTGAATTATTGGGGAATTTATATGCACAAAACAGGGAACCATTCTCTATCAGATGCACGGACATTGGAAATAGAGTAGTGAACTGGGGAAACTAAAAATAATTATATGCATTATTATGTAATGTTGCTAGGAGTAGGTAGTTAAATAACGTGCTGTGGAATTTCAAGTTTATTATGAGTGTTTCCAGAAGGAGATACTTTGATGCTTTTGGTGATAGTATGAAGTATGTTTCAACGCATCAAATGTGGACAGTGAGATGATTTAGAAGGATTACTTTTTAGTAAATTTAGAAGGATTGCAATTACTAATTGCAATAAGGGATATTCAAAGGCCAAATGAGTGTTTTTCTTTCTTACTGTGACAAATGTGCACCTCCCACACTTCTAGCACCTCTAGTCTTCACGAAAATCCCTCTCATGTTCGATAAGTGGATGTTGCTATAAATTCCTTTTCAACAGGTTGTGTAAAATTATTGAGAAAAGCCATATATAAAATATTGATTCCCAGAGAGGAACAGTAAAACAATAGCATCCCTTTCATTCCATTCCTACATAACTGAGGCTTCTCATGGTAACTGCTCTACTTTCACTGTTTCATATTTCACCTATATTAAGGAAGAAATAGCCTTAATTTATTGGCTCAGGTGCTTCCATATAGTAACATCTAAATGTGTTTGCTGCTTGTGCTTTCTAGCAACACACACTATATATAATAATACAAATACATCCAATGTCCTATTTTCTTTTCACAGCAACACAATGCCAGGCATGGTGGCACCTAGCTGTGTAATCCCAGCAGTTAGGATGCTCGGACCAGGAGGGTCATCCTGACTTGGAGGACCATCATTGGTGCATAGTGAGACCCTACCTTAAAAATAACCCATAAACATATTTTCTACTTAAGGCCTAGAGTATTAGGATCATAGCATGGACTCATGACCATAACAATTATAGGAACGTAGAAATGATTTTTTACAGGACCTGATGTTTGGCCTAACATCTTGGACAGCCTTAAGGGGAAGAGCATTGGGAAAGAGGCCCAGAGCTGTATGGAAAGGAGTAGAGTAACTATAGATTTGGGGCCATGGGATTATATAGCCTATACTGAGTGTGCTCCGACATTTACTGATGTGGTTGTCTTTCAATGATTGAGGGATTGATCAGAGCATAAAGTTTTACTGAAATTATGTAAATTATTTACAACAGGCTAAGAATATACCAAATGCTATGTCAACTGTAGTTGCTGTTATTAATGGTGTTTATTGTTAACGATTATTTAAAACAGAAAATTAAGTAGTTTACTGTGCATTTTAACTCCTTGATAATGTTAAAGTTGAAGGGGGGGGAAGACTGTTTTCAGTGACACAGTAGTGTGAAGCCACTTCAGATTTTTGCTTCTATTATTCCACATAGGAAAACCAATATTGCCTTCCATCCATGCTCTGATAGTAATCTATTGCCTAGTGCTGCTTTGGTCCAAGAAAAAGCTATTGAGAAAGTTTTGTTTACACCCCCAAATAAAGGTCTTTGTCAAAGCATAGAAAAACTGCTTTAGAAATAGTCAGAACTGAATTTGAAACGTGATTCCAACTGCTCACTAGCTATGTTATTTAATGCATATTATGTTTCAGAGATTTCATGAAGATATCTGTTAATAATATCATAGATACTCTATAAATAACTCATTGTTAGTTCTTGGGACAGTCAACGTGTGACATAAACAACAGCAGGCCTTGGTGCCCAGGAGAACTTCATCGGTCCAGCAGCAACCTGGAGTGGTACTCCTCTGAAGAACTCCTACTCGGATAGATATAATACAACCTGCTAAGTGTTCTAGCACTTATCGGGTTGTATTATCATTGTCCGTGTCTATGGCTCTCATCTACCAGACTAAATCCCTTAAGGGCGAGGATGGTGCCTTGTTCATCTTTGAATTCACACTGCCTAATCCGATGCACATTGTAGGCCTCATTAAATGTTTGTTGAATGAAAAAATAAATCATCAACAGACATTAATTGGGCGCCCACTCTGTGATCTTCATGGGCTCAGCTTGTTCCTGCCAGTTGCCTGCAACGTCCAAGCTCTCTTCAAAGTGCTTACTTCTGAAGCTTATTCCTGTCTTCTCTATCTTGTGATCAGGACTTTTCTGTGTAGTATAATAACAAATACACTTCATCTACTGCGTGGACCATCTACAGTTGATTGATACATTATAACTGAATAGTGATAAATGCTGAAGGTAGGAAGGGAGAATAACCAGCCCAAGTACCTTAATGTTTATATTTGATTTGTGTTTTCTTGTGAAATATTCCATTTAATATGCCTGTGTTTGTGGAATTGGCTGCTTACAGATGTTGTATAGCTGCTGTTGTACCTATAATTGCTATCAATTACTTTCTAGGTTGGACCAGAGGGATCATTCAGCAGGATCATCATCTGTACAAATCTGGGATTTACTATGATGGATTTTGTATTCATATTTTTTAACCTTTCAACTCTGCCCCAGCTATCCCCTTTCCTGCACTGATGGGTAAGCTTTCAGTTTCCTGTCTACTAGCACACAGACTCCTGAGGTTCCTTGTTTCTTAGTTGTGTTCGTTCATAACTATTGTCCCAAAAGGAGTCTTTCGGTTTGTAGATGTGACAAGCATAATAAAAGGTAACTAGCCCCATAAGGGTCTTGTAGTGAGTTATATAATCACCCTTTCTAGTGTCTTTTGTCTGGGGGAGGTGTTGAGAAAAGGTGTCACTATATAGCTCAGGCTAAGCTTTGAACTCCCTTTCTGGCAGATCCCAAGGCTGGACCTTGAGTGTTGGGATTAAATGCATGTACCCCTAAATGCAGGAATAATCACACTTTTAATATGGGAGAAAATTGAGTGTGTTTGCAGATCCTGGAGCAGGAGGAAGTAAGAAGAGAGAAATTGTAGCTATAGGAAAAAGATAATAGAATAATGAGGAATAGATCTTGGAGCGATGGCTGTATTATATAGTTTTTTTGTTATATTTTTCTTGCTAAGATAAGATACTATGACCAAAAGCAACTTTCAAAAGGATAGTATTTTAGCTTACAGATCCTGAGAGGCAGATTCTATCATGAGAGGGAAGGCATGCCACCAGCAGGGAAGGCATGGAAGCAGAAGCAGGAATTTGGCTGATCATATTTTTATCCATACACAAGAAGCAAAGTGGGGCTAGGCTATAAAGTGGCAAAACCCACCACTACTGGAACACTTCCTCTCTAGCAAGACTTCAACTCCTAAAGGCTTCATAGCCTTTTCCCAAATGTGCCACAAACTGGGGAGCAGGTGTTCAAATACATGAGCAAATGGTGGACATTTTTCCCTTAATCCATCATAGGTTACAGCCTGGTTGGAGGCTTAGCTCTAGATGAAAGAACTACTTCACTGGTTTTTGGAGAGTTCTAAAGTAGACAACTGGGTAAATGTGAAATTGAGGAACTCCACAACCTAGATTATGATCAAGAGTTTCTGAGGACTATGCAGTCCAAAGCTTGGAGTGAGCAGTTGACAGGAGAGTTGGTAGCACATAATAGTGAGACACAAATTTAAAAACTAATCTTGTAACTAAGGAAAAACTAAAGTGGAATTATACCTTTGTCAAAAGTACCATTTAGTTACCTTGACAGGGTAGCTAGCATGAGAGGGGTGGTATAGAAACGGATTGAGTGACCATGGAGGGATGGGAGAACAATAATTGACTCTGTCTAAAATGCATTAATGTGAACGAGATGCATATTTAAGGTTTTCGTTTTGAGACAAGCTGTTGCTCTTGCTCTTACTCTGTAGCCCTTCCTGTCTACAAAGTCCCTATGTAGACTAGGTTGTCCTTGAAGTTGTAGCAGTATTGCTTCTCTCTCATGATTGTTAGCATGATGGGCCTGGGCCACTATACATGGCATAAAATGGATTTTGAGTGCTTGGGCCATAGATCAATGTCTAACATACACAAACAAGACTTGTTCAGTTTAATTCCTAGTATGAGAATGGGGAGTATATAGTATAGAAATAAAGATAACAATAGTGGGCAATGCCTCCTAGGAAAAGCCATTCTAGGGTCAGGGCACACCCATTCTACTGACTTGTATTGCAGAATTTCCCTTTGCTTTTTGGAGAAGACCAGAAACCAAAACAGATGGCACTAAGTACTTGAAAGGCAAAGCATACAAGAAGAAAGTCATGAGATAGGGGCTGGAGAGTGGCCTAGCGGTTAAGGCGCCGACCGTCTTGCAGAGGACCCGGGTTCAATCCCCAGCAACCACATGCGGCCGAAAAACCGTCTGAAAACGCCAATTCACAGGAGAACTCCAGTTCCAGGGGAATCCGAGGCCCTCTTCTGACCCTCCGCAGCAATTGCACCACACGGGTTCACAAACCTGCATGCAGACATACATTCTACACATACAAAATAAATAAATAAAAAAAAAAAAAGAAAGTCATGAGATATTATCACTGTAAGCAGTCCCACTCTCTCTTTCTCTTCTCTCCATGGACTGTGTATGAAGCCCTGGTTTGTCCTCATATTCCCCATCCTGCCTTTGCCTAGAGTGCTAATAGTATAGACACATACTGCACAGATTTTTCTTGTGGAAATAATTTGCTCAGGAGGATAGGATCCCCGGTTTACTTCTTCAGAATGTGTTTTACTATTTCAACAAAGGTTGAATAATTCCTGTGTTAGTGCAATTATGCCTTTATACAACCTATCCCTCTCTGCATAGGTGGTGCTGCTTTATAGTTACTCTTCAGGGACAAGTTAGAAGACTTCCAGTGAGAGAGAAAAAAAAGAAAGCACAAGGAGAACCACAGATCGTGATCTCAGCTTCATAAAACATACAGTAAACAGGACTAACTCAAGACCATCTCATTGCTGTTTTCAGCTACATGTGGAACCATTCCTTTCCATGTCGTTTCTCTGTTTATACCTACACCACATGCACAAATCCCTGCAGTGTGGTAGACTATATCTTTTATACCTCTACTGGTAAAAAGAAATTACTGGGTCCCCAGTGCTAGAATGCTAGTCACCAGAGATGTGTTTGTGTTTCAGATTCAAAGTGCCCTCTTCATAGGAGGAAGGCAGCCAGCTGATTTGAAAGTAACTGTAGATTCTGCTTGTAATTCGTTTTAGATAAACCTTATGCAGAAATCATTTCATTAATGAAGGGTGAATTTATCATTGTTACTACTACACTGGAGAATGTTCATTAGTGTGATGGTGCCCATCTGATGTCATGTTGCTGATTGGAGACATTATTCCAAAGATCATCAGCTCAGAACCCTATCCCCAGGGTTTACTCCTCATGTCAGAACAGTTTCCTTCTTGTGGCTTGGTCTTCAGACATTATGATTTGTTTGGAGACAATGATTGTAAGATCAAAATTTTATGGGTCAATAGTAAATATCAGGAATTCTGATTAATACTTGTCTCTTTTGGAGATGGATCGATAAAGCCTAAATATGGAAAGTTTTGTGACATTCAACTATTTTCCCACAGACTCCCCCATGACACCTTTGTGTCAAACTTTATGTCTTACATGTAATTTACTCCTCTTCCTCCCCTTCGCCCTTCCTCTAAGTCCTAACAGACTTAGGGTTCTCTGTAACGTTTCTCTATCTCTGTTGCCCCACCCTGATGCGTTTCAGCAAATCTCTCTTCCTTTCCCACTCAGGCCCCTATCTGGGAAATAGATTCTTATGAATGAAAATTCAGTGAGTGTTGGAAGTGATATCCCTGTTGCCCTATGAATATAATTAGATCAATGCCAAGCAAAGAGGATGGAAAGGGAGATTATGAAATGCCATAACCAAGTAATTTCCTGTGGATATTATACCTAGAAGCTTTCTTCCATGAAGTTGATATTTATGGGTGAGTTTAAGATTCAACTGCTAAACTGGGCATGGTAGTGCACAGCCTGTAAAATCTAGCACTCAGAAGGCAGAGGCAAGGCAGAGATCTCTGGTGGAGTTCACAAGGCCAAGGCCCATGTGGTCCTACAGAGTGAGTTCCAGGCCAGCATGAGGATATAGGGAGGACCCTGTCTCAAAAAAACAAACAAAAAATAAATAAAAATAGATTCAACGCTTCTTTATCTTAAAAATAAAAGGAAAAAAGAGTAAGTCCGATAAGCCTCTCTTTTTTCTCCTTATGAACAGACCTTGAGGCTTCATAAACCTATAGTTTTTCAAAGTGTTGCCACTTATAAGAGTTACCTCCCTTGTGGGTAGAGATTTCTGTTTAGCCAATTGGCAAACAATCCAAAATAAGGTTCACAAGTTAGTATTCTGATTCCCTGACAGGCATTAAAAGGCTTATGGACAGGAGATAGCACAGGTAGATCGGGCACAATGGATCCAGACATCCCCAGTTCTATGATAGCCATGAAATGTCAATCTTGAATTTCCGAGGGCATGATGGTAGATCCACAATACAAGGAAGAGCTGCTTTGGAGAAGGGTTATAGAAGCTTCTTCTTTCAGCTGGGCATGGTGGAACAGGCTTTATCCTAGCCTTGGGAGGCAGAAGGCAGGTGGATCCTTTGTGAGTTCAAGGCCAGCCTGTCTGCAGAATGAGTTCTAGGGGACAGCTGGGCTACAGGGAGACCCTGTCTCACCCTCCCCCCGCAACTCCCAAAACTTATTTCATGGAAGAGCTTAGAAGAAGGAAACTCCCAACACTTTCTAGGGGCGACGACTAAGGAAGTGCCGTATTTCGCTGTATTCGCTTCTTACAACTTCTCACCTATCGATGCATCCCTTGTCCTCTACAAGGGTTGTAAGCGTTTTTCCCACTATGTGCTAACCCAGCAAATTAAGCTTAAGGTTTCATGTTCTTGAAGTGATGTTGCCACCCTCTCACTTTGGCAGGTGTTGATCACTAGTGAGTCCAGTACCTGAAGGAGCAAGATATCTTCCTCCAGTGGATAACGGTGTGGCCTATTGATTGAAGACAAGTGAACAAATTCATAGATTTGGCTCATTTGGACTGGCCATTTTTTTAAGAGGTTATTTTCCCTTATAAAAGTAATGTTATTACAAATTTATTGTTTTTAATGTTTTGAATTTATTACTTGTTATGTGTAGGAATGTACTGTCTGCATGTAGGTTTGTTGCACACCGTGTAGTGCAATTCCGCAGAGGTCAAAAGNTTTTTTTGGCCCACTCTCCCTCCCTCCTTTCTTTGGGCAAAGTACCATGCAAACCATGCTTTCCTCCAACTTGCTGTGTAGGTGCAAATGACTTTGAACTCTTGATTCCCCCTGCCTCCACTACCAAAGTGCTGGGATTGTAGATGTCTGCTATGACAATATTAATTACTTTTTAATCTCCTCTCCCTTTACTAATGTCTTCCTAGCAGATATTTCTCTGTCCTTGTCTTTTTTAAAAATTTTTTTTTATTTTATGTGTATGAGTATACTGTCTGCATGTAAGTAGGTGCACCCGTGTCATGCAATGCTACAGAGATCAGAAGTGGGTGTTGGATTCCCCTGGAACTGTAGTTAAAGATGGTTCTTAGCCACCATGTGGGTGCTGGGAATCGAACCCGGGTCCTCTGCAACAGCAGTTGGTGTTGTTAACTGCTGAGCCATCTTCTCTCCAGCCCATGTCCTTGTCTTTTTAAAGTCCTATTTTGCCACCTGTTTGTGTGATGTGTTTTTTTACTCTCCTTTTCCTTAGTTATTGTCCTTATTTTATTCAATGCTTCAGGCCAATTTTATTTTTCTTTTAGTCTCTTTATTGAGTTTTTTCCAATGGCTGCTTTGCTATTAGTCTATTACCTTGAAATTGTTTTTAGATTAGTATATTAATAGTACACTCTTGTCCATTTCCTCCCCAACTTTTCCACTGTATTATGTAAATTGCATTTATATATAATAAGCATGATAGCTATTACTCCTTTATGTACTTATCTTTCAAGTTGACTAGGAGAAGATGAATATTGACAAAATTGATTAGTTCTTTTATAATTATATTACTATCTTTACTAGTGCTATTTATTTCTCATGTGCATTTGAATTGCTGTCTATTGTCTTTTAATTTCTTCTTTAAGGTCTTTTCTTTATTTTGAGTCAGGGTTTCACCATGTCTCCTAGGATAGCCTCAAACTCCATCCTCTTCCTCTGCCTCCTGGATGCCCTCAGGCCCTACACCTATAAGGCTTTCTTTAATTCCTTTGCTAGAGCAAACTTGCTAGCATTGAATTCCTTTATTTTTTGTTTATCTGTAAATGCTTTAATTCTGCCTTTGTTCATGAAGGATGGGTTTCCTGTGTATTTCACTTTTCTGATCTTTATGATTTATAATGAAAAAAACATTATCTTATTGAAGATCTATCAAACATGAGTTGTTTTTTCTTGGTGCTTTTAGGATTCT
Source organism: Rhizomys pruinosus (assembly GCA_009823505.1). Taxonomy (NCBI): domain Eukaryota; kingdom Metazoa; phylum Chordata; class Mammalia; order Rodentia; family Spalacidae; genus Rhizomys; species Rhizomys pruinosus. The sequence continues at coordinate 76,706 of VZQC01005394.1, forward strand.
CTTTTTGAGGTCTTTAACTGACAGTTTTACTCTCATAGCTAGATTTGAATATCTGAGTTTATCCTTTTGACATATTGTTCTTTTATATATTGCTTAATCTTGACCATTTTCCACTTTCTTTCTTCCTTTTCTATCACTCCTCTGGGACTCCCATTGTATTTTTTATTTTTACTGAGTATAGTTCTCTTACTAGATCTCATAAGTTCTTTATGTATGATTATGATTTCAATTTCTCTTTTCACAGTTATTTTCTGTTGTAATTAATGTTGAAAATTTCTAGTTTGAACTTGTTTGCCTTGTGAAAACACAATGTAGTACTTGGTATCTGTTCCTATGTACCTAGGATGTTTTGTTTGACTGGAAGGCTGAGGATTGAATGGACAGAGGGATTTCCATGTTCTAGGCAAGAACTCTACCAAAGAGTACACTTCTAGTCTTAAAAGTCACTCTCGGGCTGGAGAGATAGCCTAGCGGTTAAGGGCACCGACTGCTCTTGCAGAGGACCCGGGTTCGATCCCCAGCACCCACATGGCGGCTGAGAACCGTCTGTAACTCCAATTCCAGGAGAACTCCAGTTCCAGGGGAATCCCCGACACCCTCTTCTGACCTCCGCGGCATTGCACGACACGGGTGCACAAACCTGCATGCAGACAGTACACTCATACACATAAATAAAAATAAATAAAAAAAATTTTAAAAAATTAAAAAAAAAGTCACTCTCACTCTTTACACTCTGTGAAGGTCTCAATTCACAAGTGAAAGTTTTAAATTCTTGTTTTGTTTTGTCTTGAAACAGGGTCTCACTATATAACTATCTGGCCTGGAACTCACTATATAGTCTAGGCTGGCCTTGAACTCACAGAGAGATCGACCTGCCTCTAACTGCTGAGTCCTGGGAATATAGGCATGCTCCACCACGTCTGGCTGCAAGTGAAACATTTATGTCCTCATTTCACATGTTCCCATTTAGTGATCACCACAACCTTCTGAGTCATGCAAAAGAAGTTTCATAGAGTTAACTAACTAATGGCTGAGGAAGTAACTCCCTCCAGCCATATGCTTCTCTTTCTAATACTAATTCCCTAAATATAGTACTTTATTTCTAAAAGCTATTTATAAACATTATTTTACTTAATTATAAGAATCTGGTAAAACCGGAAGACTAGAGTCTACCAATACATGTAATTCATTGGTGGAATATAAAATCAGAAATGGAATTACCCGGGATAAAAGGAATGGTCAAACTGAGATTGTTTCCCAGTGGTAGAATACTTTCTAAGCATATGGGCAGCCCATGGCTTGATTTGAAGCAAAGAAAAAGATTAGAGAGATACTTAAAGACCCAGTTTCTCTACAAAACCTCCCCCAATTTCTAATTCCCTTCTATATGCTTCTATAGCATTCTTTTTTTATCTTTTTGAGGCAGGGTCTCCCTGTAGCCCCAGCTGTCCTGGAACTCACTCTGTAGACCAGGCTGGCCTTGAACTCACAAAGATCCACCAGCCTCTGCCTCCTGAGTGCTAGGAAAAATTTGGGTATTTTACAGGTATATTCGATCTGTGTTTGGGGGGGATATCATGGGAGATGCATTGTTTATATCTACTATGTAATATATTATACTAGCTCTCCATGTGAGATAAAGTACCATTTTGATAAACATTAACCCATGGCACTGAAGTTTTAAGAGGGGATTTAAAGTTTTAGGTAGCATATTTTTATTATTATTATTATTATTATTATTATTTTTTTGGTCTTTTTGAGACAGGGTCTCCCTGTAGCCCCAGCTGTCCTGGAACTCACCTTGTAGACCAGGCTGGCCTTGAACTCAAAGATCCGCCTGTCTCTGCCTCCCCAAGTGCTAGGATTAAAGGTGTGCGCCACCACGCCCGGCCTACGTAGCATATTGTAGAACAAATTAGCATCATACCATCCTTGGCCTTGGATGCACTTAAAGGTATTTTTTTGCTCCTGGTCTAGCATTTCGGTGAGAAGAGTACTGCCAGAACATAGGCTATATTGAAAGCTTCTAATTAATTTAGCATGGATATGAATCAGAGCCCAAACATTGTGTGCAATTATGGCAGCTACTGTTCACAAATGGGTCTGTTTCATAGGCTCAGATTGATGACTGCTGCATTTATGACTAGTTGCAGATTTAGATCTTTCAAGATAGGAAGACCTTAGGAGTGTAGTACTTCACGTAGGTCATTATACTATAAGCTTACCCCCAATTCAATTCCATTTGTAACACTAACAGTAAATGGATTTTTTTCTTATAAAATTCTCTACCTCTAAATGAAGTTACTTATGTCAGTCTCCCTCTCTCTAATACTGAGCTAAATATGTTTCTCTATAGCTCGTTTTATATGACTACTCAAGAATATTGCTTTATTGCCAGGCATCGTGGTGCACGCCTTTAATCCTGGCACTCGGGAGGCAGAGGCAGGTGTTTCTTTGTAAGTTCAAGGCCAGCCTGGTCTACAGAGTGAGTTCCAGGACAACTGGGGCCACAGGGAGACCCTGTCTCAAAAAAGACCAAAGAAAAAAGAATATTGCTTTATTATATTCTGATTTTCAGCAATACTCCGAGTAATAGGAATATTGAATTAGGCACTGTCCCTTCCCTTAATGAGTTTTCAGTTCAGTGAGAGAGAGCAACATGTACATAGGTAATTATATCAGTCTGGTATGTTATGCAGTGGAGAGATGTACAAGGTGATGTGGATTCCAAAGAAATTATTTTACTGAGTTTGAAGATGCCAAGATGCCAAAGGTAGTGTAAAATGTCTGTGCATTGAACCTTAAAGTTTGACAAGGCACTGAAAGGTTTGTAAGGGAGTGAACCTCCCATACGTATAAGTGAATTATTGGGGAATTTATATGCACAAAACAGGGAACCATTCTCTATCAGATGCACGGACATTGGAAATAGAGTAGTGAACTGGGGAAACTAAAAATAATTTATGATATTATGGTAATGTTGCTAGGAGTAGGTAGTTAAATAACGTGCTGTGGAATTTCAAGTTTATTATGAGTGTTTCCAGAAGGAGATACTTTGATGCTTTTGGTGATAGTATGAAGTATGTTTCAGACGCATTCAAATGTGGACAGTGAGATGATTTAGAAGGATTACTTTTTAGTAAATTTAGAAGGATTGCAATTACTAATTGCAATAAGGGATATTCAAAGGCCAAAATGAGTGTTTTCTTTACTGTGACAAATGTGCACCTCCCACACTTCTAGCACCTCTAGTCTTCACGAAAATCCCTCTCATGTTCGATAAGTGGATGTTGCTATAAATTCCTTTTCAACAGGTTGTGTAAAATTATTGAGAAAAGCCATATATAAAATATTGATTCCCAGAGAGGAACAGTAAAACAATAGCATCCCTTTCATTCCATTCCTACATAACTGAGGCTTCTCATGGTAACTGCTCTACTTTCACTGTTTCATATTTCACATATTTAAGGAAGAAATAGCCTTAATTTATTGGCTCAGGTGCTTCATATAGTAACTCTAAAATGTTTACTGCTTTGCTTTTAAGCAACAAACATATATAATAATTAAAAATACAAATACATCCAATGTCTATTTTCTCTTTTCAAAGCAACACAATGCCAGGCATGGTGGCACCTAGCTGTGTAATCCCAGCAGTTAGGATGCTCGGACAGGAGGGTCATCCTGACTGGAGGCCATCATTGGCTGCATAGTGAGACCCTACCTTAAAATAACCCATAAACATATTTTCTACTTAAGGCCTAGAGTATTAGGATTCATAGCATGGAATCATGACCATAACAATTATAGTGACGTAGAACATGATTTTTTACAGGACCTATGTTGCCTAACATCTTGGACAGCCTTAAGGGGAAGAGCATTGGGAAAGAGGCCCAGAGCTGTATGGAAAGGAGTAGAGTAACTATAGATTTGGGGCCATGGGATTATATAGCCTATACTGAGTGTGCTCCGACATTTACTGATGTGGTTGTCTTTCAATGATTGAGGGATTGATCAGAGCATAAAGTTTTACTGAAATTATGTAAATTATTTACAACAGGCTAAGAATATACCAAATGCTATGTCAACTGTAGTTGCTGTTATTAATGGTGTTTATTGTTAACGATTATTTAAAACAGAAAATTAAGTAGTTTACTGTGCATTTTAACTCCTTGATAATGTTAAAGTTGAAGGGGGGGGAAGACTGTTTTCAGTGACACAGTAGTGTGAAGCCACTTCAGATTTTTGCTTCTATTATTCCACATAGGAAAACCAATATTGCCTTCCATCCATGCTCTGATAGTAATCTATTGCTTTTGCTCTTTGTTCCAAGTAAAAAGCTATTGAAAAGTTTTGTTTACACCCAAATAAAGGTCTTTGTCAAAGCATAGAAAAACTGCTTTAGAAATAGTCAGAACTGAATTTGAAACGTGATTCCAACTGCTCACTAGCTATGTTATTTAATGCATATTATGTTTCAGAGATTTCATGAAGATATCTGTTAATAATATCATAGATACTCTATAAATAACTCATTGTTAGTTCTTGGGACAGTCAACGTGTGACATAAACAACAGCAGGCCTTGGTGCCCAGGAGAACTTCATCGGTCCAGCAGCAACCTGGAGTGGTACTCCTCTGAAGAACTCCTACTCGGATAGATATAATACAACCTGCTAAGTGTTCTAGCACTTATCGGGTTGTATTATCATTGTCCGTGTCTATGGCTCTCATCTACCAGACTAAATCCCTTAAGGGCGAGGATGGTGCCTTGTTCATCTTTGAATTCACACTGCCTAATCCGATGCACATTGTAGGCCTCATTAAATGTTTGTTGAATGAAAAAATAAATCATCAACAGACATTAATTGGGCGCCCACTCTGTGATCTTCATGGGCTCAGCTTGTTCCTGCCAGTTGCCTGCAACGTCCAAGCTCTCTTCAAAGTGCTTACTTCTGAAGCTTATTCCTGTCTTCTCTATCTTGTGATCAGGACTTTTCTGTGTAGTATAATAACAAATACACTTCATCTACTGCGTGGACCATCTACAGTTGATTGATACATTATAACTGAATAGTGATAAATGCTGAAGGTAGGAAGGGAGAATACCAGCCCAAGTACCTTAAATGTTATATTTGAATTTGTGTTTTCTGTGAAATATTCCATTTATATGCCTGTGTTTTGGAATTGGCTGCTTACAGATGTTGTATAGCTGCTGTTGTACCTATAATTGCTATCAATTACTTTCTAGGTTGGACCAGAGGGATCATTCAGCAGGATCATCATCTGTACAATCTGGGATTTACTATTATGGTTGGTATTCATATTTTTTAACCTTTCAACTCTGCCCCAGCTATCCCCTTTCCTGCACTGATGGGTAAGCTTTCAGTTTCCTGTCTACTAGCCACAAGACTCCTGATTCCTTTTTCTTATTTTGTGTTCTTCATAACTATTGTCCCAAAAGGAGTCTTTCGGTTTGTAGATGTGACAAGCATAATAAAAGGTAACTAGCCCCATAAGGGTCTTGTAGTGAGTTATATAATCACCCTTTCTAGTGTCTTTTGTCTGGGGGAGGTGTTGAGAAAAGGTGTCACTATATAGCTTCAGCTAGCTTTGAACTCCCTTTCTGGCAGATCCCAAGGCTGGACTCTTGAGTGCTAGGATTAAATGCATGTACCCCTAAATGCAGGAATAATCACACTTTTAATATGGGAGAAAATTGAGTGTGTTTGCAGATCCTGGAGCAGGAGGAAGTAAGAAGAGAGAAATTGTAGCTATAGGAAAAAGATAATAGAATATGGAATGAGATCTTGAGCGATGGGTGTATTATATATTTTTTTTGTTATATTTTTCTTGCTAAGATAAGATACTATGACCAAAAGCAACTTTCAAAAGGATAGTATTTTAGCTTACAGATCCTGAGAGGCAGATTCTATCATGAGAGGGAAGGCATGCCACCAGCAGGGAAGGCATGGAAGCAGAAGCAGGAATTTGGCTGATCATATTTTTATCCATACACAAGAAGCAAAGTGGGGCTAGGCTATAAAGTGGCAAAACCCACCACTACTGGAACACTTCCTCTCTAGCAAGACTTCAACTCCTAAAGGCTCCATAGCCTTTCCAAATAGTGCCACAAACTGGGGATCAGGTGTTCAAATAAATGATCATATGGTGGACATTTTTCCCTTAATCCATCATAGGTTACAGCCTGGTTGGAGGCTTAGCTCTAGATGAAAGAACTACTTCACTGGTTTTTGGAGAGTTCTAAAGTAGACAACTGGGTAAATGTGAAATTGAGGAACTCCACAACCTAGATTATGATCAAGAGTTTCTGAGGACTATGCAGTCCAAAGCTTGGAGTGAGCAGTTGACAGGAGAGTTGGTAGCACATAATAGTGAGACACAAATTTAAAAACTAATCTTGTAACTAAGGAAAAACTAAAGTGATTTTATACCTTTGTCAAAAGTACCATTTAGTTACCTTGACAGGGTAGCTAGCATGAGAGGGGTGGTATAGAAACGGATTGAGTGACCATGGAGGGATGGGAGAACAATAATTGACTCTGTCTAAAATGCATTAATGTGAACGAGATGCATATTTAAGGTTTTCGTTTTGAGACAAGCTGTTGCTCTTGCTCTTACTCTGTAGCCCTTCCTGTCTACAAAGTCCCTATGTAGACTAGGTTGTCCTTGAAGTTGTAGCAGTATTGCTTCTCTCTCATGATTGTTAGCATGATGGGCCTGGGCCACTATACATGGCATAAAATGGATTTTGAGTGCTTGGGCCATAGATCAATGTCTAACATACACAAACAAGACTTGTTCAGTTTAATTCCTAGTATGAGAATGGGGAGTATATAGTATAGAAAGAAAGATAACAATAGTTGGGCAATGCCTCCTAGGAAAAGCCATTCTAGGGTCAGGGCACACCCATTCTACTGACTTGTATTGCAGAATTTCCCTTTGCTTTTTGGAGAAGACCAGAAACCAAAACAGATGGCACTAAGTACTTGAAAGGCAAAGCATACAAGAAGAAAGTCATGAGATAGGGGCTGGAGAGATGGCCTAGCGGTTAAGAGCGCCGACCGCTCTTGCAGAGGACCCGGGTTCAATCCCCAGCACCCACATGGCGGCCGAAAACCGTCTGAAACTCCAATTCCAGGAGAACTCCAGTTCCAGGGGAATCCGAGGCCCTCTTCTGACCTCCGCGGCATTGCACGACACGGGTGCACAAACCTGCATGCAGACAGTACATTCATACACATACAAAATAAATAAATAAAAAAAAAAAAAGAAAGTCATGAGATATTATCACTGTAAGCAGTCCCACTCTCTCTTTCTCTTCTCTCCATGGACTGTGTATGAAGCCCTGGTTTGTCCTCATATTCCCCATCCTGCCTTTGCCTAGAGTGCTAATAGTATAGACACATACTGCACAGATTTTTCTTTTGGAAATAATTTTCTCAGGAGGAATAGGATCCCCTGTTACATTCTTCAAATGTGTTACTATTTCAACAAAGGTTGAATAATTCCTGTGTTAGTGCAATTATGCCTTTATACAACCTATCCCTCTCTGCATAGGTGGTGCTGCTTTATAGTTACTCTTCAGGGACAAGTTAGAAGACTTCCAGTGAGAGAGAAAAAAAAGAAAGCAGCAAGGATAACCACAGATTCTTATCTCAGCTTCATAAAACATCACAGTAAACAGGACTAGACTCAAGACCATCTCCAATGGCTGTTTTCAGCTACATGTGGAACCATTCCTTTCCATGTCGTTTCTCTGTTTATACCTACACCACATGCACAAATCCCTGCAGTGTGGTAGACTATATCTTTTATACCTCTACTGGTAAAAAGAAATTACTGGGTCCCCAGTGCTAGAATGCTAGTCACCAGAGATGTGTTTGTGTTTCAGATTCAAAGTGCCCTCTTCATAGGAGGAAGGCAGCCAGCTGATTTGAAAGTAACTGTAGATTCTGCTTGTAATTCGTTTTAGATAAACCTTATGCAGAAATCATTTCATTAATGAAGGGTGAATTTATCATTGTTACTACTACACTGGAGAATGTTCATTAGTGTGATGGTGCCCATCTGATGTCATGTTGCTGATTGGAGACATTATTCCAAAGATCATCAGCTCAGAACCCTATCCCCAGGGTTTACTCCTCATGTCAGAACAGTTTCCTTCTTGTGGCTTGGTCTTCAGACATTATGATTTGTTTGGAGACAATGATTGTAAGATCAAAATTTTATGGGTCAATAGTAAATATCAGGAATTCTGATTAATACTTGTCTCTTTTGGAGATGGATCGATAAAGCCTAAATATGGAAAGTTTTGTGACATTCAACTATTTTCCCACAGACTCCCCCATGACACCTTTGTGTCAAACTTTATGTCTTACCTGTAATCTTACCTCTTCCTCCTCCTTCTCTAAGTCCTAACAGACTTAGGGTTCTCTGTAACGTTTCTCTATCTCTGTTGCCCCACCCTGATGCGTTTCAGCAAATCTCTCTTCCTTTCCCACTCAGGCCCCTATCTGGGAAATAGATTCTTATGAATGAAAATTCAGTGAGTGTTGGAAGTGATATCCCTGTTGCCCTATGAATATAATTAGATCAATGCCAAGCAAAGAGGATGGAAAGGGAGATTATGAAATGCCATAACCAAGTAATTTCCTGTGGATATTATACCTAGAAGCTTTCTTCCATGAAGTTGATATTTATGGGTGAGTTTAAGATTCAACTGCTAAACTGGGCATGGTAGTGCACGCCTTTAATCCTAGCACTCAGAAGGCAGAGGCAGGCAGATCTCTGTGAGTTCAAGGCCATTGTGGTCTACAGAGTGAGTTCCAGGCCAGCTGAGGATATAGGGAGACCCTGTCTCAAAAAAACAAAACAAAAAAATAAATAAAAAATAAGATTCAACTGCTTCTTTTCTTTAAAATAAAAGGAAAAAAAGAGAGTCTATAAATCCTCTTTTTTTCTCCTTATGGAACAGACCTTGAGGCTTCATAAACCTATAGTTTTTCAAAGTGTTGCCACTTATAAGAGTTACCTCCCTTGTGGGTAGAGATTTCTGTTTAGCCAATTGGCAAACAATCCAAAATAAGGTTCACAAGTTAGTATTCTGATTCCCTGACAGGCATTAAAAGGCTTATGGACAGGAGATAGCACAGGTAGATCGGGCACAATGGATCCAGACATCCCCAGTTCTATGATAGCCATGAAATGTCAATCTTGAATTTCCGAGGGCATGATGGTAGATCCACAATACAAGGAAGAGCTGCTTTGGAGAAGGGTTATAGAAGCTTCTTCTTTCAGCTGGGCATGGTGGCACATGCCTTTAATCCTAGCACTTGGGAGGCAGAGGCAGGTGGATCTTTGTGAGTTCAAGGCCAGCCTGGTCTGCAGAATGAGTTCTAGGACAGCTGGGGCTACAGGGAGACCCTGTCTCACCCTCCCCCCGCAACTCCCAAAACTTATTTCATGGAAGAGCTTAGAAGAAGGAAACTCCCAATTTCACATTATTGATATACTTGTCCTCTACAAGGGTTGTAAGCGTTTTTCCCACTATGTGCTAACCCAGCAAATTAAGCTTAAGGTTTCATGTTCTTGAAGTGATGTTGCCACCCTCTCACTTTGGCAGGTGTTGATCACTAGTGAGTCCAGTACCTGAAGGAGCAAGATATCTTCCTCCAGTGGATAACGGTGTGGCCTATTGATTGAAGACAAGTGAACAAATTCATAGATTTGGCTCATTTGGACTGGCCATTTTTTTAAGAGGTTATTTTCCCTTATAAAAGTAATGTTATTAACATTTATTGTTTTTAATTTTTATTTATTCTTGTATGTGTATGAATGTACTGTCTGCATGTAGGTTTGTGCACCCGTGTAGTGCAATACCGCAGAGGTCAGAAGAGGGTTTTGGATTCCCCTAGAACTGGAGTCAAAGACAGTTCTCAGCCGCCATGTGGATGCTGGGGATTGAACCCAGGTCCTCTGCAAGAGCAGTCAGTGCTCTTAACCGCTAGGCCATCTCTCCAGCCCTTTTATCAACATTTAAATAGTAAAGAATATGTATATTCTAAGCCAGGAAGTAATAGCTTGTAACATATGAGTACATCTCCCCTTTAATCTTAAGAAAATTAATGTATGTTGTGGGGCTATATATAATACTATTTTATAAGAAAATCAACATCTCATTATATATCACTTTATTCTCCATTTTTTAATTTAAAATTTAAAACTATGTTTCCATATTATGTTCTTTAATAACACTACATAGAACATGGACTTCACAGAATTTATTTAAAGGACATAATACTGTACATTTTTACATTGCCAATTTTGTTTATAAAATCTAGATGCATTAATTTTTGTGTTTGTTTTGTGAGAATTTCTACAAATTGAAACTATTTTGTTTGAAGGACAGTCAGGGTATCAGTACGGTGCTGTTGAATTATTCTCAATACACTTGCAGAAATTTTATTCCTACCAGTAGTAAATAGGTGTGACAGGTAGAAATATGTCTTTGTTGCTTTAAAATTCTTTATTTATTTCAAATTCACATACAGTAAAACCAATTGTGATATGTATTTCTATGGATTTTGAAAAATATATAGCCATGTGTTTTCAATTAATGCAGAACTGTTTGATGATGTTATTTTAATAATATTATTATTATTGTTTGGTATTTTTGAGACAGGGTCTCTGTATAGCCCCAGTTGGCCTGGAGCTCATTCTGTAGACCAGGCTGTCCTTAAACTAGCAGCGATCTGCCTGCCTTTGCCTCCAGAGTGCTGGGATTAAAGGCATGTGCCACCATGCCCTGCACTAAAGACAGTTATTAGCTGTCATGTGGGTGCTGGGAATAGAACCAGGTCCTCTACAAGAGCAGTCAGTGCTCTTAACAGCTGAGCCATCTCTCCAGCCCCGTTTGATGACTTTAGAAATCACTCCTAGTAGCTCCATCTATGTTGCCCTATCTAGCCTTACTCTTGACATCCCTCTTGCCTCAGCCTCTCAGGTAGTGAAATGTGCTAGCATTACTGGCAGTAGGTCTTTTATATTCAATTCATTTTACCCCTACTCCTGGAAATATTTTTTTTCTATATAAATGGCCAAGGTTTTGACTTCCAAAAGGTTACATAAACTTAATTACACAATATGTAGACTTTTTGATCTGGCTTCTTTTACTTCCTACATAAATTAAAATTGACTTATGTTGTTATGTGCATCATAAGATTATTCCTTTGTATTGCTAAGTGGTATTTATTGTGTACAGGGAATACAAATTCTGTTTCATTCACTTATTGTTGAACATGTATTATATTTCTAATTAAGATAATAACAAACAAGTTTTCTATGTATTCTCAGGTATAAGTTGTGTGATACAAATGTTCATTGTGTATAGCAAGTAGCTAAGAGTGAGAATGAACAGCAAATTTTTTTTCAGATATTTTGTGTATTTTCCCCAAAATGCAGAAGAGTTCTAGTGGTTAGACACTTGTAATGTTAGCCATCACAATCTGAGTTTTCAGGTCTTTGGAGAACATGGAACTGAGTTTATTTTCCATCTAAGTTTCTTCTCTCTTTTGTTCCCATTTTATTGGGTTGTTCCTTTTTTAATGTTGAACTTTAAGATTACTTCATATAAGAATGAATGCAGGAGCTGGAGAGATGGCCTAGCGGTTGAGAGCACCAACTGCTCTTGCAGAGGACCTGGGTTCGATCCCCAGCACCCATATGGCGGCTGAGAACCATCTTTAACTCCAGTTCCAGGGGAATCTGACGCCCTCTTCTGACCTCCACTGCATTGCATGACATGGGTGCACAAACCTACAGGTAGACAGTACAGTCATACACATACAAAAATTTAAAAAAAAGAATAAATGCATAAGTGTTTTCTAAATTATGTTATTTGAAAATGTTCTCCTACCTTATGGCTTGTCTTTTCATGCTTTTTAATGGGCATTTTCAAAGCCAAAGTTTTCAATTTTTATGAAGTTCACTTTATCAACTTTTTATATTATAGAATATAGGTTTGGTGTGATATAAGAACTCTTATGAAGCCGGGCATGGTGGCACACACCTTTAGTCCTAGCACTTGGAAGGCAGAGGCAGGCGGATCTTTGTGAGTTCAAGGCCAGCCTGGTCTACAAAGTGAGTTCCAGGACAGCTGGTGCTACAGGGAAACCCTGTCTTGAAAAGACCAAAAAACAAAAAAGAACTCTTATGAATATTTTCCCCTAGGTGTTTTATATTTCACATTTTGTACTTGTGTCTGTCTACGATTGTTTTTTAGTATTTGCTGGGTGAGAGAGGTTCAGACTCTGTGCCTCAATGCATGCTAAACACGTCCACTATAGCAGAACTGTACTCTTAGCACCTAAGATTATTCTAAAAGAAATATTTGTATAAAGATTAATCATGGGTCAAAATTGAAGTATTAAAGTATGACTATATGGTTGTACCATTTGTTGAAGAGCCTCTTTCTTTTTCATTGAATTGGTTTTACACCCTTGTCAAAAATCAGTTGACCAGGGTCTGGAGAGATGGCTTAGTGGTTTAGAGCACCTATTACTCTTGCAGAGGACCCAGGTTCAGATCCATTCGTTTGTTGAGGGGCATTTGGGTTGGTTCCAGCTCTTCCCTATTGTGGAGAGAGCTGCAATAAACATGGATGTGCATGTATCTTTGCAGTAGGATGAGTCTTTGGGGTATATACCCAGGAGTGGTATGACTGGGTCAGGTGGTAGGCTCATTCTGAGTCTTTTGAGGGTTCTCCACACTGCTTTCCATAGTGGTTGTACAAGTTTACATTCCCACCAGCAGTGGATGAGTATTCCCCTTTCCCCACAACCTCTCCAGCATCTGTTCTCTTGATCTTAGCTAGCCATACTTGTGCAGGAATAATACATGTATTTTCATATTCGATATCTTCTGCAGTTTTCTTTTAACCTTCTTACCTGGTTTGTGTATTAAGATAATGTTGGACTGATAAAACAAATTGAAAAGTATCACCTATTATTGTATTATCTGGAAGGATTTATGTCAATTTGATATAATTTCTGCCTTAAATATTGTCCAGATTTTCTTAGTGAGAGATTAGGTTGGGTTCAATAAAAATCAATTATTATAGCTGTGGAGTTTTCTTTTGCAATTTTTTTGTCTTTGGGGGTTTTTGGTTTGTTTTTCATTTTTGATATCTTGAGGCAGGGTCTCATTATATAGCCCATGCTGACCTAGGGATTTCTATGTAGTCCAGGCTGGCTTTGAATTTATGATGTTCTTCCTTCAGTCTCCCTAGTACTAGGACTGTATTAAAGGAAGCCATATGCACTATAGCCCTGGAGTTTTCTTTATTAGAAGATTTAAATTGAAACATATTATATTTCCTTATTCCACAGCAGTATTTAGGAAATATTTATCTTTCTTCTGGGCTTTTACATTTTGTGTCATTCAATGAATCATGCATTCTAAGGTATTGAATTTGTTAGCATAAAATTCATATTTACTTATTCTTTCAATACCTGGGGAATCATTAATAATGTCTCTTTATTCATTTCTGATATTGATAATGTGTTTTTTCTTTGTTGATCTACTGAGTATTAATGTTTACAAAGACCAAACTTTTGGTTTTTTGACTTTTCCAATTTTTCTACTTACATTTTCTTTCATTTCTGAGGTTATATATTGTGTAAAACAGTCTTATAGGACTTTCCATTAGGTTTAAGGACACAAGGTTAGTCATCTGAATATAGGCCTTCTCTTCCTGTTTTAAATCTTTGAAAAGCAATAAAAAAATATCACTTCCACTTAGTGCCAGAAAGATATTATTGAACCTGGTCTTGAAATTTTCAGCTTTCATGAGAATAACTCCTATAAACACTACATTCACTAAATATAACTACTGGCACCTTCACACTGAATCTGCTAGTAAGTAGCCTCAGAAATGCTTAAGCTTCCAGAATTACTTTGAGTTAGTTTTAGTAGTAAAAGACCAAATAATCAAATAATCAAGGACAGATTGAACAGCAGGCCTTGCACAGGACTCCTTGACCAAAACCAAATTTTTATATGCAATAGTTCAGACCTACAACTATAAAACTTGCTTCTGATTAATGGGTAAGAATTTTACTGAGGGAAGAATAGGAAATCTGTGAAGAGACTCTATCCCTTGAGCACATCAGTCTTTGTCACTCCATCTGTTTGATTGGCAAACAGTTTCACATTTGGGGACATGGAGAAACATGGAGAATCATAGGTGTTGCAAATCATGATAGTGTTCCTTTGTTCATTCACACTCAGGCTGTTGATGCATAAGCAGTGATATTTCCTCCAGTAGGTTTTCTAAGATCTGCACCAATCATGGCTACAGGATCTACTTGGAGTACCACCTGCTTGGTGACTACCAAGTTTATCAGAAAGTTGTAGAACCATCTGCAGAGACCTTGACAATTATATCTGGCTATGAGCCCTCCTTAATCTACAGATGGCAGTTATACTATCTATAATAAGCAGTAGATACCTGAACTCCATCATCATGGTAAAGCTTGAGAAAGTGGCTGGTGAGATGCTCTGTTGAGCAAATACTTTATTATACAGAATATCACTGCCAGAGAGATCAAATTTCTCAGCCTCTACTAGCAGCTGTTCAATCCTAATAGTACTAAGTGTATATGGCTTAAGGCTGAGGGTGTACCTTAGCATTGGAGTGGTTGCCTAGTATTTGGGAGCAAGTGTATGACAGATCTGAGTGTTCCCGTTCAGGGTAGATCCAGTCTCCGTTTTCCCTCAATGTAGTTTTTCAGTTTGTTCAGCTTCTTTATTGACATGTTTAGGTTGACAGATTTCAAGTTCCTTTTACATTAACTTCAAAAAAGAGATTTTTTTTTCCTTTTTTATATTTCTCAAATGATAAAACGAAGTTTGTCGAATGCCTATGATATTCTTCCAAATTACAAATTTCTTTTTTTTTCAAAGCCAATTTTTATTGAAGCTTTGTGCATTTCATACAAAATTTCCAATCAAATCTAGACCCGTGTCCCCTTCCTTGCCCTGCCCCACCCCACCAGAGCTCATGCATTCTGCCAAACATATTTTTCTTTTTTTTAATTTTCTTTTTTTAAATTTTTATTTATTTTCGTATATGTATGAATGTACTCTCTGCATGTAGGTTTGTGTACCCATGTCATGCAATGCCACGGAGGTCATAAGAGGGCATCGGATTTCCCTGGAACTGGAGTTAAAGACAGTTCTCAGCAGCCATGTGGGTGCTGGGGATCGAACCCGGGTCCTCTGCAAGAGCAGTTGGCATTCTTAACCTCTAGGCCATCTCTCCAGCCCCCAAACGTGTTTTTCTTAGTCTCTTTTAAAAATTTTCATGCAGAAGTTTACTGTTTCAGTCAGTTCTTTGACCCAGTCTTGTTGTTTTGTTATTCTTTCCCATTTGTAACACT
Organism: Rhizomys pruinosus; assembly: GCA_009823505.1. Classification (NCBI taxonomy): domain Eukaryota; kingdom Metazoa; phylum Chordata; class Mammalia; order Rodentia; family Spalacidae; genus Rhizomys; species Rhizomys pruinosus. Next base: position 92,162 of record VZQC01005394.1, read on the forward strand.
CCAAAATATGCACATATGCATGCCACGTATATCATAGGTTTTAGCATCTTCAGCTTATGATTTTTTTTTCTTTATTAGGCTGAAAGATGTCATGTTGGAAGGCTCCTCCTTGGCAAGCCCAAACAACCATCAGTTCTGCCCTTGAGCTCCACCCTGGGGCTTTCCTTTCCCATGGTCACCAAATGAGGTCCAGTAAGCACCACGTCCTGTCTTGATCTACCCATACTGGTTTCCATGATACAGCGTGGATAATCCAACAATGGCAGTCTATACTCTGAAGAGGCTGAAACCCCAGTAGTAGCTCAGTCCACAAGCTGGATGTCTCAGCAGTCCCCATCTGGCACTGAAGGTTTGGAGGCTTCTTGGAAAGACATGAATCTTCAGTCCATATTGGAAGTTTGAAAGATGTGTCTCATGTCTTTGAAGGATGGCAAAAGTAGTGGCAGCCTCAAGGCAGCTGTACTTGCCAGTAAGACAGGCAAAACAACTGCTCTTTTTTTTTTTTTTTTTTTTTTTTTTTTTTTACTTTTTGTCTTTTTACTAAGATCTCAAGTTTTATACCTGAAGTACAATTTCTCAGGCCTTACTATTTATTTATTTCTATTTATACTTTCCTTTTGGATGTTTAAGGCCTCACAGTTAGCCCACATTAACCAAGGTTTCTGTTTTCTCAAGGACAGTTAATTCTCAAAGTAGTTTTTAATATTTTATTTATTATTTTTATTTCATGTGTATGAGTGTATGGCCTGCATGTATGTATGTGCACTTGTGTCGTGCAATGCCCACAGGAGTCAGAAGGTTGTGGATCCCCTGGATGGTTGTTAGGTGCCATGTGGGTGCTAAGATTCAAACCTAGATCCTCTGGAAGATCACTCAGTGAGTTTAACTGCTGAGCCATCTCTCCGGCCCCCCTCAAAGTAATTTTTCAAGCTCTTTGGAGCCAGTACTAATCTAGATGATCTCTGGATGATCTTTGTATGGTACATTTCATTTGTAGTGGTAACATCCATTGGAACTAATTTAAGTGCTTCAGCAAGAATTTGGCTTTAATAATTTTCTTTACATTTATTAACTCTTTCTTTGTATGGGCAATAGCCTTCATAGTATGAAATTCAGTTTCTTCCATTTTCTACCCATTATTAGCATTTAAATCATAGAGTATATATTCTCTAACTATGAAATAGGTTGTAGGCTAAAGCTGTCCCCCATTAAAGTATTCACATTTGAATTTGAGCTGCATCTGCACAGCTATTACTTTAACATCTTGTTCTTTACATGCTCTGCAAACTAACCTGAAGTTATAAAATACATATAAACATATACATATATAATGTTTGACAGATGCAGAATTATGCCACATTACAGCCATGTTTTGAAGAGACATCCTGATTTAGCATCTATTTTAAAGCTAAAAGTAGACCTGAACTGCTGAGAACCTGTTCTTTCAGATTTCTTTCAGAACTGTCCTCTCCCAGAGGCCCACTCCTTATTTTTATTGAAAGAATATAAACTTAAATGCAAAACTGACTTATCAAAGTATCATATCTCTTGTGACCCCTACAAACTTAGAATGATACACACACACACACACATACACACACACACACACACACACACAAGTTATAAATCTCCCTCATTGGTTCCAATGAGGTAATTGCTATTTGTAATAAAAATATGTATACACACATTCATACATTATCTTGGGTACAGGACAGGGAAGGGTTCTGAGTGATTAAAGTCAAATGCTCAGGTCACTACAGGATCACATGGCTCAGTAAACTTGCATACATTATAAACTAGCTTAAGAAAACATTCACTTTTTTTGGCTATAAGTTCCACTAAAGCCGGGCGTGGTGGCGTACGCCTTTAATCCTAGCATTTGGGAGGCAGAGGCAGGCGAATCTTTGTGAGTTCAAGGCCAGCCTGGTCTACAGAGTGAGTTCAGGACAGCCAGATCTACAGGGAGACCCTGTCTCAAAAAGACCAAAAAAAAAAAAAAAAAGTTCCACTAAAGGTCATCTTTCCAGAACATGTCCATATGTAAAAGTCATTCCCAGGCCAGGCATGGTGGCGCACGCCTTTGATCCTAGCACTTGGGAGGCAGAGGGAGGCAAATCTCTGTGAGTTCAAGGGCAGCCTGGTCTACAGAGTGACTTCCAGGACAGCTGGGGCTACATGGAGACCCTGTCTCAAAAAGACCAAAAAAGAAAGTCATTCCCACAGTGTTTCATGTATTCAAGGGGGCTAAGAACCGTCTGTAACTCCAATTCCAGGAGAACTCCAGTTCCAGGGGAATCCGAGACCCTCTTCTGACCTCCGCGGCATTGCACGACACGGGTGCACAGACCTGCATGCAGACAATACATTNGGTGGATGAGAACCATCTTTAACTCCAGTTCCAGGGGAATCAGACACCGTCTTCTGACCTCCACAGCATTGCACGACATGGGTGCACAAACTTACATGCAGACAGTACATTCATACACATACAAAAATAAAAAATAAAAAAAAAAAAAAAAAAAAAAAAAAAAAAAAACTTCTGATTGTGCTTCCACCTCTCTAGTGTTGGGATTACAGGTGTATGCCACTATATCTAGTTTATTCGGTGCAGGTGATCAAACCCAGGGCTTCATTTATGCTATGCAAACACTCTACCAACAGCTGTAGCTGTAGTCCCTGAAGTTACATTTTTCTGTCATTCTATCTACTTGTTGCGGGTTTAGGACATTTTTACATTTATTTTGTAAGTTTTTTTTTTATGTGCATTTGTGTATGTCTGTGTGAATGTGACATGTATAAATCCCCACTGAGGCTAGAAAAGGATGTCAGATCTCGTGGGTGCTGGGAATCAAACTCAGGTCAATTACAAGGGCAGTGGGTACTCTTAACCACTGAACCTTCTTTCTACCTCCCTTCAAATTTATGTTTTAAAGATTTAGTTTTGTTTTGGAACAGGGACTTACTGTGTAACCTAGGCTGTCTTGGAATTCACAGCAGTTCTTCTGTCTTTGCTTCCTGAGTACTAAGATTACTAACAGCCAATATTTTAAGGCTTTGGTTTTTTTATTTTATTTTTTTTTTAATTTTTATTTCTATATGTGTATGGATGTACTGTCTGCATACAGGTTTGTGCACCTGTGTCGTGCAATGCGAAGAGGGTGTCAGATTCACCTGGAACTGGAGTTCTCCTGGAATTGGAGTTTCAGATGGATCTCAGCCGCCATGTGGGTGCTGGGGACCAAACCCGGGTCCTCTGTAAGAGTGGTTGGCGCTCTTAACTGCTAGGCCATCTCTCCAGCCCAGGCTTTGGTTTTTAAAATTACATTTATATGGCTAAAATTCTTTCTTGGGTGGTATAAACAATGTCTACCTCATCGCTTAGTCCCAAGGACAAACCAAGGTATTATCTTATTGGGCTTCTTTACAGAGCAATGAGTGAAGGTTTACTTATAGGAGTTTGGGTGCTTCCCTCATAAGGATTCCCTGGAAAGTCTTCATCTAAGCATGGATGTAACTTCCCCACAGCCACTTAAAATGGTGAGAGAGCCTTGCCTACACTTTCATCAACCTATGTACCCCCAGCCCCTGCCCCCAGAACACATGCCACTAGGACCAACTGATTGGTTGGGAAGTATGGCTGACCCTCCTTCTTTGTGGTGCATGACAGTCAACTAGCTCAGCTGTGACAGTCTTAGGCAGGCAGATGCAACCAAGTTTGGGAAGATGGTGTCTTGTTTGTATGTGTGGGCACCTATGTACCATAGCACACATGCGGTGAGAGGGCAAGTTTTTGAAGGTGGTGGTTCTCCACCATGTGGATCCTGGGGATCTAACTCATGTCCTCAGGGTTAGTGGCAAGCACCTCAACCCACTGTAACATCTTGCCAGAGTCTTTTTTAATGTCGTTAAGTCTTAATCATAGGCTCTTATTTAACGAATGTTCTTTTTTTTTTTTTGGTCTTTTCGAGACAGGGTCTCCCTGTAGCTCCAGCTGTCCTGGAACTCACTCTGCAGACCAGGCTGGCCTTGAACTCACAAAGATCCGCCTGCCTCTGCCTTCCAAGTGCTAGGATTAAAGGCGTGCGCCACCACGCCCGGCAAATGTTCTTATTTTTTAATATGTGTTTACTCATATATTTTTTCTAAGCTCTGTATAGTTAGCCCACAAATGTTTGTCTTATTTTCATTTTCGTTTAGTTCAAAATATTTTCTAATTTCTTTTGAGATTTCAGGCTTATCTTATGTAATGCTTAATACTATATTATGTAACTTCCAGTCCCAGGATTCCTGTGTGTCTTTCTAGTATTGGTTTGAAATTGCATTCCATATTTTCAGAGAATATCCTTTGAATTATTTCAATTATCTTAACTTTAATATTGTTTTATTTATGATTTAGAAGGCAGATTATCTTATTGAGTGTACAATACATGTATAATAGAAAACAATGTGCATTATGTTCATTTTGAGGGGCGAGTAGTGTATAAGAGTTATTTAGATATGGATATTACTGACAGTGTTATTTGTGTTTTCTATGATGTTCCTGAGTTTCTAACATTCTATGTATTCTTTTTTTTAAAAGTATTTATTTTTGTATGTATGTTTATATGATGTGTGTGTATCTGTGTGTGTTTATGTTTGTGTGTGTATGTGTGTGTGTGTGTGTGTGTGTGTGTGTGTGTGTGTGTGCGCGCGCGCCTCTGCATATGCATGTGAAAGTCAGAGGACAACTTTTGGTTCTCTCCTTCCACGGTGTCAGAGATTAAACTCAGGCTGTCAGGCTTGCATGGCAAGTCCCCTTACCCAATGAAACATCTCACTAGCCCTCTTTGTACTTTGCATCAATTTTTGAGAACTCTTGAAATTTTAAAGTATAAATGAAAATGTGTGTTTTTTCTTTCAACTCTATCATATCCATTTTAAATTCTTTTGTTATTTTATGTAATACCCTGCTTGTTGATGATTTCCTTGTTTTGACACCTGTTTGTCTTATTTTATTAATATTTTATTTAGGGCTGGAGAGATGGCCTAGCGGTTAAGAGCACTGACTGCTCTAGGAGAGAACCCGGGTTCCATCCCCAGCACCCACATGGCGGCTGAGAGCCATCTTTAACTCCAGTTCCAGGAGAACTCCAGTTCCAGGGGAATCTGACACCCTCTTCTGACCTCCTCAGCGTTGCAAGACACGGGTGCACAAACCTACATGCAGACAGTACATTCGAATAAATAAATAAATAAATAAATAAATGAATGAATGAATAAATAAATAAATAAATCATTCAAAAATATTTTATTTATTATTTTATGCATATGTATATATTGCCTGCATGTGTATAAGTGCACAAGTGTCATGCAAAGCCCACTGAGCCATCTGCCATCTCTCCAGCCCCGACACCTGTTTGTCTTTTATACATATAGCCACAACTGTTTTCTTTTTTACTTGTATTTGCATGGTATATCCTTTAATTTTTTTTTAAATGGGTTCTCACTTTTTAGCCCCGCCTGGCCTAGAACTTGCTATACAGGCCAGGCTGGCCTGGAACTCACAGAGGTCTACCTGCCTCTGTCTTCTTCATATGATTTTATACTTCATCTATACATAAAGGTCTCTTATTAAAATAATATTATTGGGCTAATCCGTATTTTCATAGCATGTAGCATAATCATGATGTGAAAATTTAGAAGACATGTCCTGTGCTGAGATACAGCTCCAGTTGGTATGTGCCTAGCTTGCACATAGCCCTAGCCTTAATCTCTAGAACCACTTAAACCAGGTATGGGTGCACACACACCGGTAGAAGCAGAAAGACCAGATGTTCAGATCATTCAAGGCTAGCTTTATAAATGAAATTCTAAGAAAATAAAAATAGATAAAGAAGATATACCTTATGAACCATAAATTTCATTTCTAGGTGAGAATGTATAATTAATTTCATTGTCTCTTGTGATAGTTTTGATGTAACTAACATCCATCTTCTAAAAATCTCACTCACCTTTTAAAAATATTTATTTTATTGGGGGCTGGAGAGATGGCCTAGTGGTTAAAGAGCGCAGACTGCTCTTGCAGAGGACCCGGGTTCGATCCCCAGCACCCAAATGGCGGCTGAGAACCTTCTTTAACTCCAGTTCCAGGGGAATCAAACACCCTCTTCTGACCTCCATGGCATTGCACGACACGGGTAAAACCTACATGAAGACAATACACTCATACACATAAAAAATATTTTATTATTTATTATTTTTATTATTAGGTCTCTTTTTTTTTTTTTTTTTTTTT
>VZQC01005394.1:99164-132419 GCA_009823505.1 Rhizomys pruinosus
ATATAATAACTTCTAATTTTTATTGTGTATCCATTAAAATAGTTGTAGAGCGTTGGTGCTCTTAACCGCTAGGCTATCTCTCCAGCCGGGTTCGATCCCTAGCACCCACATGGCGGCTGAGAACCATCTGTAGCTCCAATTCCAGGAGAACTCCAGTTCCAGGGGAATCCGAGACCCTCTTCTGACCTCCGCGGCATTGCACGACACGGGTGCACAGACCTGCATGCAGACAAAACATTCATACACATGCAAAAATAAATAATAAAAAATAAATAATAAAATAAAATAGTTGTAGATGCAATATGACAGTATACCTTTATATAGTGAGTTTTTTGCTTTTGTTTTGCTGGTTGGTGTCCTTTTGTATGAGCTGGGAGATTTCCCTTTAATATTTATTGTTTACCAGATCTAGTTGTAAGAAACTCCCTCTACTTTTACCTGGGAAATTCTTTATTATTATTATTGTTAAGTTTTCTTCCCCATATTTGTGTAGAACATATTCCTTCTCCTAACAGCCTGCCCTCACTTTTCTTTGATTCTCTACATAGTTTTTTTCTACTTGCATATTATATACATACATAACTTTATTATGTATTTATATAAAATCTAGGTGCCACAAAAAAGACAATATATACTGTTTGTCTTTCTGAGACTGACTTAATTCATTTAATATAGTTATCTTCAGTTATAGCTATGTTCCTAAGAACAATATAGCTTCTGAATGCTGAAAAATTTCATTGTTGTTTATATACCACATTTTCTTTATTGATTACTCTGATGATTAACACCTAGATTATTTCCATAACATATCTATTGTGAATAATGCTACAATAAATATCAAGAATCTCTGTGATATTACGTCAGGAAATGCCCAGAAGTGGTACTACTGGGCCACATGCTAGATCCTTACTAGTTTTTTTTAGTTGTTGTTGTTGTTTTGTTTTTTGTTTTTTGGTCTTTTTGAGACAGGGTCTCCTGTAGTCCCAGCAGTCCTGGAACTCACTCTGTAGACCAGGCTGGCCTTGAACTCACAAAGATCCCCCTGCCTCTGCCTCCTGAGTGCTAGGCTTAAAGGCATGCACCACCACGCTCGGCCTTACTAGTTTTTTGAAGAAACTCTATACCAAGTTACACAGTGGCTGGACTATGTTACATTCCCACCACCACTGTATGATATTTGTACACGTTCTCTAGTATATTTTTGTTATCTTCTTAATGAGGGCCATTTTTATTACAGTGTAATGGTTTCTCAATATCGTTTTAAATAAATAATATTTCTCTTATTGCCTACTTTAGATAAGCATTTTTTATATTTATTTAGAGCTCATTTCAAAGCAGCTCTTCATTCCTGTGTCTTTTTTTAAATTTATTTTTTCTTCTTAATTTTTATTGAGCTTTTGTACATATCATATAACATTTCTTAATCAAATTTAGGCCTGTTTCCCCATCCATACCCCCTCACCATTGTTCATACATTCTGCCATATATGTTAAGTCCTCTCTTGCATCTTTTTCTCAGTCTTTTTCAACTTCAATACAGAAGTTTACAGGTTTTTTTTAACATTTTTTCTATCCTTTATTTTTATTTCATGTGTATGTTATGTCTGTGTGTGTTTAAGTTCACCCATGTCGTGCAAGGCCTGAGGAGGACAGAAGAGGTTGTTATAACCCTGGAAATGGAGTTACAGACAGTTGTTAGCTGCCATATGGGTGCTAGGATTTGAACCCAGGTCTTCTGTAAGAACAACCAGTGCTCTTAACCACTGAGGCATCTCTCCAGCCCCTTGGTCAATTCTTTGAACAAGTCTTTTTTGTCATTGTTATTCCCTTTAATTTTGTATTACTCCAAAATATGCATACACACACACACACACACACACACACATATATATATACTCCATACATATACCAAAATTACAAACTCTGAAAATAAACTCTAGGTTAATTCCAAAACAAGTTTAGAGTGGAACTCTTCACAAGTGACCCATCTGACAGAGGTTCAACATCCAGAAGTCACTTTTTTTTTTATGTTCAGTAGTTGATATTTTAATTTTATATTACTATAAAATATGAATATATACCCTTTGCCCATGTACATTAATTACCATGCCTGAAAGTAAGTGGTAAGGCAATTCTAGAACTCATTAAGATATTCACATTATAACATCACAGTTGCTTTCAGATGGAAAGGAATATAACAATAACATTGCTCAGCTTTTCTTTCAATTGGGGGATTTGGTACTAGCATCCACAAATGAGGAAAACCATTCCCTGTTTGATTTTTTGGGACTGTGTTACTTCACTTAGCATAATAGCTTCAAGTTCCATCCATTTACCTGTAAATCTCATGATGTCATCTTTCTTTACTGCTGTATAGAACTCCATTGTGTAGATGTACCACATTTTTGTTATCCAGTTGTCAGTCGAGGGGCATTTGGGTTGGTTCCAACTCTTCACTATTGTGAAAAGAGCTGCAATAAACATAGATGTGCATGTATCTTTGCAGTAGGATGTCTCTTCTGAGTATATTCCCAGAAGTGGTATGGCTGGGTCAGGTGGTAGGCTCATTTTGAGTCTTAAGGGTTCTCCACACTGCTTTCCGCAGTGGATGTATGAGTTTACATTCCCACCAGCAGTGGAAGAGTGTTCCCCTTTCCCCACAACCTCTCCAGCATTTGTTGTCTTTTGTTTTCTTGATCTTACCCAGTCTTATCAGAGTGAGATGATATCTTAGAGTGGTTTTGATTTGCATTTCCTTAATTATTAATGATGTTGAACACTTTTTAAAAATATTTTTATTTATGGGGCTAGAGAGATGGCTCAGCGGTTAAGAGGACCGACTGCTCTTGCAGAGGACCTGGGTTCAATTTCCAGCACCCATATGGCAGCTAAGAACCGTATTTAACTCCATTTCCAGGGGAATCCGACACCCTCTTCTGACCTCTGCAGCATTGCAGGACACTGGTGCACCAACCTACATGCAGACAGTACATGCCATTTTCTATCTCCTTCAGGGGTTTAAAATTTTTGTTATAGTGATCTTTGGTGTCTTTGGTTAGGTTTGTTTCAAGGTATTTTTTTTTTTTAGGCTATTTTGAGTGGGAAGGTCTTCTTATATTCCTTCTCCACTTGTTTATTGTTTATGTAAAGAAAGGCTACTGATTTTTTTAGGTTAATTTTGTATCTCGCCACTTTACTGAAATGCTTTAATCATTGCTAGGAGTTTTCTGGTGGAGTTTTTGACATCCTTCAGGTAAACTATCATATCATCTGCAAAAAAGGATACTTTAATTTCCTCTTTTTCGATTAGAACTCCTTTAATTTCCTTCTCTTGTCTTAATTGCCCTAGCAAGCATTTCAAACACTATGTTGAAGTGGAGTGGCAATAAGGGGAAGCCTTGCCAGGTTCCCGCCTTTAAGGGGGATGATTCTAATTTTTCTCCATTTAGGATGATGTTGGCAGTGGGTTTTTTATATGGCTTTGGTTATATTTAGGAATGTTCCCTTCAATCCAATTCCCTCTAGAACTTTAAACATGAAGAGATGTTGGATCTTGTCAAAGGCTTTTTCTGTATCAATTGAGATGATTGTGTGATTTTTGTCTTTCAGTTTATTTATGTGTTTTATGATATTTATTAATTTTTGTATGTTGAACCATCCCTGCATCTCTGGTATGAATCCAACTTGATAATGATGGATGATCTTTATGATGTGGGTCTATATGTGATTTGCAAGTATTTTGTTGAGAATTTTTGCATCTGTGTTCATTAATCAGATAGGTCTATAGTTTTCTTTTTTGGTTGTGTCTTTGCCTGGTTTTGGTATTAGAGTGATGATGGCTTTATAGAAGGAGTTTGGGAGATTTCCCTCTGGTTGTATCCTTCTGAATAGTTTGAGTAGTAAAGGATGTAAGACCTCTTTAAATGTTTTATAGAATTCTGCTGTGAAACCATCTGGGCCTGGGCTTTTATTAGTTGGGAGGTTTTTAATTACATCTTCAATTTCCTCAAATGTTATGGGTCTGTTTAAACTGACAACTTCTTCTTGGTCAAGCTTTGTTGGTTCTGTCGCCTATTTATTGATTGGGTTTTTTGATCTCTTGTTGTTTGGATTTTTGAGTTCTTTGTCTCTTCTAGATAATAATGTATCACATATAGCTGACAATGTTAATCCTATTTTGTAGTGTATCTTTCTGCTCAGTTATCTTTCCTTTGCTGTGAGAAAGCTTTTTATTTATTTTTTTTTATTTTCGTATGTGTATGAATGTACTGTCTGCATGTAGGTCTGTGCACCCGTGTCATGCAATGCCGCGGAGGTCAGAAGAGGGTGTCGGATTCCCCTGGAACTGGAGTTCTCCTAGAACTGGAGTTACAGACGGTTCTTAGCCGCCATGTGGGTGCTGGGGATTGAACCCGGGTCCTCTGCAAGAGCAGTCGGTGCTCTTAACTGCTAGGCTATCTCTCCAGCCCCGAGAAAGCTTTTTAATTTCATAAGGTCCTACCTGAAAATTGTCCTTGGAGTTCTATTCACAAAGCCCTTAGCTATGCCTATATCTTGATGCATTTTTCTTACTCTTTCCTCTCATGCTGGTCAGAATTTCAGATTTTTCTTCTTTAAAGAGTTACTGATTTTTTTTGTTTGTTTGTTTTGGTCTTTTGGAGACAGGGTCTCCCTGTAGCCCCAGCTGTCCTGGAACTCACTCCGTAGACCAGGCTGGCCTTGAACTCACAAAGATCTGCCTGCCTCTGCCTCCCAAGTGTTAGGATTAAAGGCATGCGCCACCACGCCCAGCAAGAGTTACTGATTTTTATTTAATTTGTGTGTATGTGTTTAAGTATAGCCATTTCTTTACTTTCATCCTTGATTTTATTTATCTCTTCCCATCTACTCTTTTTTCTACTCTGTTTTTTTTTTTTTTTGTTCCTTGTCTTTGAGACAGGGTCTCCCGTAGCCCAGCTGTCCTGGAACTCACTCTGTAATCAGGCTGGCCTTGACCATCATAGTCGTTTTGGGTATGTTTGCAGTTTCTTTTTTTTTTTTTTTTTTTTTTTTTGGTCTTTTTGGACAGGGTCTCCATGTAGCCCCAGCTGTCCTGGAACTCACCTGTAGACCATGGCGGGCCTTGAACTCACAAAGATCCGCCTGCCTCTACCTCCCAAGTGCAGGATTAAAGGCATGCGCTACCACGCCTGGTGTTTGCAGTTTCTTAGGCCTTCAGGTTCATCATTAATTTGTACTTATAGATGTTTTATATTTCTTTTTTCTTTTTTTGTTTTTTTTTTTTTTTTTAACATAAAGTAATTTGCGGGTGGGGTGGTGCACCCCTTTAATCCTAGCACTTGGGAGGCAGAGGCAGCAGATCTTTGTGAGGTTCAATCAAGCCACCTGGTACTACAGAGTTGAGTTCCAGGACAGCTAGGGCTACGGGGAGACCCTGTCTTGAAGAAGACCAAAAAAAAAAAAAAAAAAAAAAAAAAAATCCAACCTTAAAAAAAAATGTGACAGTATCATCTCAGCTCATAGGCAAATAATTGAGTATGGAATTTTACTTCTGGCTAGTGGAAAGTTAATTTTGCATTTTTTGCACTTTTGACAGTGATTAGTTGGAAAATTCAATAAATGTTCAAAGATATAGAGCAGTGCCTATATTTAGAGAGCAGGAATACCAGTTTTACTTTGTAGTTGGGAAGGTTTTTGATGGTACTAACAGAGCAGGGTGGTGACAGGAGGTTTTGAAATGGCTAGATAAAAAAAAAGCTTCAGAAGATTTGGGGATTTTTGTTTAACTTTTTTTTTTTTTTTTTTTTTTTTTTTTTTTTTTTTTTTACTTAAAGAAAAACCAAAATGGTATAGGATTTTCAATAGCTGGGACACAAAGTGGCCACAGTGCTGAGTTGTTGGACACTCTGACAGACTCTAAAGAATTACATATGCTTTGTGAAGACAGTCAGATGGTATGACAGTGTTCCAAGGGAACAAAAAACTTTCATCTCCTGTCTGACACTGTATGAGCTTCACAAGATTTTTGAAGATTTTTGAGCAATGGATGAATTACAGAGAATGTAGCAGGATTTCTGCCTACCCAGCAGATATTTGACACTAAGTCAAAAGGTAGGGAATGCAAGAAATGTTTTGAGAAGTATACTTTGAATGCCTATGAAAACCATCTGACCTGATCCTGAACTCTGCCTTCCTTAACTAGGTGGCAAAGCCCAGCATGGCTCATTGTTTGGGTGTAGGCAGCCTTCAGGCCAGGCTGCTCTCTGGATTGTTTTTGTTGCCTTTGTTCACAAAGTGATCAGAGTCATGTAACACTGATCCAAGGGCATTATAGGACCCTTAAAAAAAAATCGTGTTGAGCCGGGCGGGGTGGCGCACGCCTTTAATCCTAGCACTTGGGAGGCAGAGGCAGGCGGATCTTTGTGAGTCCAAGGCCAGCTAGTCTACAATGTGAGTTCCAGGACAAGCTGGGGCTACGGGGAGACCCGGTCTCGAAAAGACCAAAAAAAAAAAAAAAAAAAAAAAAAAAAAAAAAATCGTGTTGCAAGCTGGGCGTTGTGACGCACGCTCTTAATCCTAGCACTTGGGAGGCAGAGGCAGGCTGATCCTTTGTGAGTTCAAGGCCAGCCTAGTCTACAATTGGAGGTTCCAGGACAGCTGGGGCTACGGGGAGACCCTGTCTCGAAAGACCAAAAAAAAAAAAAAAAAAAAAAAAAAAAAATCGTGTTGTCAAACTGGCGTGGTGGCGCCCGCCTTTAATCCTAGCACTTGGGAGGCAAGGCAGGCGATCTTTGTGATCAAGGCCAGCCCGTCTACAAGTGAGTTCCAGCAACAGGGAGACCCTGTCTCGAAAAGACAAAAAAAAAAAAAAAAAAAAAAATGATCTGAAATGTTTCCTAAAGATTAATTTGTATACAGACTTAAGTTTTTTTCGGAATATAGCATATAAATGAGACATTTTGAAAATGAATCTGAACGGGCTGGTGGCGCACGCCTTTAATCCTACACCAGGAGGCAGAGACAACGGACCTTTGTGAGTTCAAGGCCAGCCTGGTCCCTACAAAGTGAGTTCCAGCCAGTCTGGGGCACAGGGAGACCTGTCCAAAAAGACCAAAAAAAAAAAAAAAGATCTGAAATGTTTTCCTAAATATTTTTGATAAATTAGTTTATTTTGTATTTTTACCCAAAAACTGCCCCCCTTTTTTTACACTGAATTCATCTACCTTCTTAATTTTTCATATGATGAATTTAAAATGCTTAAAAAATCATGAACTGTTTTTCCATTTGTGTTTCAGGTAAGATGTGTTTAAAGCCAGAGCTCCTCTTCAATATTGGATTTTTAAATTTTTTTTCCCATATTTATTTTTATTTATTTATATTTTTTATGTGTATGAGTGTACTGTCTGCAGGCAGGTTGTGCACCCATGAGTGCAATGCAGCAGAGGTCAGAAGGGCGTCGGATTCCACTGGAACTGGAGTTTAAAACGGTTCTCAGCTGCCATTGGGTGCTGGAATCAAACCCGGTCCTCTGCAAGAACAGTTTGTTCTTAACCACTGAGCCATCTCTCCAGCCCCCCCCCCATATTCTTTTAAACCTGATAGTGCTGCATTTATATCTGCTTGATTCCATTCTGCCTTATTTCACTTCTACCGTTGTAGTGTGGCAAGTCATATTTTACTTTCAGTTAGGAATTGGTAATCTCAAGTATCTGGTACTAAGAATAATTCTCTAATTGACTTTTATTTATTTATTTTTTTTATTATTTTTTTTTTGGTCTTTCGAGACAGGGTCTCCTGTAGCCCCAGCTGTCCTGGAACTCACTTTGTAGACAGCTGGCCTTGAACTCACAAGATCCACCTGCCTCTGCCTCCCAAGTGCTAGGATTAAAGGCGTGTGCCACCACACCCGGCTATCTAATTGACTTTTATATTACTATGTGTGGATCAGTCTTTCTATAATGTACCCCAAGGCAGTTCATTTCTCAGATACCTTGAGCAAATAAAGTTTTTCCCATTAGTTGAAGCTTGTATGTTTTCTGTATGAATTTTGCCTGCATTGTATGTAAGTGCACCTGTTGTCATACAATGCCCACAGAGGCCAGAAGAGAATCATGAGTCCTTGGGCTGGAGTGCGCAGTTTGTTAGTGGGTAGGTGGGTGACTGGTGAAAAACAGCCGTGATCGAGTTACTACTGAGCCATCTCTCCAGCCCTTTGTTGTGCTATTTTTAAAAGCCATTCCATATAAAGATTTGCATTTAGGGCTGGGGAGATGGCTCCACGGTTAAGAACACTGACTTCTCTTGCAGAGGACCCAGTTTCTGTAATCTAGTTCCAAGAGTCGTCACCCTCCCTCTTCTGTGGGAATTGCGCACAACGTGGGAAGGGGCGCACATACTTAACATGTAGGCAATATACTCATACACACAATATTTTTTAAATGGTTAAAATTTTTATTTATTATGTGGTATGAGTGTAAAAAAAAAAAAAAAAAAAAAAAAAAAATCCAACCTTTTAAAAAAAATGTGACAGTGATCAATCAGCTCATAGGCAAATAATTGAGTATGGAATTTTACTTCTGGCTAGTGGAAAGTTAATTTTGCATTTTTTGCACTTTTGACAGTGATTAGTTGGAAAATTCAATAAATGTTCAAAGATATAGAGCAGTGCCTATATTTAGAGAGCAGGAATACCAGTTTTACTTTGTAGTTGGGAAGGTTTTTGATGGTACTAACAGAGCAGGGTGGTGACAGGAGGTTTTGGAATGGCTAGTATAAAAAAAGCTTCAGAAGATTTGGGGATTTTTGTTTAACTATGGTGCTTGATTGCATAAATGCTTTGTGCTTTTGATTGTCACTACCTAAAGAAAGCACACCAATGAAGAAATATAGGATTTAAACAAAAAGTATGCTTGAGTTTGTCTTACAGGATGCTGAGTTGGTGGACACTCTGAACAGACTCCTAAAGAATTACATATGCTTTGTGAAGACAGTCAGATGGTATGACAGTGTTCCAAGGGAACAAAAAACTTTCATCTCCTGTCTGACACTGTTATGAGCTTCACAAAGCTATTTTGAAGATTTTTGAGCAATGGATGAATTACAGAGAATGTAGCAGGATTTCTGCCTACCCAGCAGATATTTGACACTAAGTCAAAAGGTAGGGAATGCAAGAAATGTTTTGAGAAGTATACTTTGAATGCCTATGAAAACCATCTGACCTGATCCTGAACTCTGCCTTCCTTAACTAGGTGGCAAAGCCCAGCATGGCTCATTGTTTGGGTGTAGGCAGCCTTCAGGCCAGGCTGCTCTCTGGATTGTTTTTGTTGCCTTTGTTCACAAAGTGATCAGAGTCATGTAACACTGATCCAAGGGCATTATAGGACCCTTAAAAAAAAATCGTGTTGAGCCGGGCGTGGTGGCGCACGCCTTTAATCCTAGCACTTGGGAGGCAGAGGCAGGCGGATCTTTGTGAGTTCAAGGCCAGCCTAGTCTACAATGTGAGTTCCAGGACAGCTGGGGCTACGGGGAGACCCTGTCTCGAAAAGACCAAAAAANAAAAAAAAAAAAAAAAGATCTGAAATGTTTTCCTAAATATTTTTGATAAATTAGTTTATTTTGTATTTTTACCCAAAAACTGCCCCCCTTTTTTTACACTGAATTCATCTACCTTTCTTAATTTTTCATATGATGAATTTAAAATGCTTAAAAAATCATGAACTGTTTTTCCATTTGTGTTTCAGGTAAGATGTGTTTAAAGCCAGAGCTCCTCTTCAATATTTGATTTTTAAATTTTTTTCCCATATTTATTTTTATTTATTTATTATTTTTTATGTGTATGAGTGTACTGTCTGCATGCAGGTTTGTGCACCCATGATGTGCAATGCAGCAGAGGTCAGAAAGGGCGTCGGATTCCACTGGAACTGGAGTTAAAGACGGTTCTCAGCTGCCATGTGGGTGCTGGGAATCAAACCCGGGTCCTCTGCAAGAACAGTTGGTGCTCTTAACCACTGAGCCATCTCTCCAGCCCCCCCCCCATATTCTTTTTAAACCTGATAGGTGCTGCATTTATATCTGCTTGATTCCATTCTGCCTTATTTCACTTCTACCGTTGTAGTGTGGCAAGTCATATTTTACTTTCAGTTAGGAATTGGTAATCTCAAGTATCTGGTACTAAGAATAATTCTCTAATTGACTTTTATTTATTTATTTTTTTTTATTATTTTTTTTTGGTCTTTTCGAGACAGGGTCTCCCTGTAGCCCCAGCTGTCCTGGAACTCACTTTGTAGACCAGGCTGGCCTTGAACTCACAAAGATCCACCTGCCTCTGCCTCCCAAGTGCTAGGATTAAAGGCGTGTGCCACCACACCCGGCTAATCTAATTGACTTTTATATTTACTATGTGTGGATCAGTCTTTATCTATAATGTACCCCAAGGGCAGTTTCATTTTCCAGATACCTTGACACAAAATAAAGTTTTTCGCCATTAGTTGAAGCTTGTATGTTTTCTGTATGAATTTTGCCTGCATTGTATGTAAGTGCACCTGTTGTCATACAATGCCCACAGAGGCCAGAAGAGAATATCAGATCCTTGGAGCTAGAGTGCGCAGTTGTTAGCTGGTAGGTGGGTGCTGGGAAAAACAGCCAGTGATCAGTAGTTAACTACTGAGCCATCTCTCCAGCCCTTTTTGTGCTATTTTTAAAAGCCATTCCATATAAGATTTGCATTTAGGGGCTGGAAAGATGGCTCACTGGTTAAGAACACTGACTTCTCTTGCAGAGGACCCAGTTTCTGTAACTCTAGTTCCAAGAGATCTGTCACCCTCCCCTTACCTCTGTGGGAATTGCGCACAACGTGGGAAGGGGCGCACATACTTAACATGTAGGCAATATACTCATACACATCAATATTTTTTAAATGTTTTAAAATTTTTATTTATTATGTGTATGAGTGTACTGTCTGCATATAGGTTGGTGCACCCATGCCATGCAATGCCGTGGAAGTCAGAAGAGGGTGTTGGGTTCCCCTGGAACTGGAGTTAAAGATGGTTCTTAGCTGCCATGTGGGTGCTGGGAATAGAACCTGGGTCCTCTGCAAAAGCAGTTGGTGCTCTTAACTGCTGAGCCATCTCTACAGCCCCACATAAATATTTTTTTAAAAAAGATTTGTGTTGAGGCAGGGCATGATGGCACATGCCTTTAAACCATACACTTGAGAGGCAGAGGCAGACAAGCTGGGGAGGCAGAGGCAGGCAAGCTGGAACTAAACGGAGACCCTATTTCAAAAAGACCAAAAAAAAAAAGAAAAAAAGATTCGCATTGAAACAAAATTAATATTTTGAGCAGAGAGCTTGAGTAAGTATCAGGGATCAATGATACCCCGGGAAATTGGAAATCTTACTGGACAATATGCCTCAAATTTGGGGTTGATGGGGTTGAGTGTACTGATTCTTGACATACTAGTTCATTATCTATAAATGTTTCCAAACCAGTCACTATGAGTACTCAAAAGGTAGATAGGACTTACAGGTCCTAGATCTCCCCTCCTCAACCAGGTCTCTGAATCTTCCAAATGACTCAAGACTGAAAATTTTTAAAAAGACCATTTCTTTTTATTCACATTTGAACTCAACTGCAGAATGAAGTCTTTAGGTAATGTCTCAGCTGGTATCTGAGTCATCATAAGAATGTAGGGTCCTGGGGCTGGAGAGATGGCTCAGCAGTTAAGAGCACCGACTGCTCTTGAAGAGAACCCGGGTTCGATCCCCAGCACTAACATGGTGGCTAGGAACCGTCTTTAACTCCAGTTCCAGGGGAATCCAATGCCCTCTTCTGACCTCTGCAGCATTGCACGACACGGGTGCACCAACCTACATGCAGACAGTACACTCATACATATAAAAAATAAATAAATAGCCAGGTGTGGTGGCGCACACCTTTAATCCTAGCACTTGGGAGCCAGAGGCAGGTGGATCTTTGTGAGTTCAAGGCCAGCCTGGTCTACAGAGTGAGTTCCAGGACAGCTGGGGCTACAGGGAGACCCTGTCTCGAAAAGACCAAATAATAATAATAATAATAACAATAATAAATAACTTCTACCGTTGTAGTGTGGCAAGTCATATTTTACTTTCAGTTAGGAATTGGTAATCTCAAGTATCTGGTACTAAGAATAATTCTCTAATTGACTTTTATTTATTTATTTTTTTTTATTATTTTTTTTGGTCCTTTCGAGACAGGGGTAACTATGTAGCCCAGCTGTCCTGGAACTCACTTGTTAGACCAGGCTGGCCTTGAACTCACAAAGATCACCTGCTCTTGCCCCCCCAAGTGCTAGGATTAAAGGCGTTTGCCCCACCACACCGGCTAATCTAATTGACTTTTATATTTACTTGTGTGGATCAGTCTTTATCTATTGTACCCCAGGCAGTTTCATTTTCCAGATACCTTGGACCAAAATAAAGTTTTTCGCCATTAGTTGAAGCTTGTATGTTTTCTGTATGAATTTTGCCTGCATTGTATGTAAGTGCACCTGTTGTCATACATGCCACAGAGGCCAGAAGAGAATATCAGATCCTTGGAGCTAGAGTGCGCAGTTGTTAGTGTAGGTGGGTGCTGGGAAAAACAGCCAGTGATCCAGTAGTTACTACTGAGCCATCTCTCCAGCCCTTGTTGGCTATTTTTAAAAGCCATTCCATATAAGATTTGCCTTAGGGCTGGAAAAATGGCTCACTGGCTAAGAACACTGATCTTCTTGCAGAGGACCCAGTTTCTGTAACTCTAGTTTCCAAGAGATCTGTCACCCTCCCCTTACCTCTGTGGGAATTGCGCACAACGTGGGAAGGGGCGCACATACTTAACATGTAGGCAATATACTCATACACACAATTTTTTTAAATGTTTAAAATTTTTATTTTATTATGTGTATGAGTTGTACTGTCTGCATATAGGTTGGTGCACCCATGCCATGCAATGCCGTGGAATCAGAAGAGGGTGTTGGGTTCCCACTGGAACTGGAGTTAAAGATGGTTCTTAAGCTGCCATGTGGGTGCTTGGAATAGAACCGGGTCCTCTGCAAAAGCAGTTGGTGCTTCTAACTGCTGGCCATCTCTACAGCCCCACATAAATATTTTTTTAAAGATTTTGTTTGAGCAGGGCATGATGGCACATGCCTTTAAACCAACACTTGAGAGGCAGAGGCAGCAAGCTGGGGAGGCAGCGGCAGGCCAGTTGGAACTAAACGGAGACCCTATTCAAAAAGACCAAAAAAAAAAAGAAAAAACGATTCGCATTGAAACAAAATTAATATTTTGAGCAGAGAGCTTGAGTAAGTATCAGGGATCAATGATACCCCGGGAAATTGGAAATCTTACTGGACAATATGCCTCAAATTTGGGGTTGAGTGTACTGATTCTTGACATACTAACTCATTCATCAATAAACTTTTCCACATCAGTCAGCAGAGTGCTCAAAAGGTAGACTGGACTTACAGGTCCTAGATCTCCCCTCCTCAACCAGGTCTCTGAATCTTCCAAATGACTCAAGACTGAAAAAATTTTTAAAAGACCATTTCTTTTTATTCACATTTGAACTCAACTGCAGAATGAAGTCTTTAGGTAATGTCTCAGCTGGTATCTGAGTCATAAAGAATGGTGTCCTGGGCTGGAGAGATGGTCAGCAGTTAAGAGCACGACTGCTCTTGAAGAGAACCGGGTTCGATCCCCAGCACTACATGGTGGCTAGGAACCGTCTTTAAACTCCGTTCCAGCGGGGAACCAATGCCCTCTTCTGACCTCTCAGCATTGCACGCACGGGTGCACCACCTACATGCAGACAGTACACTCATACATATAAAAAATAAATAAAGCACGGTGTGGTGGCGCACACCTTTAATCCTAGCACTTGGAGGCCAGAGGCAGGTGGTCTTTGTGAGTTCAAGGCAGCCTGGTCTACAGAGTGAGTTCCAGGAACAGCTGGGGCTACAGGGAGACCCTGTCTCGAAAAGACAAATAATAATAATAATAATAACAAGTAATAAATAAATAAATAAATAAATAGATATTAAAAAAAAAAAAAGAATGTAGGGTCCGCCCGGTGTGGTGGCGCCACGCCTTTAAATCCTAGGCACTTGGGTGGCAGAGGCAGGCGGATCTTTGTGAGTTCAAGACCAGCCTGGTCTACAGAGTGAGTCCAGGACAGTTGGAGCTGTCCTTAAAAAGCCGAAAAAAAAAAAAAAAAAAAAAAGGGACCNAAAAAAAAAAAAAAAAAAAAAAAGAACGTAGGGTCCATAATTATTCTAATTCATTTGTTTCTCGGGTTTCTTGAAGGATCAGATAAATCACCATGCTTCCAAAGTCCACACAAAACCAGTCTTCCGGGTGCTTCCTTCCGATCCTCACGTGAGGCTCACTTTTACATTTCAGGTATCTGTACATATTCACAATGTAGTAGGCCATGGCCCATAAGTGTCCGGTACAAGTTCCACTACCAATGACAAAATAATCTGTGTATATCATTTCTGGAGGAAACTTGATCACACAAATGTCTCTTGCATTTTCTTGCCTCAGAAGTGAAACTAGCCGATTGGTGTCAAATTTGGAACCAGTGTGACCTGTGGCACCTGGCACCTGTTCCTCCAGCTGAGGCCCACTGTGCAGGCCACACCTAGCCCATGTTCAAGCTGGCCGCACAGGGCGCGGACCACCCTCCCTCTGCCAGCCAGGGAATTCTGGAGCCCTGGCGGGGACCAGCTAGCTGGGAGACCGCCTGGTATATCAGCAGTGGCTGCAGGCGCCCAACATGCCACCTGAGATGTTTCAAATTTTCTGGTGTGGGCACTTAGTGCTATAACTGTTCCTCTTGTGGGGGATGCAGGAGAGATGGTTCAGTTGGTTGAGAGTATTTGCTACTCTTACATAGGCTCCAATTTCATTTTCCAGAACCTATATGGTGGCTAACAGCCATCCTTTACTCTGGTTTGAAAGGCTCGACCACCATCTTCTGGCTTCTGCAGGTATTGCATGAATGGTACACATAACAGTAAAGATAAATTTAGATTTTTTTTTTTTCCTCTTAGGGCTGCCTTCTTTGTGTTCCATGGATTTGGGCATATTGTGTTTTCATTTTTTTTTTTTTTTAGTTCCTAGAATTTTTTTTTGGTATTTTTGAGACTTGGTCTCCCTGTAGCCCCAGCTGGCCTGGCACTCGCCATGTAGATAAGGCTGGCCTTGAATTCACAAAGATCCACCTACCTCTGCTGGGATTAAAGGTCTGCACCACCACACCTGGGTTTAAACTGACTTCTTTTTAAAATATTTTATTTATTATTTTCATTTTATATGAATATGTACTGCTTACATTGGATACATATGAGCACCCATGCCATGCAATGTCCAAGGATGTCAGAAGAAGGTATCATGTTAGCTGTCATGTGGGAGCTGGGAACTGAATGCAGGTCCTTGAACCATTGAGCCATCTCTTCAGCACATAAATTTCCCGCTTGATTTGTCCCTTGATCCAATTTTCACTCAGTAGTATGTTGTTTAGTTTCTATGAGGTTGTATGCTTTTCTCCATTTTCATTTGTTGTTGATATATAACTATTTCTTTGTGATCAGATAGAATAGAGAATATGTCAATTTTCCTTAATATGTAGAGATTTGCTTTGCATACTAATTTGTGGCAATTTTGGAGTAAGTTCCACGGGTTGCTGAGAAGAAAGTATGTTCTTCAGTATTTGGGTGTAATGTTCTGTAGATGTCTGTTCAGTCCATATTATTTAACTCCAGGGTTTCTCTATTTAGTTTTTATCTGTTTTTCTGGATGTCCTGTGTATTGGTAGCAGTGGGGTGCAGAAATCACCCACTATCACTGTTTTGGAGTCAATGCATTGTTTTGGATCTACAAGAATTCCCTTTATGAAATTGCATGCCCCTCTATTCAATTCATATGTGTATAAGTTTGTATTATATTCTTTGTGTATTTTTCCTTTAATGAGTATGAAAGTGGGGGGCTGGAGAGATTGGCCTAGCAGTTGAGAGCACCGACTGCTCTTGCAGAGGACCAGGGTTTGGTCCCCAGCACCCACATGGCGGCTGAGAACCGCCTGTAACTCCAATTCCAGGAGAACTCCAGTTCCAGGGGAATCCGACACTCTCTTCTGACCTCCGCGGCATTGCACGACATAGGTGCACAGACCTGAATGCAGACTGTACATTCATACACATAAAAAATAAAGAAATAAAATTTTAAAAAAGTATGAAAGTGGCCTTTCCTTTATCTTCTGACTAGTTGTAGCTTAAAGTCTATTATTTCACATTAGAATTGTTACACCTGGTATTTCATGCTCCCATTTGCTTGGAAAACCTTATTCTATCATTTTAACTTAAGGTAGTATCAATTATTGATGGTGAGGTATGTTTCTTGAAGCAGGAAATTGATGAATTCTGTTTTCTAATCCAGTCATTTAGTCTGTTTTTTCCTACTAGAGTGGACACATTTAATATTGAAAGTTATTATTGACTAATGTTCACTAACGTTCATTAATTCCTGTCTTGTTGGTGTTGTAGTGCTATTTTCTTAGACCACTTTTGGTTAACTGTTCTGGGATAATATATTTATTCTTTATGCACTCTTGAGATTGTTTAGTGTTCTTGCAAAACCAAAGTATTCCATTGAGTATTCTCTGTAGACCTGGCTTCTTGGACAAAAAAAAAAAAAAAAAAAATCCTTGAATCTGTTTTTAATCATGGAATATTTTCCTTTCTCCTTGATTATAACTGATATTTGGCTGATAGAGTAGGTCTGGCTGGAATCTGTTTCTTTCATGACTATGTATGACATTGGTCCAAGCCCTTCTGAGCTTCATAGTCGCCATTGAAAAGTCATTTATTCTGATGGCGCCTTCTTTCTCCTCACAGCTTTCAAATTCTTTTCTTTACTTTATGTTTTTTTTTTTTTTTTTTTTTTTTTTTTTGTCTTTTTGAGACCAGGGTCGCCCTATAGCCCCAGTGGCCGGAACTCAACTCTGTAGACCAGCTGCCTGGAACACACAGAGATGCCGCTTGCCTCTGCCTCCCAAGTGCTAAGATTAAAGGCATGCACCTCCACACCTGACTTAACGGTTCTTATCCACCATGTGGGTGCTGGAATCAAACCTGGGTCCTCTGCACGAGCCATCGCACTCTTAACCGCTAAGCCTCTCCCAGCCCCATAGTTTTCATATTTTAACTATTAAATGATGTAGGGAGTTTCATTTCTAGTCCTACCTACTTGTTCTATATGCTTCTTATACCATTTATAGGTACTCTTTGCCTAGATTTGTAAAGTTTTCTTCTTGATTTTATAAAAATATTTTCTGTATATTTAACCTGGGTTTCTCCTTCTTCTATCACTATGATTCGGTAGGTTTGGACTTTTAACAGAAACCAGAGGTCTTGCATATTCAGTTAAAGATGTGTTTTATATATGACATTTTTTTCTTGATCAGAAATCTGATTCCTAGCAGGTGTGGTGGTGCCGCTTTAACCAGCTCTTGGGAGGAAGAGGCATGATCTTTGTGAGTTCAGGCCAGCCTGGGTCTACAGAGTAGTTCCAGGACAGCTGGGACTATAGGGAGACCCTGTCTTGAAAAGACCAAAAAAAAAAAAAAAAAAAAAAAAAAAAAACTATTTCACCAACCTTGATGTTCTTTGTTCTACTTACTCCACTTCCTTTTTGTTTCTTTCTTCTAAGCTTTCTGTTTGAGATCTTGAGATTTTCATTTCAAGTTTTATTTCAGTTTGTGGGTTTTTGGATGAGACCTAGGCTTCTGAACTTGTGTTGGTCGTGTTATTTCTTGGTATGGGTAGGAGATCTCACCTTTGTTAATCTTTGTTGTTTGTTTCTATGTTGCTGTTTCCTCAATTTTTCCAGTTGTGGCCCAGCTAAGTATCACTTGGTCCTCACGTTCGGGGCCACTTTATGTTGGTATGCAAATGGGGTATGAGAAGTGGTATCCATTTACCTAGGTATAGGAGTACCTTTTATGTTCAGGTTCTAGTATTGATTTCTCAAGCTACTGAAGCAGCAGGGCAGGCTGAGTGGTTGCTAGGTAAACTAGGTGGTTTATAGGTCAGGGTGGTAGAGCTCACAGGTCCTGGGGATAGAAGGATTCTAGTGAGTAAAGCACCCTTGAGAGCTAAGATGGCAGTTCCCATTGAGCTGTGCTAGAAGAAACTCTCCATAGCAGGCTGGGAGAACTGGAAGGTCTGAGGCACACGTGCTTCCTAGCTTTCTTTGTATCAGCTTCTTTGAGTCCATTTTAGTTCTGTCCTTTTGACTTCCTAAATATGGAAATATGGATGTACAGCTCTTTTCTAGATAAGTGAGTTACTTCCATCTATAACCTATTCATTTTCCTTGTTTTCTCCTCTGGATAATTTCAATTGAGCTGACTTCGAGTTCTTTAATCCAGCCAACTGTTGGAGCTTTTATTGAAATTTTCATTTCAGTTAAAATATTCATCAGTGAAGAATTCGATTGGCTCTTCCAAATGTTTTCTATGTTTTTGCTGAACTTTCATTTTATTCAAGTATGTTTTTCCAAATTTCATGTCTCTTGTGTTTTCTCTCAACTTTACAAAGCTCCTTTATGATGACTATTTTGAACTCTTTGCCAGGCAATGAATAGATCTCCATATCTTGATGGTCAGTTATTGGGGACTTATTTGGTGTCTCTGATAATGTAGTATCTTCCTGGGTTTTTGTATCTTTCTTATAGCCTTTCATTGTAATCTATCCATTTTGTAGAAGGAGACTCCCCTTTCAGTCTATATAGATTTGTTTTTGCCAGGGACCACTCCCTCCATCATCATTATAAGAGATTCTGGGAATTTTTCAAACATTTTTTATAGCTATATATGCTTCACACGTTTCCATTCCTTTAGAGTAGGGAGAATACTCATGATCTTGTGCCTTTTGCCAATCCAACACATCATTCTAGGAGTTGAGAACTATCTTCTCCTTTTCACTGTATCAATTCACTAAAATGAAGATGGTGGACCTAGTTTCTCTTCATTCTGTTCCTCCTAGTAGAGAGCTATCAGAATAGTGCTCCCTCCCCCACTCTTACTGAGTCAAACTAGATCCTAAGATTGTTACTCACTGTAAAGTTTCATTCCATTTTCTGAGAGGCATACTGGCTAGCTACTAAGATCCATGCACTGTCAGTTGGAAACTACACCCATTGCTGAGATCTGCATTAGCAGTTAGATCTGAACAGTCTACTGGGATCTGTATCATTTGCTAGAATGTGTGAGATCAGTTTCTGGTGTCAGCTGCTGAGCTCCACTGTCAGTTGAGAACTGTGCTTGCTCTGAAGGTATGTAGCATCGGCTGAGTTCTGTGCCACTGCCTGACCACTGCAATGGATGCTGAGATCTACTTCTCACCCTCTATATTATTTCGTTGTTGTTGTTTGAGACAAGGTCTCCATTTAGTCCCAGCTAGCCCAGAGCCCACTATGTAGACCAGGCTGGCCTTGAACTCACAGAGATCCACCTGCCTCTGCCTCCCGAGTGGTAGGACTAAAGGCATGTGCCACCAAGCCCGGGTTCACCCTCTGTGCTCTTAACTGTCCTCATGAACTCCAGGTTGGTTGAGAACCCTTAGCACTCTGAGTGGCATGTGGTTGAAGTAGGTCCGTCAAATGGTGCTTCAAGAACCTAGAGATGATTAATAAATACTTTTGATTCCTCCTTCGTCCAAGACACTTTGCAACCCCAAAGGATTTCTCTATGTGGAATTGTACTAGTGTGAGGAAGTAGGTTGTTGCAGGAAATTCTCCTTCCTGAGAGAGCAGTGCACACTCACTCAAATATGCATTTCATAGGAGATATTGGTGCCCCTCCTCCCACTCCATCCCAGGGAGATGGACCAAAGAACAGAGTCTAAATAATTTCAGTTAGGTGATTGCCCGTGAGTTTAATGGGTTTTTCTTACAGAGCAAATGAGGGGGGTGGGGATCATTACTTACAAGGTCCCTTTGGCTCTCCTTCCATGTTTATCTTGGGCAGGTCCTCCTAGGGATGTTCCACAGAACGTGGTGCTGGCAGGATGAAAGAGGGAGCCTCCTACTCACACTCTCTCTTTATGAGCCCATAGTCCCTCCTCCTAGGTGAACTGGCTGGTTAGGAGGGATGGCAGGATCAGTAGCTCTGCCTCTTGTTCAGTATTACCATCTCCAGAGGCATCTGCTGTCTGATATCTGATGGCCAGGGCCAATTCGTTCAAAAGAAAAGTGTGCTTTATCCCATATAGGTGGTGTGGGGAAAGTGAAAGGACACTTCTGATCCATATAAATGGACAGGTTTTTTATCTTATTCTACTCCAAGGATACTGCAATGTTGCTTCCTCTGTGTTCCACGAGCAGGCAAGGTCACTGGTTTCTTGGTAACCCATATCTTGGCATATGTTTGGCTGGTTGTGCACTGAGATGCAAGCAGAGCCAGGGACAGGGAGGGGAACAATTCAGGATGAGCCCAGAACAGATCAAAGAGAAAATTATCTGGGAGCCAATTACAAGAGAAGGAATAACTTGTTTATTTGTAGGAGTTTGGGGTCTTATACATGGCATTTGGCAGGCTTCTGGAGAATGGATGTGAGGGGGTGCATGGGAAATCCACAATGTCTTGTGTTTACCTGAGTCACCAGAGGCTCCAGTTTGTTCTCAAAACCAACATGTGGCCTGGGCATGGTGGTACATGCCTTTAATCCTAGCACTTCCGAGGCAGAGGCAGACGGATCTTTGTGAATTCAAGGCCAGCCTGGTCTACAGAGTGAGTTCCAGGACAGCTGGGGCTACAGGGAGACCCTGTCTCAAAAAGATAAAAAACAACAACAACAAACAACAACAACAGCAAGACCAACAAAAAACAAGATGGCGACACCTTTTTGCCTGAATCCTCAAAGAGAGATGCAGGGCTGGTCTTATCAATTGGCAAGCAGGGCGGGGATTGGGGGGGCGGAGCTTGGACCCCCCAGCCTTTGCAGGTAATTGGGGCAAAAAGCCAGCTCCCTTAATACTCCATCCAAATGAAATATTGGGCCCACACTGCAACATGCTTGTAAAATTCTTTTTTTTTTCAGTCTTTTTTTTCAGACAGGGTCTCCGTATAGCCCCAGCTGGCCTGAAACTCACTTTGTAGACCAGGCTGGCCTTAAACTCACAGACATTCACCTGCCTCTGCCTCCCAAGTGCTAGGATTAAAGGCATGCATCACCACGCCCAGCCCTTTTTAATTTTTTTATGTTGTTGTTTATTAATGCCTTCCAAATATTTTTCATTTTCTTCCAAAGTGTTCTGTAAAGATCTTTTTATATCTTAAGCATTTCTTTTGACTTCCTTTTATAATTTAGAGTTTGGAGATGTATACTAGATAAGAGGCAAGCCTGGTAAATCTCATAGCGAATTTTTCTGTTAAAGATGGCTATTGGGGCTAGAGAGATGGCTCAGCAGTTAAGAGCACCGACTGCTCTTGCAGAGGACCTAGGTTCAATTCCCAGCACCCACATGGCGGCTAAGAACCGTCTTTAACTCCAGTTCCAGGGGAATCTGATGCCCTTTTCTGACCTCCACAGCATTGCACGATGCAGGTGCACAAACCTACATGCAGACAGTACACTCATACACATAAAAAATAATAAATATGGGCTGGAGAGATGGCCTAGTGGTTAAGATCATTGACTGCTCTTGCAGAGGACCCAGGTTCGATCCCCAGCACCCACATGGCGGCTGAGAACCGTCTTTAACTCCAGTTCCAGGGGAATCTGACACCCTCTTCTGACCTCCGCGGCATGGGTGCACAGACCTGCATGCAGACACATAAAGAATAATTTTTTTTTAAAGTTTAAAAAGGAACAAGTTTTGAAAAAAAAAAAAAGAATAAAAAACTTTTTTTTAAAAGATGGCTATCATTCTGACTGTCTAGATTGGATTGGTTAAACTGTGTAGTGTAGATAGTCCTCTGAAAGAAAGACTGACTTTGGACATCAAATGCTTTCTCGTGTGTAGGGACACCTTCTTGTCCAGGATTATAAACTTGACTGTTGTCCTGAGGGAAAGCAGGATCCAGGGAGCCAGCTACCCCTCCCCAAATCAGCCAGCAAGTCTAATCGTTTATAAACAGAGAATGTCAGGGGGCAGCTGTCTCTTGCCATTTCCATTGCCATCTTGGGCAGAGGTCGTGGAGTCCATGTCAGGACTCTGGATGGACATGAGGGGAGGAAGAGCACTGTCTTTCCGGTAAGTGACCAACTCACCTATTTGCTCTGTAAGCAAGCCTAATCTTCCAAACTGTGGTTTTGGAGAGTTGTCCCTTTGCCTTTGGGCCTGTAGGGTAGTGACAAACTGTATTACAATTTACCATACATAATCTTGGATTAAATACCCATAATCTAGAGAATAAGAAGAAAGAACAATAGCATTTAAAAAGAACTTGGAAATAGAATATATTAGAGGGCTGGAGAAAGTAAAGCTTAGAGTCTTCGTGTAGAAAGACTGGGTTCTGGGACTCAGCGGGGAAATTTCTGTCTTCTTCCTAGTTGCCAAAGTGGCGATCTTTTTGTTGCAGGGCCCCATGCCTTTCCCTTTCCCATATCCAATGTTTGTGCTCAATGTCTTTCCTTAGATCTGGATTTAGTGGATGACAAGATTAACAAATCAGAACTTTGTCCTGGAAGGCTTTAGGACTCCCCATCAGAAATTTTAAAGTCTGGGTTCTAGGAGGGCTGGAGAAATGGCCCAACAGTTAAGAGCACTGGCTGTTCTTGCAAAGGACCTGTGTTTGTTCCCAGTAACCATGCAGCAGGTAACAACCATCCTTAACTCCAGTTCTAAGGGATCTGAAATGCTCTTCTGGCCTCTACATGCATTGCAAGATACAGTTACACTTACATTCACACAGGCAAAGCACTCCTTACACATAAATAAATAAATAAATAAATAAATAAATAAATAAATAAATAAATTTTTTTTGGTTTCCCTGTAGCCCCAGCTGTCCTGGAACTCACTCTGTAGACCAGGTTGGCCTTGAACTCACAAAGATCCACCTGCCTCTGCCTCCCAAGTGCTAGGATTAAAGGTGTGCGCCACCACGCCTGGCTCATAAATAAAATTTTTTAAAAGATGTGTGTTCTAGGGGCTGGAGGGATGGCCTAGCAGTTAAGAGCGCCGACCGCTCTTGCAGAGGATCCGGGTTCGATTCCCAGCACCCACATGGCGGCTGAGAACCCTCTGTAACTCCAATTCCAGGGGAACTCCAGTTCCAGGGGAATCTGAGACCCTTTTCTGACCTCCACGGCATTGCACGACACGGGTGCACAGACCTACATGCAGACAGTACATTCATATAAATAAATAAATAAATAAATCATATAACTACTAATAAATTAAAAAAAAAAGATGTGTTCTGGGGCTGGAGAGATAAACCTAGGGCGGTTAAGACACTGATTGCTCTGCAGAGGACCCCGGTTTTATCCCCAGCACCCACATGGCAGCTAAGAACCATCTGTAACTCCATTCCGGAGAACTCTCAGTTCCAGGGGAATTTGAGACCCTCTTCTGACCTCTGTGGCATTGCACAACACGGGTGCACAGACCTACATGCAGACACTACATTCATACAAATAAATAAATAAATAAATAAATAAATAAATAAATAAATAAATTTTTTAAGTAAAAAAAAAAAAAGATGTGTGTTCTAGGGGCTGGAGAGATGCCTAGCGGTTAAGAGCACTGACTGCTCTTGCAGAGGACCCAGGTTTGAACCCCAGCACCCACATGGCAGCTAAGAACCATCTGTAACTCCAATTCCAGGAGAACTCCATTTCCAGGGGAATCTGAGACCCTCTTCTGACCTCTGCGGCATTGCACGACACGGGTGCACAAACCTACATGCAGACAGTACATTCATACACATACGAAAATAAATTAATAAAAAAAGATGTGTGTTCTAGTATTTTAGACCAATTAACAACCCTACAACAAAGCTGGTGGCACAGAGAGGAAAGGATCCCATGCCTGGGAAAGGGCTATCCAATGACCCCAGAGTTAGTGCCTTCCCAGTCCATCGTCTGTCACCAATATCCAGAAACATTTCCCAGCTTTGTCTCTGGCCAGTGGAAACATGTAGCCCTGCTGGCGGATGGTGGAAAATCTCTTCCATAATTGCAAGCCCAGATGGGTGCATGGCGTCACAGCCGTGGGACATGCACCATTGCCCACCTACCTTGGTTCGCAGTGGGGGCTGCTTCAGTCTAGGGCTCTGTGCATGACCATGCACAGAATGAAAGCATGCATTCTGAGGGACTTGTGTTCCAGTAAAACTTCTTCAGGGACATACCTAGGAGCAGTAGGTCAGATATCTCAGATAGATGAGGTAAGGACAAAAAAAAGTATGACTAAGGTTTGTAACTTCAATCAAATTAGAAACTCTCAGGATAGCAGATGTCCTTATGCTGTTTAATTATGTTTTAGTTTCTCCACTTTGGAGAGTTTCCTGACTACTGACTGATGGCCATTGCCTCCTATTGAGTGACCTTGTATAGAGCCATGGTTTCCATCCTACCTCTATGTTAGTATCATACATTTACACAGACCTAGTCAGTTCAAGAATTCTATGCCAAACCCAACCCAGAATTCCAAAACTAACATCCTAGAAATATTAGCCAAAAGGACTCACAGTTTCATTCTTCTTGGCTGCTGACCTTGGCTAGAGGCTATTCCAGGACCCCCCCCACACACACACACAAACTTTGGGCTCTGACTTTCCACCAGAAATATATAGTCAGAGGCAATCTAGGACCCTTATTTAGGAGGTGATCAGTGTGTTCTTCTACTGGCACTGGCAAGATTCCTTGCTGACCTGAGTTCTACCTGTTCAGTCCTGTGGTGCTACAAAATCCTAATTCCTGGTTCCTGTGTCCTTCATCTTCCATTGTGTGCTTGGATTGTGTCTCCAGGAACTACAAACAAGTTGTTTTGCTTATAGGCAATAAAAGCCTGTGGTGTTGTTATGCCCAGATCACTGGGACCCCTAAAAGACCACCAGGACACAAGTCTCTGATGTAAACGCAAAGAGTCTTTTTAATTCAAGCTGAGCTTGAACTGCCACCCTACTGACAGCAGGCTGGGAGAAGCGGTCCTGAAGCTGGGTGGGGGGGGGGTCTTTTAAAAGGAAGAACTGCAAACGGGGAATTTTCCAGTTTTGGCATTTTGTTATTGATTCATAGGGACTGAGGAAGCATGACTTTTAGACTGATAGGTTGGGGCCACCTGGCAGCTTTGATGGCTCCATTGGGGGGGGATAGATTTTACTCACTGAGCACATCCTGACAGAAGAGCAAACATGTTTAACTTTAGTCTTTCCCCATTAGTTATTTTCAACAAACAACCTTTGGTCCTTCCCTGTTAGCTATTGAGATATTCTGTGGTTTCTCCTGGAATCTGAGGATGGAGGCTGTTTCTCAGATGGTGTATTTCCTCAAAATAGAAAAATGGAGTCTATCTTGTTCCCTTATTCCCTTGTTCCCTCTTTACAGTGTGTGTTAAGGGGAAGTTGTATTCCAGCATCTTAGGTAGGTGAAGCTGTGGAAACACGGAAGGAGAACAAGCCATCTTCCTGTCCTCTGTCCTGTCACTGTCACAAAGAAATGTAGGAGGAAAGATGAAGCAAGAGACCAGTAATGTTCAGGAAGCAGGTTTTATATAGGATTCAGCCTGATTCAGAGGACTCAGGTCTAAAAATCTAGAAAGGAACCTTTGCATCTTATACACTATGTGGTGGGTTACTGTATTTTTGTTTGATTGGCTAACAATACAAACTTGGTAGTTTTTCAAAATGTGTAATAAGTCTTCCAAAAATCCCAGTCTGAGACAAATAAAAGAGTAAACTTAAAAAAAAAAAACAGGGGCAGAAAGCACAAAACTAGTGGCTCTAGCTAGTTTTATCAGGAATGCAATAAACTAGTCAACTGTTCCTCCTGACACAGAGAGAGAAGGTTAAAAATCTTGATTATTTTTTCTTAATTTTTCATTTAAGTGCCATATCACTGTGCCATTCCTTCTCTGTTAGCTGTTCCAGACAGCTTAAGCCACTGTGGAGCTTTTCTCTGAGTCTGTGCAACACTAATAGGTATACACTTTCATAATACTCCTCCAAAAAAGGAATTTTGTTGGTGTTCTGCTGGAGATTTGTTTTGTTTTTCCCTTTCACTGAGAAATACTTTCACACTGTATAGAGAATATGAATTGGGGCTCCTCCTGCATCACGCCTTTATGGGGTTTGTGCCAGTGCTGGGCAATTGGTGCACTGCATTTTCAGGAACTGAGAAGCCTTGTTTGTAATTTTCATCCCCATTCCGGATGTGGATGAAAATTACATGTCGGTGTGCCTGGGCTGCCTCTGCCTTCTCTCACAGGGTGCACATAATGATCCTTTCTTCTCTGGTGGCCTTCCTGGTGGCAAACACTGAAGGCTTCTGTGCTCCTGTTTGGCTGCATCCCCTTTAAGACAGGGGGCAGGGAAGCAGCTGCCTCAGGAACTGCAGCAAGCAGAGAGCAGAGCTGGCAGCTGAGGCTCAGGTTTGAGCTCTGTTCAGGCAGCTTTAGCTGCAGGGCTTGAAAGGAAATTGTGAGCAGGAAGGGAGATGGAATAAAGAAAGCAGCAAAGACACCAGGAAAAAACAACTCTCTATAGAGCAAGGAGACTCAGAGAGGAAACCTGAGAGCACACCCCCCTACCACCTCCAAGACCCAGACCTTGCAACCCTGGATCTGGAGGAGAGCAAGCAAGCACACCCCCCACCCCCTTACAGACTCAGGTGTTTTTTTTTCTTTCTTTTTATATTTTCTCCCTTCAGGGTAGGGGAAGGTGTTTGGGGCTGAGATTGTGTCATCACCAGCCTGTGCCAGGTGGGCTTGCGCATTATGAGAAGGGGCAGCCATGCAGGACTTTGGTCTAGGGGATGCCCAGTGACTAGGACTGAGTCATATCAGAGGAGCCAGAGGGGGATGGGTCGCTGCCTTCCTGGAAGGTAGCCAGAGGGTGGTAACCATGGGAGATGCATTCAGGACCTAAGATTTCTCCTTCTGGGGTCCCAATAGGACTGGTCTTTACTGCACTCCTGCATGTGGGCAGCAGCTCTGTGGCAGGGACAAATGACTCATTGCGCAGGCTAGAAACTCGGCCCTCCCCAACCTCAGCCAGTGCGTTTCTTCTTGTCTTCTGCTATTTTTTTTTTCCCCTGGGCTGGAGAAATGACTGCATAGCTTTGGTATGCCAACCAACTCGCTCTACTGCCAAGTCAGAGGCCCAAACCCAATATGGACAGTTTTTTTCTGCTACTGTGATCATGCCCAACTCTTGAAATATACTTAAAATTATGGATTACTTTTGAGTAAGGAAGCCACAGATCCCGGGGCTATCCTCAGGCTAGAAAATTGCAAAAGGCAAATGATGCATTCCAGTCTAGACTGGTGCTCCTGTAAACTCAAGACCCCAGATATGGAGGCTACAGGATCAGGAGATCAAAACCAGATGGCTGACCAATGGACTTAGAGGTGAGCCTAAAATACATCAGACCCTGACAAACAGTAGGAGAAACAAAAAAAAAAAAAAAAGACAGAAAAGGCTGAGTTTTCAGCACTGTCAGGTTTACTCAGATTTGGGAAAATGATATTTTTCAAAGAAAAGAAATGCCACTATATTTCTACATACGTTCTTCTTTATAATTCCTCTCTTATGTAAGATGGGAAGTTTGGAGCTAGGAAGATTCCTCTTCTCAGCCCAGTGAACCACTGCTCCTTCTCTAACGAATGGCAGGTACTATCAGGAACATTTGCTATTTCTTGGTTATCCAGATCCAAAGTTAGACCAGGAGCCATGGGGTGCATAAGTGTAACCATGACTCTAGGCAGGTGCGCCCTGGAGGTTCAGGATTCAAGGTCATTCTAGGACTCAGAAGGAGTTTGAAGACAGCCTGAACTACATGAAATCCTGGAAAAGGAAAAAAAAATTCCTTCAAAAATAAGCAAGATCTGTACTTAAAATAAAACCTGGTTGCTAAGTAACACTTCATGAAATCTGTTACTGT
Organism: Rhizomys pruinosus; assembly: GCA_009823505.1. Taxonomy (NCBI): domain Eukaryota; kingdom Metazoa; phylum Chordata; class Mammalia; order Rodentia; family Spalacidae; genus Rhizomys; species Rhizomys pruinosus. Next base: position 127,287 of record VZQC01005394.1, read on the forward strand.
GAAACATGCAGTTTAGTATGCAGCCTCATGCCCAGCCAGCTGCAAGGGTTTGTGGCCATGTCTAGCCAGCTGCAAGGGTTTGTGGCCATGTCCAGACAGCTGCAAGGGTTTGTGGCCATGTCCAGACAGCTGCAAGGTTTGGGGAAATTCATCATTCCTTTGCACATCTCAGACTGCAATTTCTGATCTACTTCAAATCAAATGCTTATATAAGTTAATGGTAGAACTCCTTCCTACCTCACCTTTTTCTGATTTGCTTACCAATGGCTTCCTTGCTCATGTCAAATACATGAAATATCAATGATACCAAACAACTTATTAGCATGGCATTGTAGAATAGGAGCTAATCAGTCATTCTGAAGCAGAACCTTATTATGATGTGCAGAAGTTAACTTTGTAATCAGTACGATTTAATGAGTGTTTATATTCATATGCATAAATGATTAAAGTATATCTTTTAATTCTTAGGCTATAATACAAGTGACTATGATCTCACTTTAGGGTGAGTAAGCAGTGGTACAGAGAATAACTTCTCTACATTTCATTCCTAGGAGTTCAGCCATCTGTCTGTCTCTACAAAGGAACTATTTATTTATTTATTTATTTATTTATTTATTTATTTATTTATTTTGGTCTTTTCCAGACAGGGTCTCCCTGTAGCCCCAGCTGTCCTGGAACTCACTCTGTAGACCAGGCTGGCCTTGAACTCACAAAGATCTGCCTGCCTCTGCCTCCCAAGTGCTAGGATTAAAGGCGTGCGCCACCACGCCCAGCCAAAGGAACCTTTTAAAACACACACACACACACACACACACACACACACACACATCAAACACTTGACTGCACTTCAGTAGGGTATACAAGCTAGATCTTGGAAAGGGTTTTGGACATGTCCTGGGACATGAGAGTGCATGCATGAATCTTAATACATGGGAAGGTGAGGGACAATTGATACAGGGGAATGTGCAGTCTCCTCTTGGAGTTACTAGAGTCATTAATATAAGAATTTAAGGGGAAACTTGAAGACAGCTTTAATTGACTTTAAAAGAAAACCCTTCAATGCACACAAGCTGTAAATCTGTTTAAGCAGCCATGGAAGTCAGACACATGGCAGAGAGCAGGCACAAGCTGGGGAAGAGAGATTTGGAGAGGGTAAAGAATCCAAATGTTGGGAGAGCCAAAAGATTAAGGAAAACATGCTTAGAAAAGAGACAGAAAGAAGAAAAGAATTTATGCTTTACTGAATAATTGAGAAATGCTTGATTGGGCTGCCAAGGAAGAGCCTTCAAACACTGTCTTAAGGAAAACATCACATCTTTGAGCCAAGAAAGAAAAGAAAATCCTCCAATTCAGGTGATATGTGTACGTGTATATGTGTATATGTATATATGTATATGGGAACAATGAGTCAATCCCTGTTGACTGTGTTTGGATTATTATTTGCTTCCTTCTTTGAGGAAGGGTTTTACTGTGAAGTTGTGTCACCCTTGTGGTTGTGGTCACCCTAGAACTCTCTGTGTGGATCAAGATGTTCTCGGATGTGCAGAAATCCTCCTGGGTCTGCCTCTCAATTGCTGAGGACTGCAGGAATGTGTGAACACCCAAAGCTTCTATTTCTGTTTTCATGATGTTAAACATTATGTGAAAGTAATTATAGCTCAGTTGGTAAATAATTTTAGGGGAAACAAGCACAAAGCCTAAAATCATATGCTTGTATGATCCTGAAGACTGATAAACTGGAGACGAAGTAGTTGTTTTTACTTATCCTTAAAAGTTCATCGTGGTATGGGGGCTTGCCATTGCTTGTGTACAGGAGGCAACTGCGACCACCCCATTGTTCCTGACTTTCCTGCAAGGGGCCAGGCCTGTATGTGACCATGGAGCCATGTGCCAGTGGTCCACCAGCCATCCTCACCGAAATGACCAAGTCCAAAGAGTACGAGGGCCAATTGCCAAGTGTAGCAGAGAAATTTTCCTCCCAGGATGGGGGCACCCACAGTGTGCGCCCACATATGCCACCATTTATGATGAAGTCTTCTACTCAGAGGGCCTATCCCAGGCCAGATATCCCTTTTGGGCTCTGTCAAATCTTGAAAAGTAGCCCTCAGATGGGAAAGCCAATGATCATATCTCCAGATACCACACTGTTCTGCATCATCTCTCATCCTTGAGGAGGAGTTCTCAGAAGACTGGGATGTTCCACGCTCACCCAGCCATTTTGATGTAGAGCTGGTACTTTGTAAGAATAGTTGTCCCATGAGCTTTGCAACAAAGAAGGTGGATGAGTTGGAGCTAAAGCAAGGGACCTAGATGCTCTCCGTTAAGTTTAAGGTTGTCCTGTAGCATAGCAGTTCCCAGCACTGTGGTGGTAGCTAGCCAGGCGTTCCTGCAGACATCAACCAGAATGGTTTATGTCCTTGAAAATACCCTGCCTTGTGAGCACAAGAGGATCCCCTTCTCTGGCTTGGTGGCTCCTGTCCTGAGCCTGGAAGCCATTGAGCTGGTATCACTCCAAGAACCTGTCTTAGCCTCAGTCATAGGCTGAAGGCAACATGCAGCATTCTGTACATTACCTGCAGCATTCTGTACATTACCTTTGCCAGAGGGCTTCCCTAGACTCTAGTGTCATCCTAGCCTCTCTTTTCTGCATGCCTATGTGGCAGGTAGGTTCTGAGGTGCCAACATAACCATAGATCAAAGAACACGTTGGAGCCAGGTGTGGTGGCGCACGCCTTTAATCCTAGCACTTGGGAGGCAGAGGCAGGCGGATCTTTGTGAGTTCAAGGTCAGCCTGGTCTACTGGTCTACAGAGTGAGTTCCACGACAGCTGAGGTACAGGTACAGAGACACCCTNAAAAAAAAAAAAAAAAAAAAAAAAAAAAAAAAAAAAAAGAACACATTGGACTGTCTCCTCCATAAACACCATTTTCTTTGGTTGTTACATTTGTAAATGATACAAGATGAAAGATCACTGTTTTTTTCCATTGGTGCTGGGCCCTGGAGGGATTCCCTAAATACCACTGTTGCTGCTCTGACGACTAAGCAAACCAGAAGAGATTTTCCTCATGAGTGAAGTGTCATCTTCACAGATGTCATTGGTAGATGGGTAAATTACTGTCAATGAAGGAAACAGTGCCTGGCTGTACTACCTGCATGTCCATATGCAGCCTGGCCACTGCAACTGCTTTCAACCTCCAGTATACGTTGTGGCCATGGGTGGACCTCTCCCTCATGCCACACCTGCTCTGTTCTTTGCTGCCCTCTATACTGGTGACCTTCTGGCTCCCAACCCCTGCCCCAGCATGCAGTGTTTCCCCTGGCAGCTAGTATGGCTTTGTGCAAGGCCTGCTCAGCTGACTGGGCTGGCACCACAGCTCTTTGTAGTGCTTGGTGTCTAGTAGTCTGGTCAACCTGCCCACTTTGCTCATCTCCTCAAATGCCTCCAAGATGGAGGGATTTATACTGGGCTGTGGTGCTGCCCTGCCAACCAACCACTAGAGAGGAGCCCCAGCAAATTCTACATATTACCCATCACCATTTGCAAGTTGTCTTTGTGTCTCTCTTTGATTTATTCTGAGGCTCCTACAGGGCAGTGTGGCCTGCCTTTGGAGGAATGGACCGGAGCCCACCTGGGAGCAGGGACCCTGCTGCTATGCTTTGCTTCTAAGGCAACTTTGAAGTAGAAAAGCAAAGAGGATGCCCAGCACTGGTGACCCAGGTCAGAGCTGCTCCTCCACCGGGGCCAGAACCCAGTGTCCTATGCAAGTTCCCTGTCAGGAAGATGAATGGGCTCCAGGCCATGGAGATGCCCTGCCACTCACCCCTGTGGGAGGGATGGCTAAGAATAGCCTCTAACTGGGCATGGACCCTTTCCTGAAGCTCAGAGTTGTGAAGCTCTCTGCCCAGTGGGGCCCTTGTTGGGGAACTCAGTAGTAACTGCCTGGGTCTCAGGTAAGTCTGCGATCAGAGCCCTGTCTGAATACACATTTGTTTCCTGTATACTGAATGCTTGTGTGGACACCCGGGTTAGCATGTGCATATCATCCACGTCACCTGCCAGCACTGTAGCACTGATACTGAACCTCTACTTTGAAGGATGAGATGCAGACTGGCCTGCCTCACACTCACAGGTGCTATTGAACTCTAACTGGCTAGCTAGTTTGAGGTTTGTTTGTTTTTTAAGTTTTTTTTTTTAATTTTATTTTATTTTGTATGTGTCTGCATGCAGGTTTGTGCACCCGTGTCGTGCAATGCCGCGGAGGTCAGAAGAGGGCATTGGATTCTCCTGAAACTGAAGTTAAAGACGGTTTTCAGCCGCAATATGGGTGTTAGGGATCGAACCCGGGTCCTCTGCAAGAGCAGTCGGCACTCTTAACCGCTAGGCCATCTCTCCAGCCCCGAGGTTTGTTTTTACTGTATGTTTATAGTAGTAGAACCACGCACTAAAGATTAATGAAATCCAACCCTAGCCATAAGTGGTGGTGCATACTTATGACAGCACTGCAGAGGTAGAAGAAGTAGGAGGAATAGTGCAAATTTAAGTTAGTCAGGGCTACATGGTGAGACTCTGTCTCAAGAATACCAGAAATAAAGAGGCTGGGGAAATTATGCAATGAATAAAGTGCCTGCCATACAGGCATGAGGGTCTGAGTTTGGATGTGCAGTGTCCAGTGTAAAAGCTGGGCTTGGTGACTGCACCCTTCTAACCTTGGTGCTGGTGGTGAGGGTACAGTCAATTGGATCTCCAGAGATTTCTGGCAAGCCAGTCTTGCCAAATAGTGAGAACTGGGTTTTGTAGAAGACTGTGCTAACACATGTACAACAACCGCCGTCCCCCAAAACCAACAACAAGGAAGCACCAACACATGAAAATAGTTATATACAAATTTAAAATAACTATATTTAAGCATGTACAGATAAGATATTAGGGTTACTTAATTTATATAATGCTAGGGAAACACTCTAGCATGGATATATATATATATATATATATATATATATTATAAAAAATATATTTTGGTCTTTTCAAGACAGGATCCTCCTGTGGCCCCAGCTGTCTTGGAACTCACTATGTAGACCTGGCTGGCCTTGAATTTACAGAGATCTGCCTGCCTCTGCCTCCAGAATGCTGGG
>VZQC01005394.1:132722-150816 GCA_009823505.1 Rhizomys pruinosus
GGGTTCCAGGGATCAAACTGAGGTGATCATTTACCTGCTGAGCTATCTCTAATTCTACTGAGCTGTATGTTTTAACTTTTATTTTGAGGCAGGTTCTCACCAAATTGCTAGCTGGCCTCCAACTCACTCTGTAGCCCATAGAGGCCTTACAGTAGTCATCCTCCTGCCTCAGCCTCATGAGTACCTGGGGTTATAGCCCTGTGTCACCAGACCTGGCTAAGACCTGAAATCTTAAAACTCCTTGGAGAGAACTCAGTATTGGTCTTGGTAATGAACAAGGTTTTTCCTTTAGCGATGGGGGTTGTTTTATCTTGCTTTTGCACAACAAAGGAAACAGTCAACAACATCAAAGGGCAGACTCCAGATTGGGAGGAATTATTACCAGAATTCTTACAGTAAGGAATGGAATCTACCTCTGGCTGGTGACATGCCATTCTTTCCTCCCTTAAGAACTAATCTAGTTGGGTGCTTGGCCAAGGGAGGACTCCTCAAGAAGACAGGTCCACTGAAAGCATGCTAAAGAGATAGAAGGAATAATTATCTTCCCTAATGAGATCTCCCTAATGTACTTCTTTTTTTTATATTTTTTATTTTTTATTATTTTTTTATTTTTATTTTTTTGGTCTTTTCAAGACAGGGTCTCCCTGTAGCTCCAGCTGTCCTGGAACTCACTCTGTAGACCAGGCTGGCCTTGAACTCACAAAGATCCGCCTGCCTCTGCCTCCCAAGTGCTAGGATTAAAGGCATGTGCCACCACGCCCGGCATCCCTAATGTACTTCTGCCTTCTGCATAGTCCTCCAAAACCATCATGAGGTTCTGTTGCATCTGCCTGCCCCTTTCCTGAATCTTGGTAACTGTAAGGTTGTAGACCACCTAAGTCAGGTACTTCAGAAGGCCAATTGAGGCAGAAATTCCAAGAAATAATTATCCTGGAATGTGTTCCTGCAACCCGAGAAATGTTGCTGCAACATCCTGCAATTACACCTCACCTGAGACCAGAACTAGTCTCTCTCCAGATGTTCCTACTGATACCATTCACAGGACCCAGATTACCTCAAGATGCTTCTACTGATACCGGCCACAGACCCACCTAAGCCCATTCCCCAATTTCATTGGCCCCACTTAGTTGTAAACTCACTTTCCTTTGTTCCTGGGTATAAAACTGCTATTTGGGGGACATTCTAATGCTGGTCATCCTAATCCTGACATAGGCAGGCCAGCCACCATGCCTAAAATAAACCAGACTTCCTTTTCTTTGGAGTCCTGACATTTTCTCCTCTGTGCTGAGTTGTCCCTCAAAATGAACCTAACAGTAACCTTTCCTTCTGCCTTTTTCTTTCAGATGTTGGCCAGAGCCTCAGTGTATTTTTCCTGGTATTTTGGGCTTTTTTGCTCTCTTTCTCTTAAAGTTCTCCTTCCTTCCATTTGGCTGCTTGTCTGCCATGTGACTAACTTCCATGGCAACCTAACTCAAACAGCAAGGCTTTCTCTCTCTCCCTCTTAAGCTCCTACCTACAATAATAGAAGTTAATAAACTTCTCTCTAAAACCTACCTTCTGTGGTCTCAGTTTCATACTTTGAATTCCTGAAACTGTGAGGCTTCTCCACGAACACCATAAACCAGATTAGCCAAATCAAAAGTATAAAAGCACGTTTAATAGGCTCAAACTAAGCCAAATTAAAGTCCAACAGAAGCAGGTTCATTGAGTTGGTTCCAGGGCACCCAGCCCCCCAGGATCCGGCCATCAGCTAGGAGCTGGAATATGTCCAAGTAAAGTTATGACTGGACACGTGGGGGCCAGTACACGAGTGGACTACACGAGTTCTCCACAGCGCAGAGCAGTTTTCGCGCCTTTCACGCTAGTTCTTTGTTCTCTGCAGCGCGGGCGGGAGTGGAGGTGGGGGGAGGGAGCTCTGGGGAAAAGGGCACCTAAGGCAGGAGGGTGCTTTGGCAGGAAGGGACTTTTCTCTGGCCTAACAGAGACAAGAATTGAAAGCCACTGGCTCCAGGTAGCTTTGGTAGCCATTGAGGTTCCAGGACCCTGTATCAGAATGTATCCGCTATCTGATAAGGAGTTAACTTTACAGAATTCCTAAGGGACTCACCAAGTAAATAGCAAAGCAGAACAGAAGGAGCAACTTAATTTAAGAGCCAAATAAAGGAATTCAGTTGACGTTTCTCAGAAGATGCCAGGTATATGGAAAGGTGCTCAGCAGCACTAATTACCTTATAACTACAAACCAAATTCACCATTAGATATCCTCTCAGAAAAATAAGTTGGTGCAGCCACTATGTGATATAGAGTGCTCAAAAAGATTACAAATCATCCACCCCCGCCCCCCTTATGACTCAGCGATCCCTCTTTGAGTTTGCACTAAAAGGAAATGCAATCAGAACCCTGGGGGAGATATCTGCACTCTGTGTTCATGGCAGTGTTACTTATAACAGGGTAGGGAATCAGATGAATGGATAACGAAAGCATGTACGAGTTGGGCCTGTTAGCTCATACCTGTAATTACAGCACTTAGGAGCTGAGAGAGTCAAACTACCATGAGTTTGAGGCCAGCCTAAGCTACATAGTTCAGGGCAGCTCAAGGTATGGAGTAAGACCCTGTCTCAGAAAAACAGTATTAACACTGTGAGGAAGGCATCTGAAACCCTTCCCAGTTTTGGACATCCAACTAAGCCTCCCACCGAGAGAGCTTCTTGATTTCTACCGGTTCAGGCCAATTTTACAGAAACTCTCTAGACAGCCAGGCACCACACCTAATCAAAGTTAAATTAAAGTTAGCTTGTGTGTGGCAAATGAGGCATAACGTTGCTTCTGGGTCCTACTGCCTGACATCCTCCCCTAAATAGTACTCAGGTTAATCTTGGGAATGCATGTACTGTGAAAGCATTAGATAATAAATGGGAACTAAGCAATTAATCAATGCAAAACCTGTAAACTACAAAGGGGATTTGGGGTTTCTCTTTGAATTTTTTTTTTTTTTTGGTCTTTTTGAGACAGGGTCTCCCTGTAGCCCCAGCTGTCACAGAACTCACTCTGTAGACCAGGCTGGCCTTGAACTCACAAAGATCTGCCTGCCTCTGCCTCCCGAGTGCTAGGATTAAAGGCATGCACCACCAGGCCCGGCTGAATTTTTTTTAATGTGTGTGTGTGTGTGTACACTCGTTCTTGCCACAGCATACATGTGGAGGTCAGAGGAGTCAGTTTTCTCCTTCCATCCTGAAGCCCAGGGATCAAATTCAGGCTGCCAGTCTTGTGCAGCTGAGTCATCTCATCAGCCCTTGGTAAGCATTTTCTAAATAAACTTTTGGTAATGCTCCCTTGGGGGGAAAAATCAATATTACTTATATATGATGGTATATCATTCAGTCTTTTAAAATAGAGATAAAACTGGTATGGTGGATCACACTTAATAGTCCTAGTATTTGGAAAGTAGAAACAAGATCAGGAACTTAAGGCCAGCCTCATAGACACAGTGAGTTCCAGATCAGTTTGGGCTATATGAAACTGTCTTTGAAAATGAAAGATTTAAATGAATAAACAAATACAGAAGGAGATGGCTGTCTGAGACCCCCAAATGGAGGCCACCACTCACTGGAGGAGAGCTCCTTGTAACCATAAGAGTTTGTTAGGTAATCATCTCAAAAGAGTGGAGATACTATCTTCAGGCCACATAGATCTATCCTAGAAATTTTACTTTTAAAAGAATGAGGGCAGGAGGGACTGGTTTTTCTGCTGTCATTTGAGGGGGGGAGGTCACAGGAAGAGAGAGGCTCCTGCCTGCAGGCACCAGGTCTCTCCCTCCCTTTTCCTCTTAGAATCAGAAAGACAGACTAAAAGCCTGCATGCAGCATTTGAGGCTACAAGTTGGGAGGGGGTGGGGGTAGGAGGTTTGAAAGGAGAAGCAGGCTACTAGTTGGGGAGCCAGAGGTTGAAAGGAGAAGCAAACAGCTTCTGGTGGCTATAAACCTAAAGGAAATAAAAGAACAAAAAAGGATAAAAGAGGCTGGGAAGAAGGCTCAGTCAACTGGTATCCCCAGTACCCACATAAAAAGACTGAGAACCAGAGACTGCATATATATGTTTAATCCCAATGTTATGGGAAGGGCTCTAGTTTCCTCTGGTCTGGACTCCAGCAGTAGCTTCGATTTTTGTGTGCCAAATGGAAAGAACTCAGATAGGACACAGGAATAGATCAGTCAGTCAAGAGCTTAATTAGAGCAAGCAAGGAAGCAAAACATAGTCTTTAGAGAAGAAAGGGCTGAGCCCAGCAGCCTAGCAGGCAAGGGTTTAGACTTTTCCAGGGAGCCTCCTTTCAGCCTCTGCCATCAGGGGAACTTCTAAAAAAGTGGATTGGGGGGCTGGAGAGATGGCTGAGGCGGTTAAGAGCACCAACTGCTCTTGCAGAGGACCCGGGTTCGATTCCCAGCACCCACATGGCGGCTAAGAACCTTCTTTAACTCCAGTTCCAGGGGAATCCAACGCCCTCTTCTGACCTCTGCAGCATTGCATGACACGGGTGCACCAACCTACATGTAGACAGTACACTCATACACATAAAAAATAATAAATAGGGGCTGGAGAGATGGCCTAGCAGTTAAGAGGGCCAACTTCTCTTGCAGAGGACCCGGGTTCGATCCCCAGCACCCACATGGAGGCTGAGAACCTTCTTTGACTCCAGTTCCAGAGGAACCGGACACCCTCTTCTGACCTCTGCAGCATTGCACGACATGGGTGCACAAACCTACATGCAGACAGTGCATTCATACGCATAAAAAATAATGAAATAAAAATTTTAAAATAAATAATTTTTAAAAAGTGGATTGGTGCTTTTCTCAGAAGCCCGTTTTGCCCAGAATTCCAGAATTCAGTCTAAGTAGACATATATGGTGCAACAATATGTATTAACATTTAAGTTCCCCTAAAGTTGAAAATGTTACTAGGAGAAAGGGTAAGAACACTTTCTGTGCATGCTCCCTTGTAGAGGAAGTCTTGAAACTTGGCTTGATTTGAACTACCTAGCATGGACTTCTATCACCCCTCATTCTCTTTTTTTTTTTTTCTATTTAGAAAGTATGTTTTTTTTTTAATTTTTATTTATTTTTGTATGTGTATGACTGTACTGTCTGCATGTAGGTTTGTGCACCCGTGTCATGCAATGCCATGGAGTGGGGGTCAGAAGAGGGTGTCAGATTCCCCTGAAACTGGAGTTAAAGACAGTTCTCAGCTGCCATGTGGGTGCTGGGGATTGAACCTGGGTTCTGTGCAAGAGCAGTTGGCACTCTTAACTGCTAGGCCATCTCTCCAGCCCATAGAAAGCATGTTTATTAATAAATGTTGCAAAACATTGTTTTTACATGCACTGGCCCAGGGCTGAAGGATGCAAATTTAGACTGTAGAATCCACATAGACAGAATTAACCTGATTTATACTGTTCAATTGCAGATAAGGATGGTAAGGCCAATGGTACACCAACATACAAAGCAGACTTCAATATGGTTCAGTCTACATGTGGTGCCCTTCTCTCTCCCTCCATTCTCTCTTTAGTGTGATGTAACAAACATAACTTTTTTAACTGAAATTTTGTGTATTTCATACAACATTTCTTAATCAAATTTAGACCTAATTCCCTTCCTTGCCCCCTCCCCATCAGAACTCATGCATTCTGCCATGCATGTCTTTCATCTTTTCTCGACATATGGTGTCCCTCATTTGTAGATGCTAGCACTGTTAGGTTCATTTTGAGGGGAGACTTGGCGCACAGAGGAGAAAATGTCAGGACTCCAGTGAAAAGAAAGTTGTGTTTATTTCAGGCATGGCCTGCCCGTGTCGGGATTAGGATGACCAGCATCAGAATGTACCCCAAATGACAGTTTTATACCCAGGCACACAAGAAGTGAGTTTTGTTTGTTTTTTTTTTTTGTTTTGTTTTTGTTTTTTTTTGGTCTTTTCGAGACAGGGTCTCCCTATAGCCCCAGCTGTCCTGGAACTCACTCTGTAGACCAGGCTGGCCTTGAACTCACAAAGATCTGCCTGCCTCTGCCTCCCAAGTGCTAGGATTAAACGTGTGCACCACCACGCCCGGCAAGAAGTGAGTTTTCAAGGAAGTGGGGGCAAGGAGCTTGGAGAATGGCCATAGGTGGGTCTGTGGCTGCTGTCAGGAGAAGCATCTTGAGGGAAACTGGGACCTGTGACTGGTATCTCTGGAGCATCTCCAGAGAGACTGAGGCCTGGTTCTGGTCTTCAGTCAGGTATGATTGCAGGATGTTGCAGCAACTTTTCTAGGGTTGCAGGAATGCATTCCAGGATAATTATTTCTCGGAACTTCTGCCTTGGTTGGCCTCCTGAAGTCCCTGACTTAGGTGGACTACAAGCTTAGAAGCACCAATTTTCTCTTTAGAAGGGAAACTGAATAATTCCTTTTTATTTCTTTGTTTTGTTTTGTCTTTTTGAGACAGGGTCTCCCTGTAGCCCCAGCTGTCCTGGAACTGGCTCTGTAGACCAGGCTGGCCTTGAACTCACAAAGTTCTGCCTGCCTCTGCCTCCCAAGTGCTAGGATTAAAGGTGTGAGCCACCAGGCCAGGCTTTCTTTGTTTCTTAGTGACTAATCAACTTGCTTTGTAATGTAGGAAAATAAAATAACATTGTTTCTTTATCTGCATACAATCCTACTAACAAAATGTGAAACCCCTTATTCTCTTTGATTTGTGAACCTCCAACTAGCCATCTGAATTCAGTCACTGCCATTAACTTTAGATCATGAATACTAGTCTACCACAACCATGATCTTTATACCCTGTTTCAAGGACTTGAGCTAATCCAGCCATTGTTCTTTATGTCCTGTCTTTGAGGCCTGTTGGTCAGTCCCTCCTAGAGCTAACCTAATGCCTTACATCAATGTTGGGAGATGGGGATATAAGACTTCTTGGAACTTACTGGCCAACCAGTTTAGCTGAATCAGTGAGCTCCAAGTTCAGTGAGAGACCCTGTCTCAAAAAACAGGATAGGAAACAATTGAGGAAGACCTCTGCCTTTTACATGCATGAGCACACAAATACACATGCATATGCATACCCCACACACACACACACACACACACACACACACACACACACATATTGCTGCTTATGTCCAAGGAGGAAAAAGAGGAAGTTTGAATTATTTATAAGCAAAACACCAGAGACAGGAAGACAAACTAGAAGGTAAACTCAAGTTATAGACATAACATTTTAATATTAACATATGATAAATCATGATTATGTATTAATGATATGTAACTAAACATTTTTCAAATTACATAATTGAAAACAACTGGAAATTCATACGTTTACACTAAATTATATAGTAAAGAATCCATCAAACTTCAAGATCAAAGAAAAGTGCTGATTGAGTTTTCTGAGTGTACAGCAGACATTATAGCTTAATGTTAGCAATTGCTTAACTATATGACAGGATATAAGATTACCTATCCTGGGGACCAGATTGTATATATTAATATACTAGTCTATACAATCACATGATCATATATAGCTGATACAATTTGATATAACATATATAAAATGTACTTTTGATAATGCATTACTTGAATAAATAATCATTATAATTTCATGTAGTTAAATATATAATCCCTTTTACAGACAAGTATTCTGGTCACTACTCATCAAAGAAACTTCTTTTGTACCTGACAGAGACTATTACAGAGTACCACAACTGTCACACACAGACATGGTCTATGAATTGCCCAAGCCTAAACTCACAGCACACTGGCAGGAAGGACCCAGCCTGACTGGCCATGCACATTGGCAGAGTCTGGATGCCCACACGAAATGGTGGAGCCACACTGGCCTGGCCACCTTGATGCACCTGGGGAGCTTGCCTGCCCATGTGTACCTGTGGGTCGAAGCCAAGCCAACCTGGCCTCCTGGCCTGGCCACCCTCATGCATTGATGGAGACTGGCTGCTCAAGTGCACGGGCAGGGCAGAACCAAGACAGACTGCCCCTCCCCACCCCCCCAACATGCCCTAGTGGTACTCATGGTCAGCCAACTACAACCATCACCTAGCAGTTGTCAAGATGTATCTTCAGCTGGGCATGGTGGCACGTACCTTTAATCCTAGCACTCTGGAGTCAGAAGCAGGCGTATTTCTGTGAGTTCAAGACCAACCTGGTCTACAGGGTCTACAGAGCGAGCTCCAGGCCAGCTGGGACTAAAGGGAGACCCTGTCTCAAAAAGACCAAAAAAAAAAAAAAAAAAAAAAAAAAAAAAGGATGTGTCTTCAGTCCTCAACAACATTAGGAATCTGAGAAGGCTACAGATTTCAGAAAATAAACTAGACAACACTGGTGCAAAGCTGCTGTGTGGAGCTATGAACCTTCCCAACTGCCTGCCACTCAGAGAATCATGGATTGGTGTCCTCTGAGCTAACTGCTACCTATTGTGAGGACCTAGCTTCTGCTTATTCACACTAAAACCCTGAAGGTAATAAGCCTGATGGAAAACAGCTTGGTAGTCAGTGGGGTCATTGTGCAGAATGACCAGAAACAGCTGAAGTGCAATCTGCATGCAAGGGCTGTGATCAACTAACTTTTTTTTGAATTAACATACAGTTTATTCCCAGAGGACATAATTCTGGAACACATATGATGTTTATATAAGCATATTTTGGAGCAATAAAAATGGAACACTAACTTTGATGACAAAATCCAAATGTTTCTAACTGTTGAGATTAAGAGAAATTCCTACTTGACATTCCCAAGCAATGTGTAAGAGACATAGAAATTAAGAGCATAAAGTCAGTTCTAAGAAACCTGGGCATATCCAGATTCAAAACCACATACAAAGGAAAGGGAGTGGGTCCTTTGGCACACCTAAGTGTGAGAATTATAGCTCACTGACACTCTAATGAGATATGATTTCTCCAGCACCCAGCTCAGATGTGTGGTGTAAGATTAATGGAGGTGGGGATCCAAGGCCCCACAAAAGGTAAAGGCCCCTTGCCTCTAACCTGGGATACCTGCAAGAAGAGAGGCGATAAGGCCCTGCTGCCGAAGCCCGGACGTTAACATGGGAAAGATGTATTGAGACCACACATGCAAGTGTACAGATGGCCTCTGGAATACCAGAGAGTGTTACCAAAGGCCACTCAACCAATAAAGCAAATACGGGTCTCCCTGAGTCAAGCAAGACTCCACCGTCAGCACCAGCTACACCCCACCTGCCTGGAAATACTGTGCAGCAGAGGCAGCCCTATGCCTGTATATCCCAAACCTAATTGGCTATTGGCTCTCTCCTTGGAGGAATAACCCATGGCTGATGCCACAAGCTTACATCCTCTACAGGTTAGGAGATGTTATAAGCCACAGTAAGACCCTGTCATATTTAACAGGGAAAAGATGTAAAATCATGGCATTAACATATCATCAAACATATGTGTCTATACCAAAGTAACCAACCATAACTATTAGTGCTTCTTAAAATACATATATATCTGCTATTGCTTGTGCTTCATTAGTAGATCGAAAGGCCTACAAACTGTCACAAAAAAAAAAAACATAAAGAAACAGCCAGAATTGCCAGAGTCCAAGACAAACAGCTCCAGAGAGAGTGGACTGGTTTTGTCTCATTTCACCTGTGCCCCTTTGCTAAGCCATCGGGAATAATCTGCGGAAGAGGGCGGATTGTTAGCAATGTAAGGGCTGCGATTGTGGGTGAATGGTGAACACTACAGGCAATGTAGTCTGGATACTCATTTTTGATCCAACTTGATTGAACATATAATCCCCTCACCCCCTGCTGGATGGTGGGCTGTGGGGTTTTGGCACAACAGCCTGCAAATTGGTTTCATATGAAGGATGCTGTACTATGGATCATCACTTATAGCTAATAAAATGAAAAAAAAAAAACTGAGAGAAAGAGCCAGGACAGTTATGGCAGAATGCATGATTTGGGATGGGGTGGGGGTGGGAGGACGTGGAAAGGGAAATATGCCCTGATCTGAATTGGAAAATGATTGTATGAACATGCCATATAAAGCACCCAATAAAGGAAAAAGAAAAGACAAAAAAAAGATTAATGGAGTTTTTATTTGCCAAATAGACCTACACAAAGTTCTGGGGGGGATTGGGATTGAAGATTGGAAAAAAGTCTGAATATAATAACAATTTATTGTGGGGCTGGAGAGATGGCCTAGTGATTAAGAGTGCTGACTGCTCTTGCAGAAGACCTGGGTTCAAACCCCAGCAACCCACATGGCGGCTGAATAAAACCGTCATTAATCAGACTACCCTCTTTCTGACCTCTGAGGCATTGCCTGTCCCTGCCTGCAGGTGGCATGTAACGTCTACGGTACTCGAGATACCCCAAAAACCTGTGGAGCTGGAGCGAGAAAAAGAACCGAGTACTTGCCAGGTTGTCAAGTCTGATTTATGAACAAAAAGCAGCGGTTTTATTTAGTAAAAGGCTGGAAGAATCAGGAAAGCAGAGGATAGGGGGTGGAGATGGGGGCTCTTGTAAAAGTTAAGTTTTATGGGGACTGGATGCTTGCGCCGGCAGGAGATTCGTTTGTCCCTGATAAGCTTCCTCTGTGGGCTGCTGGCTCCAGCAGATAATGTTTGCATATGATAAGGTTCCTCCGGAACACAGGTATGCAGGCAGGAAAGCTCTCTCTGCACGTCTGCCACCTTAGAGGACAGTTCTAAAGCTATTTTAGAGTTAACTATCTTTACGAGCAGGCTTACAGCTCCTAACATATCTCCCTTCTTTACCTTAATAAGGCTCGGGGAGATATCCAGGCAGCAGTGGCATCATGCAGCCGGTTATGTGACCGTCCCCTGTCTTGGGTATCGACCTCTGCAAGACCCTGCCTCCTTACCCATCTTTGGATACCCTGATCATCCTCAGGGTCCTGTCTTAGGTTGGTAAGAGGGGAGAAGAAGTTGCCTGTCTTTGGGGCGGCCATCTGGGCTGGAACAGGCTAAGCTACCTCTATAGCCTGGGGGGGGGGACGATATTTACAAGGAGCGAAAATCAAGCCAAATGGCAGGTGCAGAACAGTGAGCGAGGATAGGCGAGTAGGCAGGCTTGTCATCAGCTTCTTTTCGATGGCCAAGCGGATGATAATGGACTTGTGCTGTAAGTGAGAAATCTATTTGGGACTTAACAAGATTGGTTAATCGATTAAGCGCCCATGGCCAAATGAAATTAGCAGGATAAATCCAAGGACAGGTCCCAGGAGAACCAGGTAATAAGGTGGACCACCAAAAGGAGTAGACAACCAATTTTCATACCTGGATTTTTGTTGTTCACGCTCCCTTTTTGTAAGCTATTTTTTTACTAATCTCCATCATCAACGTCTCCAATTGTATTTTTAATATTTTTAAGTTTGAAACTGACATGGAGCTTGATCGTCAGCACTGGGTTAGTCTAGGCTGGTTACTGTAAGTTTCTGAGATAGCAAGTTGACTCATAAATTTCTGAGGTTCAGTAGCTGGCTCCTAAACACTGCCTGAGATAAGTTAGGTTGCCTGGTAAACTTTTCAGGATTAAGCAAGTTAGTCCTCAACTTGATGCTTCACTCCCAGAACTAAAGTCTAACAGGATCGTCAAGACTGCCACAATCCTCCTTCTTTATACAAAAAGAGGGGGATCCCCTACTTGTAAAGGTGGGTTTTAAGTTCTATGTTTCATATTTTGAACAACCTAAGGTTCCCATACTCCAATTGAGACAAGCTTGTATGTACAAGGCATGTTATCAATTAAGGTCCCAGTCCGCTATTGCCTGTAATCTTCACAATTACCCCATCGCCTCCCAGCCGCCTTTACATTCTACCATCCTTCTTCTTCTGCAATTTGTTCCCTAGCTTTGGGAGAGGGGCACAGGTGGGTAGAAGCAAAGCAGATGTTATTTTTTACCCAGATCAGGTTGTTTCTCCTTAATGGGCTGACAGCTTATCCAGCGCGCTACCTTCTTATCTTAATTCCTACAACACCAGCACAGCAATTAGATGACAGGCAATTTAAACAATATTATTATGGCACAGCTAAGCTGTGAGCATAGGACACAGACTATTTGGATGGTATGTTAAGTCTCTAAGCTGTTGATTTTTTTTTATAAAAGTGACAAGTTCTTATTGTGGCTCATATACTCTCCTAATCACTATGAGACATAGCTTATGGCATTAGCCATGACTTATTCCTCCAAGATGGAGCTAATAGCCAATTAGATTTGGGATAATGTATAGACACATGGTGCCACTGTTGCACAGATCTCCAGGCATTTGGGAGCAGCGTGATACTTGACAGAGTAGTCTTGCTTGACTCAAGGAGACCAATATCCTGCTTTGACGCATTAGTGGCCTTTGGTAACGCTCTCTGGCATTTTAAAGGCCAACTGTACATTAGCAAGTGATGTCTTAAAATATTTTTTCATGCTTACACCAGGTTTTTAACAACAGGGACTTATCACCGTTTCCTTGTTGCTATCCCATTTTTACAGGCAAAAGGCCTTTATAATTTGGGGGGCTTGGATTCCCCCAGCCAACATCTCCTTGGCAGAACAATCCATTGCTGACATCAGAGCTCTCCTGTATTAACACATTGTGCTTAATTGTACCACTTATAAATTACATTTATATTTAGCTTTAGATAGAGAACCATCTCTGTACAGTTTGTATGTCTATCAATCAACCAAAGAAGGCAGTCACACCTGTTCTATAAGCATTTACCATTATAGCAGTTGGTTCCAATTTACAGTTGGGGAATGACTTTACTACCATCACATTTTTTTCTTTTCCATATAAGGGTGAGAGGTAGAAAGGTTTCTCAGCATCTGAAAGGTAAACAGTACATTCATACACGTAAAAAATAAAAATTTATTGTATTATTGAAGTAGTAAAATTTCTCTAAAAAATAAATATCACATGTATTATATGGTACATATTTTTTATATTTGGATAAATGTAGAACAAAATAGTTACATGTTGTTTATACTCAATCTTTAAAAATGTATGAATTTTTAAAATTTATTATTATTTGCTTATGTGTATGAATGTACTCTCTGCATGTAGGTCTGTGCACCCGTGTCGTGCAATGCTGCGGAGGTCAGAAGAGGGCATCGGATTTCCCTGGAACTGGAGTCAAAGACGGTTCTTAGCCGCCATGTGGGTGCTGGGAATAGAACCCGGGTCCTCTGCAAGAGCAGTCGGTGCTCTTAACCACTGAGCCATCTCTCCAGCCCTAAAAATGTATGATTTTTATGGGGCTAGGGTTATAATTCTTGTCAGTAGATTGCTTTCTTTTCGTGGTTGAGACTCTAAGCTTGATCCCTAGCACCTTATAAACCAGGTGTAGTGGCACAGCTTTGTAATCTTAGCACTCAGGAGGTGAAGGCAGAAGGATCAGAAGTTCAAGGGCTTGTTCAGCTACATAGACAGTTCAAAATCGCCCTAGCCTACATGAGATCTTATGTCAAACAAAAGAAAACAAACATGAAAGTTTTGTACTTCCAAATCCAAGTTGTTGGTTTTCTGTGTGAATTTCTTCATTGAAATTGCTTGAAATCATACTAATATTCTCATGAAAGAAACGATGTTTAATAATCTTCTTTCCCTATTGGAAGGAAGCCTCCAAGAGCAATGGCTGATTTCAAAATTGAATGCCTGAAAATTTTTTTAGACAGAACACAAAGAAATTAACAAACAACAATGGGTCCTGTCCAAAAAAGATCCAGGAACCAATTTGAAAATGAGCTCCTGGGGCTGGAGAGATGGCATAGTGGTTAAGAGCACCTACTGTTCTTGCAGAGGACCCGGGTTTGATTCCCAGCACCCACATGGCGGCTAAGAACCGTCTTTAACTCCAGTTCTAGGGTAATCCTACGCCCTCTTCTGACCTCTGCAGCATTGTACGACACAGGTGCACCAACCTACATGCATATAGTACACTCATACACATAAAAAATAATAAATAAATGAATAAATAAATAATTTAAAAAGCTCCCAAACCAAATATGGCAACATTTGAACACAAATAATAACAAAGGCTGGGAGTGTAACTCAGTGGTATACTGCTTACCTGGCACCACAAGTCCATGGGCATGTCCACAGTGCTGCAAGAAGAAACACTGATATTTGACAAAAGTATTCATCCCTTTTGAAAATGATTTTTTATTTTTAATTATGTGTACATGTGGGGGCAGTTATGTATAGGTAGATTTAAGTACTTTCAGAGGCCAGGAGAGGGTGTCAATCCCTTGGAGCTGGAGTTACAAGCAGTTGTAAGCTGCCTGACATGGGTGCTAGGAATCTCAAATCCTCTGGAAGAATAGTATAGGCCCTTAACCACTGAGCCATCTCTCCAACACCAAAACCGATAATACTTTTACAGACTAAATTGATTGCGTATATCCCCCATAAAAGTTTATATTGAAGTACAACTCTCAAAGCCTCTGAATATATTAGTATTTAGAGATAGGATATTTAAGCAGACAATTAAAGTCAAGTTAGTAAAAGCCTTTGTTGCTTTAAAGAGATTATCAGCAAAAATATAGACATTAGAGGCTGTAGAGATGTCTCAGTGGTTTAGCGTATCTACTGCTCTTCCAGAGGACCTCCGTTCAGTTCCCAACATCCATATGATGGCTAACAACACCCTGTAATGCCAGTTCCAGGGGATCCAATGACTTCATCTGGCTTCCAAGGGCATTGCATGATATGGGTGCACTTATATGAATGCAGCAAAACACTCATACACATAAAATAAAAATATAAAACGACGTTAAAGACGATTGCTCAGAAAAATAAGAATTATAGTCTATTGATTCATGGACTATGTGCATCATCATGAACACTGTGTTGGTAGAATATGAATCTTTAGTTAATAATGACTTACAGTCCTGGAAATCAAATGTAGGGCTACATGCATGCTAGAGAAATGCTCTCCCAGTGAACTATATCCCCAGATCAGAAATAATGAATCTCACTAGCTGTGGTAGTGTAGCACTGTCACTCTAGCACTTGGGAGGCAGGAGCAGCATGATTGCTGCAAGTTGGAGGCCTAATTGTTTTCTAGTGTTTTATGGAAAACGGAATTTGTAAGTGATGAGCTTTCTAGCCAAGGTAAAAACAATATCTGCAACGTTTAGAAAAATCTCACTCCATCCATATTCTAAAGACCACAATGTGTATTGCAGAAAGAATATGAAGGACATATCACATGGACAACCAGTTGCTGATGAAATTATATGAATATAATAAGCACCTCAGGAGAACCTAGGAATGGACAGAAAATCGTCCAAGAAATTATTCTGGGGACTGGGATATGGGTCAGTTGGGAGAGAATTTGCTTGGCAAGCAAGGGCCAGAGTTCAATCCCTAGAATGGAAGGAAGGGAGGGAGAGAGGGAGAGAGGGAGGGAGGGAGGGAGGGAGGAAGGGAGGGTAAAAGATAATGAGTTTGGGATTTGAATGAGAGTGAAGACCCTTTCATTCCTTCTGATTCCACCCTTTTTTAAAAGATGGAAAGCCCGACCCGGGCATGGTGGCACATGCCTTTAATCCTAGCACTTGGGAGGCAGAGGCAGGTGGATCTCTGTGAGTTCGAGGCCAGCCTCATCTACAGAGCGAGCTCCAGGGTAGCTGGGACTAAAGGGAGACCCTGTCTCAAAAATACAGAAAAAAAAAAAGATGGAAAGCCCATCCTATACTTGCCTTTCCATTGTTTTTTTCTTTTGGTCTTTTTGAGACAGGGTCCCCCTTTAGTCCCAGCTGACCTGGAGCTCGCTCTGTAGACCAGGCTGGCCTTGAATTCACAGAGATCATCATGGTTCTGCCTCCTGAGTGCTGGGATTAATGGTGTGCAACTCCAGGCCCCACTCCATTGTATTTTTATTTTATTTATTTATTTTTAAATTTTATTTATTTTGTATGTGTATGAATGTACTGTCTGCATATAGGTTGGTGCACCCGTGTCGTGCAATGCCTTGGAGGTCAGAAGAGGGCATGGGATTCCCCTGGAAAGACAGTTCTCAGTCGCCATGTGTGTGCTGGGGATCAAACCTGGGTCCTCTGCAAGAGCATTTGGTGCTCTGAACCGCTAAGCCATCTCTCCAGCCCCATTGTATTTTTAAAGCAAATAACTTGTCTTATTTCATGAGGTCTCAGCTGAAGAGCTCTTATCTCTCACTCAGACAAGATTAAATGGCATTTAGGGAAGATTTTGGTGCTGAGAAGATGCTACGTTAAAAGTGCACAAAAATAGGGGCTAGAGAGATGACTCATCGGTTAAGAGCACAGACTGCTCTTGCAGAGGACCCAAGTTTGAATTCCAGCACCCACATGGTGGCTAAGAACCATCTGTAACTCCAGTTCCAGGGGATATAACACCCCCTTCTGACCTCATAGGTCATTGCATGATACAGGTGCAATTACATACATGTAGACAATACTCCCATACAGATAAAATAAAAATAGTAATATATATATATATTTTTTTTGTCTTTTCGAGACAGGGTCTCCCTGTAGCCCCAGCTGTCCTGGAACTCACTCTGTAGACCAGGCTGGCCTTGAACTCACAAAGATCCGCCTGCCTCTGCCTCCCGAGTGCTAGGATTAAAGGCGTGCGCCACCACGCCCGGCAAATAGTAATATATTTTTAAAGAGCACACAAATACAGAAGAAGCTTTGGGGAGTGCACGGAACTTCTAAGTAAACCTCAACCTCTCTCAGGTTTCTGCTCCAGCCACGTACTTTTGTCATGCCTCCCCTACAGTTGTTGATTCTTACTCCTGGTCCATAAGGTCAAATAAAGTCTTCTTCTCCAACTTACCTTGGTCATGGTGTCTTATCATAGCAACAGAAAAGTAACTAATACATTGTTCAGAAAACTGACAAATAAGGAAAGGAAAAGTGACAGACATTTAGCTTGACTTCCTGTATACACTACAGCTCAAGTTGAAGGAAACACAGTTTTGTTTTTTTTTTCTCTTAACCAGAAGAATAAGTTGCTACTAGAACTCAAACTTCAAAAATGTATTGGATGTGTAAGTGGTATGATTTTTTTTTCCTGGAGAGATGTGTACAAACATCTGTTCACCCCAAATAGAGCACCAACAACAAGATGAAGAAATAATCATATCCAAGTCTGTTTGGTGTACCAATAAATCCAGAGTTTACTTCAGGAGCATAAATGAGGAGTTATCTACAAGAGACCTGTAAGAATCACCAAAGCTGCATCTCTGGACTCCCTGCACAATTTCTAGACACCTTGGTCATTGATTTGTTTTCAGAGGTAGTAAGGACCCAAAATCAGGATCTGGCATGTGCTACAGTGGTGAGCTCTACTGAGTTATACCTTCAACCTGTAACTTTTTTATGTAGTTGTTTGTTAATAAATTAATAAGTAACCCAGGGTTCACATTCTGTTGGCTAGACCTACTGTTTGCTTAGTACTTAAAGTTCAAAGTTCTGTTTTCTTAGCCTTGGGCTAGAAAATTGCAGTCGGGTTTTGTTGTTCTTCTTTTATTATTAATTTTAAATTGTTTACTAGTTTAGGTGCCTGATGTTCCAGCTTTTATTCATTGTTTCTTTTGCTGAGAGGAATATACGAAGTGGAGTTTCTTCGTAGGGGCCAGTGTCTACCAGGAAGATAGCCCAAAGCAGAATAACGGGCCCCACTGTCCCCTTTGTGGCTTGTATTTCTCTATGAATTAATTTTTTTTTTTTTTGGTATTTTTGAGACACGGTCTCCCTTCAGTCCCAGATGGCCTAGAGTGTGAATTAAATTTTTTTGTTTCTCTCTTTTGACATTTACTTACTACACTCTTGGTGTTCCAAATGACCCCAGTTGTGGGTAGTGGCCTCCATTTGTTATTCCCATCTGCCACCTTTGCAGGCATCTATCTGCTTCTGTAGGGCCTCTTAATAGACCTTACTTTGAAGCAGGGCATGTTGGCGCATGCCTTTAATCCTAGCACTTGGGAGGCAGAGACAGGCAGATCTTTGTGAGTTCAAGGCCAGCCTGGTCTACAGAGTGAGTTCCAGGACAGCTGGGGCTATAGGGAGACCCTGTCTCGAAAAGACCAAAAAA
>VZQC01005394.1:150855-166456 GCA_009823505.1 Rhizomys pruinosus
AAAAAAAAAAAAAAAAAAAAAAAAAATAGACCTTACTTTGGAGCACTATAGCAAGGAGGGGAGCATCGTTTTTGAGACCTTCTGATCACTCTGCTGCACCCAGGGACATTGGACACACATTTCTATTTCTATAAATTGCAAACTGCCTCAGAAATCTCCAAGGGGGGGACCTCCATATATGTACATAGTGTATCAGGGGAATCTCTTCAGAAGACCATGTCATTAGTATAATGCCATACATGTGGCCCTGGAGAAAACTAGAAGCCATGCAGATCTTGTTTGAAGGGAGTTATGGTAGCACTTATTTATAACTCTAAGTCTCCAGACATAAGGGTAGGGGAGAATTATGCCTAAGACTCCGAACACAATGGTAGGGGAGAATTATGGCAAATTCAAGGCCATCTTGGGCTGAGTTTCAGGTCAGCCAGCATTATATAAAAAGACTGTTAAAGAAATAAAAAAAAAACCCAGCAACTAAAGAAAGAAAGACAGAGGTTGCAAAGCTGTTGAGCAGACCTCATTTATAGCTTAGGAAAAGTGTTCTTTGTCTCTTTAGAGCTGCAGCAAGCTGCAACTGGAAAGCTGTAGGAAGCAGAGCACTGGAAAAAGCTGGGTAAAATCTATGTTTAGATACTTCTTTAAGATTAGAGACAGCACAAAGATTAAATTTTGTGAAATGTTCATGTTTAACCATCATTCAGACCCCAAGATGGGTAACCTTATGAATGTTTGCCCATTGGTACAGTTAAGCAGTTAACATTAAGCTATAATAAATGTTGTATAGTCAAAAAACTCAATCATTGCCTCTTTAACTCTTGGAGTTTCACAAACTACCTACTATATATAAAATATGAATTTCCTGTTGTTCCTAACTATGTACTTTCAAAAGAATTAAGTTACTTATTAAAGCAGGAATTAGCTCATAGTAGGCAGTAAGGGTAAAGGGCCCATGGTGAAAACTACAGGGTAGCCCTCATATGCCACAGTGGGAAAGGATAAAGTAAAAAGGCAATGTAGCTGGGCAGGAGGCAGCTGAGTAGGAGGGAGCAGCAAAGACAGAGGCACGTGGATCTCTGTGAGTTCCAGGCCATAGCAAGTTGCATGCCAGCCAAGGGTACATGGTGAGACAGTAACTTAATAACAAAAAGAAAAAGAAAAAAAGGAGTATAAGGTTTGAAACAGTGAAGCCAGAAACACTAAGGATGAGAGAAAAAGACACTTGCAGCAGCTGGGTGTGAGATAGCCAAGTGAACATGACAAGAGACAAACAGGCTCTAAGAATCAAGGCTAATGATAGTTCCCCGAAAACTTCCCCCTTTGGAAAACACTTGCCAGGTAGTGCTACATATTATATATTATGGCTTTTAATACTTTGCTTCCAGTATAGCTAATTTTAACAAACTAAGTTTAAGTAAGGATAGCTTCTAAGGATCCTGCCCCCACATCAGGAAAGAGAGCTGAGACAGTCACATAGACAAAGAGGTAACCAAGAACACCACAGCCATTTCTTGGATATTGTGAGAACAAAGAGAGAGTAACATAAAGCACTTGAGATACCTCCAATGTTGAATATAGCTATGCCAGACAGTAAATAATGATGAGCAAACAGTCAAGGACAGCCAATAGCAACTTCAACGAGCTTAGTGTACTTACTAGCAAGACATCAGGAATGTTGGAAGGTATTGATGCTGGGCAAGTGGCTAGCACCTAGCAGAGAGTCAAGATCTAACTTAGCTAAATAACAAAGATAACTAAGAGTCAGAGGTAGACAGACAGAGGGCCTTCAACCACACTGAGTCAGCAGTGGATAAATAGCCCATAATCATCTATCTGATTGGGAGATATGCAATAGAGCATGTGGGTCCTTCACTGGCTCAGGCCATGATGGCTTGGAGAATTAATCAAGCTCCATAGAAATTATCTCAGCCTTGGTCCAGTTTCTGTAAAACTGCTGGGCAATGCCTAGACTTGGCAATTGCCAGCATTCACGAGGTAGGTAGGTAGATATCTGTGAAATTGAGTTCAGCCTGGTCTACATAGCAAGTTCCAAGCCAGCTGGGGCTACAGGGAGACCCTGTCTCAAAACAAAGCAAAACAAAACAAAACAAAATGCTGGGCAAAGGAAATTCAAATGTTTTTTTCCTCCCCTAGAAATCTCTCCTGACTCACTTTTCCTCAATTTCTTAATTTTCTGTAATAATCTTAATAAAGCCTGCTTCTACTTTGCATACTCGTGCAAGAATTCAAATCATTAATTTTATTGGTATAAGACAACTAACTCGAAGCCACTGTCCTATGTTAAGTTTGGGTCTTAGGTCTACAGGTCATGCAGTACGAGGCAGGTGAAAGGTCTCATTGCTTAAAAAACTCTGCGTCATTATTATGAATACATGAACACAATTTATCATGTGTTAGTATTAAAATGTGATATGTCTATAGTTTGATTTTACCTTCAAGTTTGTCTTCCCTCTTATTGGTTTACTAATAAATTAATAAGTAATGTAGAGAAGTATTGTGCTCACTATCTGTGATGTTTGCTCAGTAATTAAAGTTGAAACTTCCTCTTTATTTTACTTGGAAATGCAGTCACCCTAAGTAGCAGGATTACTTTTTTAGTCAACAGAGGCTCTTTGTTTTGGCCATCTCAACCTGCCTTCTACCAACCCCCATCTCCACCAACCACCCCCCTTTTAGCCTCACAAAGTCACGGGTTTTACTCTGTCTTTCTAGTTCTAAGAGGTAAAGGGGGAGGAGGAGGAAGGGACCTGGTGCCTACAGTCTGGATCCTCTCTCTGTGATCTCTCCTGCTAATGACAGTAAAACCAGTGCCTCCTGCAGGCATTCTTTCAAAGTAAAGTCTAGGATAGATCCTACATCTTAGTGTTGTAAAAGCCTCTCCTCCAGTGAGTGGTATCCTCCAGTTGTGAATCTCATGGTTTGCAATCTCTAATGAGTTGAGATCAGACCCTACTAGAGCAAGAATGCCAGGATCCTTTGCGAGGCCCTTAAACCTCCTGAGCACTATGCAGAGTCTTCCTGCAGTACTGAGACTGGGTATTGTTGGGTCCTGACCAGAGCACTTATGACTAAAAGCAGTGTGCCCCTTTAGGAGCCAGAGCTGAAGCTGCATCAAATGTAAAGGGTACAAATGCACCAGGAAGTCCACAGGAGGCCTACACAGGTATTGCCAGATGGGCATAAACTCATCTTCTACAACAGTTGGTTCCACTAGACACTTAATCTGGCCCCAAAGGTGTTGCTACAATCACCCCATGGTCTTGAAACAAATTGTATTTCCCAAATTACAAATGTAAAAGTGGTCCTTCTTGGGTCCCACTGACCAATCAAATAATATTTTATCGAAGAAAGAAGTGAACCTGAGAGAAAGTATTGGAAAGAAGAAAAGTAAGTTGAAAGCTTCACATGTAACAAATGCTGTTAAAAATCCATTGATTTTGCTTTGAACAATTTGTAGTATAAGAATGTAATGTTGGAAAGCAGCTGCTCAGGCCACAATAAGTGCAATAGTTTTTCTCCCTTCACAAATAACAAGTACCCTACTGAGACATTGTTTGTGAGCCCCTAACAAACAGAGAACCAGGTGCCAGGATCTCTCACCAGAGGAAATGAGTTTACATCAAAGGGGGGGATTTGTCCCCCTATATCCTGCTCCCCTACCTCTTCTGGCCTCCTGCATAGGTTTGTGCTGTAAAACCTCTTCCATCTGAAGAAAGGTGTTAAATCCTTGATTTTGACCACCTGGGCTCTGATTCTTCTCTTCAGAGTCCCCACCAAGCTGTTTGTCTCTGATGCTGAGAACTGAACTCTCCTCAGAGTCCTCATGATGCTGTCGTCTATCTGTATGCACACGATGTTAATAACTCTTCTAATAAGCTACCTATTCCCTAACAATCCATTTCAGTGTCCCTCTTGAACCCCTATCTGAGTAGGAGGTAAAGTAGACCATCAAAATATTAAGTAACAAAAAGATGCAAGGCAGAGGATGTAGCTCAGTTGGTAGAGTGCTTGCCTAGCATGCAAGAGGCCCTGGGTTCATTCTCCAGCACTGAATGAAACTGAGTGCAGTGGTGCAGGCACATTGAAGGTTAGAGGCAGGAAGATCAGAATTTGAAGGTCGTCTTCTGCTACATAGTGCAAGGCCAGCCTATGAGCTCTATGAGCTCTAGGGAGACATTGTCTCAAACAAAAACCAAAACAACCACAAAACCCAACCACAACACAAAACAGAAGATGGAGCTTCTCATAGGGGAAGGAAAATAATGTTAGTAATGTGATTCAGTGAGAAGATGACAGTACTGGGTAAATTCGTATTCATGGGTTAAGAGATGTAAAACTGGTATAGATACTCATCAAAATAACAAACTCTGTTCCTGCATGATAGGCACTTTATTTACTGAGACCTTTATCCAGACCTTTTATTTACGTTGTTGTTGTTTTGAACTAGGGCTGACTACATATGAAGTAGTCTTTATCCCATCTTGGTTTTCAAAGTACTGGCATCATACCAGGGCTAGAGGCTAAGGAACTGGCAGGGCAGTGGGGTGAGCATGCACATTCTTACCTGTATACAAAGGAGATGAATGGGTGTGCAACAGGCTCCAATAGCAGGCTTACCTGAGACCCAGGTACTTACTACTGAGTTCCCCCAAAAGGGCCCCACTGGGCAGAGACAGAGCTTCAGCACCGTCTCTACTTCATATTCACATGGGCAGAGTATATCATTTGATATACTCTGATTGGCTAGTTTGGGGTTCATTTTTGCTGTATGTTTATAACAATAAAATCATGCAGTAAAAATAAAATAATAATCAGCACGCAAGACACAGAAAGATTGCTATAAGTTTAAGGTTAGTCAGAGATATATAGTCAACTCTGAGCCTCATGACAGGCTCCATGCACTGTTGCAGGGTACTCCTAGCCATCCCTCCCACAGGGTGAGTGGCAGGACATCTCCATGGACTGGGGCCCCTTCTTCTGCAGCCAGGGAACCTGCATAGGGCACTAGGTCTAGGCCCCACTGGAGTAATTCTGACATAGGTCACCAGTTCTGGACACCCTCTTTGCATTTCTCTTTCAAGGTTCCCACAGTAGGTCCCTGCTCCCAGGTGGGCTCTGGTCTGCTCCTCCAATGGCAGGCCCCAATATAGGAGCCTCAGAATAAATCAAAGAGAGAAACAAAGGACAATATGCAAATAGTGATGGGTAGGGTGCTGAGGGCTCTGTGTTGCCAGCTGAGACAAACTCTTGGAGTGGGGTCAGTTCAGTGGATTCCATGATCAAGACTCCAGCCACCAAGCCAGTGGAGGCAGACTTCTGGTTCTCAGGAGTCAGCAGGTGTATGCCTGTATATGCACCATCCTGGTAGAATGATGTCTACAGGAGGGCCTGGCTGGTGGCCACCATATTGCTGAGGGATATAATTCTACTGGCATCATTAGTGGAGAACATTTGGGTGCCTTGCTTTAGCTCCAACTCATCTATCTCCCCTGTTGCATAGATCTTGGAGAAATGGCTCTCACACAGAGCCAGCCGTACATCAAGATGGCTGGGTAAAAGAGGAGTATCCTAGTCTTCTGAGAACTCCTTGTTCTCCTTCTTCTTCTCCCTCCTCCTCCTCCTCCTCCTCCTCCTCCTCCTCCTCCTCCTCCTCTTTTTTATGTTTCTCCCACCCCTCTTCCTCCTCTTCTTCCTTTTCCTCCTTCAGGATGGAGGTTGATAGGGACAGTGGTGTGCTGTCTGGAGACTTGATCAGTGGCTTTCCCTTCTGGGGGCTCATTTTCATGATTTGACAGAGCCCAGCAAGGCAACAGCTGACCTGGGACAGCCTCTTTGAGTATATGATTTCATTATAGATGATAGCTAAAGAGATAGCTGTCAAGATGATCCCAGAGCACTGAGTAGCTGGAGCAGAGATGGGCTTCAAGCTAGGTGGGACACTGTCTGAGCTAGGAGCCTCACATTGGTCCACACTCTGGGCCAGGACAGGAAGAACAGGGTGAGAGACAGGAAACCTGGCTTCTTCTGCATAGCCCAGATTTATAGGAGGATCTTAAATGGCAGCTGGCAGATGGGACAGGTGTTGGCCTGGTACCACAGCAGGCTGGCACATGAACAACAGAGGCACAGATGGCATTAGGGAAGGATCAGTGTGCCTGTCAATTCCAATTGGTACAACATACATGTGCTGTTTGTTGTGTTCTTGTCATGGAAAGGCTTGGTCTCCCGGTTGGTCTTGTTTCAATGCTATAGATCTCACACAGCAGGTAGCTGACCAGGTCCATGATGTGCTTCTGCTTTAACGGCTTCACAGGGATTCTTCCCAGCACATGCTTTTCAGGGGCACACAAGTGCACATGAGCCTGGCCATTCCTTTCTTTGTCACTTTTGTCCACCAGGACCTGGTCGGCCATTGGAAACTCAGCCTAGGATACAGGTGAAAGCTCAGTTCATTACCGATCTACTCCAGAAGTGGCTCTTGAAGGAAGGGCAGGGAAATCTGGGCCTCATGCCTCTCTTGTTGTGGAAGGAAAGGTCTTCAAATGCTGAGGAGAGTTCTTGGGACTACTTCCTACCATAGTATCTAAGAACTCCACTACCTGGCAGTAGATGGTGTTGACCCACCAGGCTATAGAGCACCCTCTGCTGCTTGCCTTCCTCTGTGGCGCTGTTGATGTCTTTGTACCTCAAAGGAGGGAGACAGTTGGTGCTCATGCTTGTTCAACCAGAGTCCTCAGTGTCTTCACCAGCTTGTGTCTGGCAGGAGTAAGAAATGGTAACTGAACTGGGAGGCAGCAGATAAGTTCATAGCAAAATTCTCTCCAAAGATATTACCTTTAGTTGAGTGAGATTCAAATTTCTGGCCTCCCTTGAGAAAATACACAGCAAAGTAATTTCTAATAATTCAGGGGTTGGGGTATCAATTCAAAGAGTTCCCCTGGATATAGATGTCCTTCAGCCCCCAAAGCAGAGACTCATGATGGAGTTCATGGTTCAGGGCCCAGCAGGTTCAGGACGAGAGTGAAGGCGGCAGCATCTGCCCATGGACAGGACTCTGATTAGTTCTCACACATAGCTTGTCACAGAACCTTGCCACATGTTAATATTCTAGGCATAGTCTCATACTGTATCCCAGGCTAGGCTCAAACTTGTGATCACTTGCCTCAGACCTCCTAACACTGAGATTACAGGAATGTATCACAACTCCTACCTATAATTATATTTTATAGACTTTACCCTATTATTTCAAAGACTTCATAAACTATAATACTAACATGCAATTAAATGTGAGATCTATGCTTTTGTTACATTTTTACATTTCTATTATGCATATTAGCATATAATATATCTGTTTTGGTATTTAAAATATATTAACTATAGAAAACAGATGATCTATAAGGTTATATATTAAGCATTTTAATGTGGGTAATATATATGCTTATTATAGTATATAATAATAATAATAATACCTGTGTCTAACATACAATATATATGTTATATATCTGATACTACCTGTACATTATATGTAATCTCCTAAATTTTAAGGGGGGGGCAGGGAGCAAATGTCAGGTAGCACAGGCAAACTAGGTAGTTGAGCCATGAACCCCTGATTCTGCTTCTACTTCCCATGAGCTGAGATTACAGGTATCTGCCACCAGGCTGGGTTATATATAATTTGTAAGCATTTGTTTTTCTTAATTTTTTCCATAATAAAAAGTCATAAGTTTTAAAAATGAATTACAATATGATCCAAAACTTAACTTTCTAGTTATATACATATAATTAAAATATGTTTCACAGTTGATGGAATAAGAAGGTGGAGTGGGTATGGGAAAATTTACAGGGAAGATTTGGGTTGAATATGATAAATGTACAGTGTATGAAGTTCCCAACAAATTAATGAAAGTATATAAAAAGAAATTCTAAACAGATTTAAAAACATTGTCTATGCCAAGACTTGTATACAAATGTTCACAGTAATAATCATCACCTCAAGGTGGAACTCAAACAAAAGCTCATCAGATACTGGATGGATACACATTTTAAAAGAGGAAAATATAAGCTACTTCTGGAGCTAAGGATGTGGTTATCCTCACAGGTGGAACAATTGTCAATCTTCCTTCCCTGGGAATCCTGGAAGGTCTTTTTTTTGTAGGGATTCAGATAGGAGTGTCATTACCGAGAAACTCAAATGACAGAAGTCTACCTAGAGGGTGAAGTTTCTGCATGCTTATTTTTTTTTTTAAGTTTATTTATTTCTGTATGTGTATGAATGTACTGTCTGCATGCAGGTTTGTGCACCCATGTCGTGCAATGCCGCGGAGGTCAGAAGAGGGTCTTGGATTCCTCTGGAACTGGAGTTCTCCTGGAATTGGAGTTTCAGACGGTTCTCAGCCGCCATGTGGGTGCTGGGGATCGAACCCGGGTCCTCTGCAAGAGCAGTCGGCGCTCTTAACCGCTAGGCTATCTCTCCAGCCCCCATCTGCATGCTTCTTGTACAGTTGGTAAAGCAGATGTGAGATGGTTCTGCAGCTGACTGTGCCTGGTGATGGCACAGGGCTGTCTCATTGTGTGTCTTGCTGAGAGGTTTCCCTTCTGTCAACAAAGCCAGGCAGTTCCTGTCCCACCACTGTATACTGGAAGATGTGTTGTGTGTTGGTATGATGTGAGTGCTTACAGTGTTGTTTCTCTTGTTCCGCATCAGGCTGTGAATAGAAAAGAGCGTGGATAATTCTGTCCTGGAATTGGCTGTACTGCTAAGTGATTCATGTAAGTCATAGGGAGGGTCAGGGTTCTGTCCTCCTTGCACAGCTTCTGTGAGCTGCATGACTAAAATACCTGGTAATTGGCTCCCAGATGTCCAAAAGTGTGATACAAAAGGAGCAGGTAGACATGTCTGGTTGCTGCAGGAGGAAATGAAGGTAGGTTAATAACTGGTCAGTTGGTCAAATAGATTAACTTGGTGCTGCTCAGTGCCCCCCCCCCCACTTGTGCCTTCTAAGAAACTCAGGGTCTCTATTTTCTGCTCATGCTGCAGAGATCTCTGGTTCTCAATGCATACCTAATGAAAATGGAGACTTGAATTCATAATTTTCCAGTGTGTTTGCTTATACGGTTCTTTTCTGGTAGCAGTATCATGGAATCTGGAATCTGTTCTTCTCAAAGTCTTGACCTAGGAACTCTGCTTGACCTCTTTGTGACGAGGCTTCTATTGGTAAGTATTCTTGGCTCCCCATCTAAGACTAGTCTTGCTCTTGTGTATGGCCTTTTTCTAAAAAACATGCAGAGTTCAATTTCCTCCATTTCCTTTTGTGGTTGTGAAGCCAGTCAGTTCTATAGTTCAAACACTCGAACACCAATACTTTTGTGCAGTTGTTCCTGAGTCTGTGCCTCAGTGTATGGCTTCTGTTCAAACCAGATTTGGAGGGTATCCCTTTGGGCTTTGGGTATAAGCTATCATGTGGCTGAAAGATTCCATTTTAGGAAGAAAACTCGGACTTTACAGAGAGAAATGTACAGCCTGTTTTGTCTTTCTATTTTGTGGTCTTGGGAATGGAACACAAGACCTCCCACCAGTAATGCAAATGCTATACTTCTGAGCCACATGCCCAACCCTATGTATCTCATATTGTTTTTTTTTTTTATGTACCTCATATTGTATAATATTTGTATAATATTATGCAATAGTTTGAATTTTGTTAAAAGTTCAGAGGACTGCAATGCGTGTATAAAGCCTATGTTATTTTTAAAATTTCAGAACCCGGGGCTGGAGAGAAGGCTCAGTGGTTAAGATCACTGGCTGCTCATGGAGAGGACCTGGGTACAGTTCCCAGCACCTACATGGTAGCTAACAACCATCTGTAACCCCAGTTCCAGGGGATCCAATACCCTCCTCTGATGTCCTCAGGCATTGTATGACATGGGTACATTTATATACATGCAGGCAATACACTCATATACATAAAATAAAAATAATAAAATATTTATAAAAATTTCAGAACCTATTCAGGCCAATTTAAGAATCCAAATGCACATGCTTTATGTAAATCTTTGGCAGATAGAATTAATATTGTATGTATGTTTGGGTTTGCATGTGGAAGGTCCTTTATACTAGTGTAAGCAGGCCAGTGTGCTCATGTACCAGGAGACCAGAAATCTATCTAAGCTGTCATTCTTCAGGAGTTATCCAACTTGTTTTGTCAGACAGGGTTTTCTGGGTCCTGGGGCTCACAGATTAGGCTGGGCTGGCATACCAGTGAGCCCCAGGGATCCTCCTGTCTGTACTGCTCAGTGCTGAGATTACAAGTAGTTGTCCTTTGTGTGCTCACTGGACCTCATTTGGATGACCATGGGAGGGAAAGACCCCAGTGTGGAGCATAAGGGCAAGATTGATGGTTGTTTTAAGGAGGAGGAACCTTCAAACAGTTCCTTAAGGAAAACATGACATCTTTTAGAAAGAAAAAAAAAAAAAGAAAATCTTCCAATTCAGGTGATATGTGTATGTATGTATGCATGTATATATTTATGTTTGTATATAATTATGCATATATATATNCAAAACAAAATCAAAAAAAAACATATAAAAAAACATACCAAAACTACAACAAAAATAATAATAATAAAAAAAAAAAAAAAAACAAAGATAAAAAAAAAAAAACCACAAATAATAACTCCCATAAAAAAAAAAAAACATAAAAAAAAAATAGAAAAATTAAAAAAACAACACTTCTTCCCGTCTTTCCAAAAAATTCAGAAAAAACAAATACAAACACAGCCTATACCAATAAAAAAAAAACAAAAAAACAAAAAAAATTAACAAAACCAAAAATATTAAAACTATCATACTAACGCAACGAAATAAAACAAAAAAAAAACAAAAAAACAGAATACAATGACGAAAAAAAAAAAACAAAGAAAAGTAAAATAAAAAAAAAAAACTAAGTAAAAAAACCCGCAGGCGAAAAAAACAAAAAAAAAAAAAAAAAAAAACACGGATAAGAAAAAAAAAAAAAAAAAAATGTAAAAACAAAAAAAAAAAAAAAAAAAAAAAAAGAAAAAAATAGACCAAAACAACAACCAAAAAAAACTAAAATACAAACAACAATCAAAAAAACAATGCAGAGTTCACAATTTCCTCCATTTCCTCTTTGTGGTTGTGAAGCCAGTCAGTTCTATAGTTCAAACACTCGAACACCAATACTTTTGTGCAGTTGTTCCTGAGTCTGTGCCTCAGTGTATGGCTTCTGTTCAAACCAGATTTGGAGGGTATCCCTTTGGGCTTTGGGTATAAGCTATCATGTGGCTGAAAGATTCCATTTTAGGAAGAAAACTCGGACTTTACAGAGAGAAATGTTACAGCCTGTTTGTCTTTCTATTTTGGGTCTTGCGGGACTGGAACACAAGACCTCCCACCAGTAATGCAAATGCTATACTTCTGAGCCACATGCCCAACCCTATGTATCACTCTCATTGTTTTTTTTTTTTTCTTTTGTACCTAATATGTATCCTATCATGAGTATTTGTATAATATTTATGCAATAGTCACTCTGAACAACTTTTGTTTACACAAGTTCAGAGAGACTTGCAATGCGTGTATAAGCCCTATGTTATTTTTAAAAGTTTCAGAACCCGGGGTGGAGAGAAGGTCAGTGGTTAAGAACACTGGGCTGCTCATGGAAGACCTGGGTACATTTCCCAGCACTACATGGTAGCTACAACCATCTGTAACCCCCTGTTCCAGTGGATCCAATACCCTCCTCTGATGTCCTCAGGCATTGAATGACATGGAATACATTTATATTACATGCAGGCAACACTATATACATAAAATAAAAATACTAAAATATTTATAAATAATTTCAGCAACCTATTCAGGCCAATTTAAGAATCCAAATGCACATGCTTTATGTAAATCTTTGGCAGATAGAATTAATATTGTATGTATGTTTGGGTTTGCATGTGGAAGGTCCTTTATACTAGTGTAAGCAGGCCAGTGTGCTCATGTACCAGGAGACCAGAAATCTATCTAAGCTGTCATTCTTCAGGAGTTATCCAACTTGTTTTGTCAGACAGGGTTTTCTGGGTCCTGGGGCTCACAGATTAGGCTGGGCTGGCTACCAGTGAGCCCCAGGGATTCCTCCTTTCTGTACTGCTCAGTGCTGAGATTACAACGCAGTAGTTGTCCTTTGTGTGCTCACTGGACCTCATTTGGATGACCATGGGAGTGAAAGACCCCAGTGTGAAACAAGGGCAGGATTGATGCTTGTTTTAAGGAGGAGGACTTCACCACAGTTCCTTATGGAAAACTTGACATCTTTTAGAAAGAAAAAAAAAAAAAGAAAATCTTCCAATTTCAGGTGATAATGTGTATGTATGTATGCCTGTATATATTTATGTGTGTATATAATTATGCATATATATCTATATATATATATACTATATATATATATATATATTGAAGCAATACAATTCAATACAAGTTAGAGGGAACAACAAAAAAAGAACTGGAAAAAACAAAAACTACAACCAAAAAACAAGCTAAGAAGACTCAGAAAAAAGATGCAGGACATATGTGGCAGAAATGTGGAACTCAGGTCGGGTGGGGGGCATGGAAAGGGAAGTGACTCTAGATTCTATTGAGAAATGATGTATGATGTATAGAAAAAGTTTAATTACAATAAACAATAAATTAAAAAAAAGTATTTGTCCTTACACCTACCCTTATAACTTGGTGCTGGTGATACAACTCAGGTCCTCAGGCTTGAGTGTGAATACTGAGTCCTCTACCAGTACCCCACAATTAACTGTTTTATATAAATAGATGTCTTATTTTATTTATTTTATTTATTTATTTCTGTATGTGTATGAATGTTCTGTCTGCATGTAGGTTTGTGCACCCGTGTTGGGCAGTGCCACGGAGGTCAGAAGAGGGTGTCGGACTCCCCTGGAACTGGAGTTCTCCTGGAATTGGAGTTACAGACGGTTTTCAGCCGCCATGTGGGTGCTGGGGATCGAACCCAGGTCCTCTGCAAGAGCAATTGGCACTCTTAACCTCTAGGCTATCTCTCCAGCCCCGATGTCTCATTTTATTTAAAAATTTTATTAGCACTGCTTTCTTTAGAAAGTAACATGAATACATTTAGGTTGGAGAATAGGGAAAAGGAGTGAATACCAAACCCACATTACAACAATTGTGACAAATTTCACATTATTTTTGAAGCTTTTTTTTTTTTTTTTGGTCTTTTTGAGACAGGGTCTCCCTGTAGCTCCGGCTGTCCTGGAACTCTCTCTGTAGACCAGGCTGGCCTTGAACTTACAGATATCCTCCTGCCTTTGCCTCCCAAGTGCTAGGATTAAAGGTGTATACCACCACAACGGGCGATAGTACAGTTTTGTAAGTAAATAATACTAAAAAATTATCCTATACATATAGCATTGAAAATTTACATTCCAAAATACAATTACATATTTTTAGTTTGAGAATTATTATCACTCTACTTATTAGAGTACTTTTGTTTTTATTTAACTTCCCAACTGTTTTTATCACTAGATGTTTAATTAGGTGTTTTACATTTTCAGTAGGTAGGGCATAGGTGAAGGTATAGTGGAAATGTAGAAGAGTAATAAAAAATTAATGGAAAATCTCTTAGTGTGTGGGAATGGGAGAGTTCCAAAATTAAGACATGGATGCACAGGACCACATGTGGAGTCAAGACAACAGCTGGCACTCAGAGGAGGCAGGAAGTCCATTCTAGAGAATCAGCTCTCTCAAGACCAGAATCTGAAAATGGCAGAGACTTCCTCTGTACCCAGCATAAGCTCAACACAGAAGCAAAGCCACTGCCATACACAACCTGGAACCTAAGGGGAGGGGGCTATAGGGAATGCAGCCATGTAGAGAAGGCAGAAACTGTTGTACAACACTGACAATAGTACCATCCTCCACTTTGTTCCATGATCAACCTACCACCATGACATGTGGTAGGCGACAAAAGTTCCAGGTTCATGGGAGGGGATGATGGGTCAAGTTCACAGGTGGGAGACCAAAGCTTTAGCTCATGAGAGGGACCACAGTTCAGACTCACAAGATAGGACCACAGTTTCAGTTGTGGGAGGGGACTTAAGCTCCAGATTCACAGGAAGACATCCAATTCCAGGTCAGAGGAAAGGACCACAGCTCCAGGTTCACAGGAGGGGACCATGTCCCAACACATGGTAGAGGAAAAGAGTTCAGCTTCTTAAGGGGGTAATACAGGTCCAGCTCACAGGAGGGGACCATAGCACCAACTCTCAGGAGGGGACCACAACTTTGGCTCACATGAGTGGACCTCAGCTCTAGCTCACATAATAGGACCATAGCTCCAGGCTCATGAGAGGGGAAGACAGGTCTAATTCAATAGAGAGGACCAGTGATGAGACATCTTAACAATGTCAAGTTTTGCCAACAGCCACCAACCACTACTCTATCTTGACCCTCTAGCCATTTCCTTTCTTTTTTGTTGACTTTATAAAATTGAAAAATTTTTATTACGTTTTTATTGATGTTTTGTGTATTTCAGACATCATTTCTCAGTTCAGTTTACACATATTCCCCTGTCTGTTCCCCCCACCCCACCACAGATCATGCATTCTGCCATAAAAGTCCTGCATCTTAGGCTGGGTGTGGTGGCTCATGCCTTTAATCCTAGCACTTGGGAGGCAGAGGCAGGCTAATCTTTGTGCATTCAAGGCCAGCCAGGTCTACAGAGTGAGTTCCAGGACAGCTGGGGCTACAGGGAGACCCTGTCTCGAAAAGACCAAAAAAAAAAAAAAAAAGTCCTACATCTTTCTCTCAGTCTTTTTTATTTTAATGTTTAGGAATTCACATTTTCATCCTTTAATTTTATATTACTCTAAAAATATGAATATATACTTTCCATTCATATACAGTAATTACAGAGTCTGAAAGTAAGTGGTGGATCAATTCTAGAGCCTGTTAAGAGATTTACATTATACCGGGCATGGTGACCCACACCTTTAATCCTAGCACTTGGGAGGCAGAGGCAGGTGGATCTTTGTGAGTTCAAGGTCAGCCAGGTCTACAGAGTGAGTTCCAGGACAGCTGGGGCTACAGGGAGACCCTGTCTCAAAAAGACCAAAAAAAAAAAAAAAAAAGAGATTTACATTGTAACAACATAGGTGCTTTCAGATAAACAGAAATATAACAATAATGTTGTTCAGCTTGCCGTTCATCTGGGGAATTGGTGTTAACATCCATAAATGAGGGAGACCATTCACAGTTTGTTTTTCTGGGACTCTGTTACTTCACTTACCATAATGGCTTGAGTCCCATCTATTTACCTTCAAAGTTCACAATGTCATCTTTTTTTACTGCTGAGTAGTACTCCATTGTGTAGAAGTACCACATTTTTGCCATCCGCTTGTCAGTTGAGGAGCATTTGGGTTGGTTCCAGCTCTTCCCTATTGTGAAGAGAGCTTCAATAAACATGGATGTGCATGTATCTTTGTGATAGGATGAGTCTTGTGGGTATACGCCCAGGACTGGTATGACTGGGTCAGGTGGTAGGCTCATTTTGAGTCTTTT
>VZQC01005394.1:171145-226913 GCA_009823505.1 Rhizomys pruinosus
TTTTTTTTTAATTTAGTTTTTATTGATGCTTTGTGCATTTCATACATTTTTTCCAATTCAGTTCAGGCTTATTTCCCTTTCCCTCCCCCCCACCCCCACCCCATCCCAGATCATGCATTCTGCCATAACTGTCCTGCATTGGTGCTCTTAAGTGCTAGGCCATCTCTCCAGCCCCTGCATTTTCTTTCTTAAATGTCAAATCCTTTCTCACCTAAACCCAGCAGCCCTGAAATCAGCTTTTGTCCTCTTTGAGGTTGTCACATTGGTGACCTTGGTGCATAGCTCAGTAGTCTCCTGGATGGCACTGAAGGCCCCCACAGCACAATGAAGTTTTAGGGATAAATACAAACAAGTATTTCATCTCCAATTTATCAGTTTTCAGGACCATACAAGCATATGATTGTAGGCTTTTGGCTCCCTAAAATTATTTGGAATTATTTACCAACTGAGCTATAATTACTTTCACGTAATGTTTAACATCATGGAAACAGAAATATAAGACTTGTGTGTTCATACACTCTTGTAGTCCTCAGCACTTGAGAGGCAGACACAGGGGAATTCTGCACCTCTGAGGACATCCTCATACACATAGGGGGTACCAGGTTGGCCACAACTACAAAGTAAGACCCTTCCTCAAAGAAGGAAGCAAATGATAATACAAATACGGTCTACAAAGATTGACTCATTTGTTCTCACAAACAACTGTATTCCCTCAGTAGTATAGGTTGGTAGTTAGTCACCTAGAAGAGCAACACAAATGCTTTCTTGTATTTGTAAGTGATTCTTACAATGTTATATACATTATGTTGGTAAATTGTCATGTGCTATTCATGCTAAATAAGAAGCTGGCTCTGGCAGGCAGGTTGCATCCTTGAATTCAGACTCAAGCATGTTCATCATAAAGCATCTTCTGAGAGCTCCTGTGCAGGAATGGGCTAGCCCCCAAGTCTATGACAAGGAGAAAGGAGGACAGGAAAACAGTCCAAAATTGAAAGTAGTATGTTATTGAGAACAAAAGGAGAGTAATTCATTTGAGTAACAATACTATGGCCTTGAACACATCTGAGTAGTCAGTCAATCTCAGGTATCTTCTCAAAGCAAAATCCATGATTATTTTTTATACAATGCTTATAAAATACCAGTGCTGGGAATTCTCATCCAGGAGAAGACTTGCTTCATGGGACACTCTGTGTATCAGAAACTACAATATACTGCTTTGGTTTTCAGGGCTTCCCCAGGGAATTTATGGCCCATGGTGGAAGTAGCCAATGGTCTACTATCTTTTTCATCTGTGCTGATTTATTCTTTTACTCCTGTTTGCTGTCTATTCAGTAAAGTTACTCACTGGGAACCAAAAGTACTGCTATCATGGATGATTCTCTGCACAGAATACAATGGGACTCACAGTTTACCTCTGGCTGCTTTCAACCTCAGAATCCCTGTGCTAAAAACAGGACACAGAAATTGTTTAGGCCATTTAAGGTAAAAAGACCCCTGTAAGGAGCATAATTAGCAGTAGAAAGTGTGTGTATTTGAAGTGCTGCAACTTTAGTGAATAGGAATATTAATTTAGCTTACTCAGAAACCGAATTATATCCAAGGCTGTTCAGATAACCAGGTGAGAGCACAAGAAGGGGCCTGGGCATTGGAAGAGAAACTTGCATGGCTGATTAACTGCACAGGCACAGGAGACAACCACCTGTCCATGAATGGGGACACTGGTACATAAGAGTCCCAGATAACCATCTGGGACCAATTTACTTAAGTTGGGGAAGTGCAAAATTACTTCCCTCTCACTCCCCCTGGGGCACCTGCTTGTGAGATGCCATGAACCTCTCAGCTCGCACCCCATTCTTGGGGACACCCTTACCCCTCACCTCCATCCCCTGCTGTATGAGACTCTCCAACTGCAGCTAAGAACACCCCAGCATGCTGCCTGTGACACCATGACACCAGCTCCCCTGAAATGCTTGCTGACCCCACTGGCCACTGACACTGCCCGACTGGCTTGCCTGGAAGCTGCCACCAGCACCCTGACCTAGACAGAGATTCACTCTAGCCAATCAATCAGCTTCTTGGAACTCCCTAGTGTGGATGCCATCCACAGCTTCCAAGGGTCTGAGCAAATGGTAGGTGAGCATTCTTAGGAAGTTAGACTAAGAACAGGACAGAAGTAGGATTTAGAATTAACCTGCATGGGAACTAATAAAATTAGATTGCATTATAATATTGTGTCCTGGATTCCTTTGGATTGAAATCCATGCTCATGGCAACCCCAAAGAAAAGTATTAAGTTTTTCTTGGCTAAAAGCCAAAACAGTCTTTTCGAAGCCTGGTCTTTGTCAGAGGCCAGAAATAGGAGAAGTTTGCTGGGGCCCTGAACCTTGATCTAGTTTCTAAATGATTTGGGGGTCACTTCTTCCAAGGGAAATGTTAGACTATCAGTAGAGATAGAGACTATCAGTTAAGTGAAAACTTCTGGTCAAGAGAACGGAATCTCTGTTCTGTGTGGAGACCTAGCATTATCGGTTGGCAGGTCAATCTCCTGGCCAAGGAACCACCCCTCGGGAAGGATTGGTCACCCCTTGGAAGGAGGGCTCAACTTAAGCCCCGCTAAAGGGATAAGTGTAATAGTTGGTCCTTTAATAGCAATGTACTCTTACATTCCAGAATCCCCACTGCTAGCACAGAAGCTTACTGGGCTCTAGCCATGCAAAGTTCTAAGTTTTCAAGCATTTCTTAATTATTCATTAAAGCATAATTTCTCCTTTTCTTCTTTCTCTCTCTTTTCTAAGCATGCTTTCCTCGATCTTTTGGCTCCCGCAACATTTGGCTTCTTTACTCTCCAAATCTCTCTTCCCCAGCATGTGCCTGCTCTCTGCCATGTATCTGACTTCCATGGCTGCTTAAACAGCATGGGTTGTTTTGTATTCCTTCTCTTTTCCATTCTCCTCCTTTAGGCAGAGACTCAGATTTACAGCTTGTCTGCCCTGAAGGGTTTTCTTTTAAAGTCAATAAAGCTGTCTTCAAGTTTCCCCTTAAATTCTTGTATTAATGACTCTGATAACTCCAAGGGGAGACTGCACATTCCCCTGTATCAATTGTGCCTCACCTTAACATGTACTAAGATTTCATGCAGGCAGTCCCATGTCCCAGGACATGTCCAAAAGCCTTTCCAAGACCTAGCTTGTATACCCCACTGAAGTGCAGTCAAGTGTTTGATGTTGGGGTGTGTGTGTGTGTGTGTGTGTGTGTGTGTATTTTAAAAGGTTCCTTTGTAGAGAGAGACAGATGGCTGAATTGCTAGGAATGAAATGTAGGGAAGTTATTCTCTGTACTACTATTTACTCACCCTAAAATGAGATCATATTCACTTGCGTTAGAGGCTAAGAATTAAAAGATATACTTTAATTATATATGCTTAATATAAACACTCATTAAATCGTACTGATTACAAAGTTAACTTCTGCACATCATAATAAGGTTCTGCTTCAGAATGACTGATTAGCTCCTATTCTACAATGCCATGCTAATAAGTTGTTTGGTATCATTGATATTTCATGTATTTGACATGAGCAAGGAAGCCATTGGTAAGCAAATCAGAAAAAGGTGAGGTAGGAAGGAGTTCTAGCATTAACTTATATAAGCATTTGATTTGAAGTAGATCAGAAATTGCAGTCTGAGATGTGCAAAGGAATGATGAATTTCCCCAAACCTTGCAGCTGTCTGGACATGGCCACAAACCCTTGCAGCTGTCTGGACATGGCCACAAACCCTTGCAGCTGGCTAGACATGGCCACAAACCCTTGCAGCTGGCCGGGCATGAGGCTGCATACTAAACTGCATGTTTCACAGTAACAGATTTCATGAAGTGTTACTTAGCAACCAGGTTTTATTTTAAGTACAGATCTTGCTTATTTT
Source organism: Rhizomys pruinosus (assembly GCA_009823505.1). Taxonomy (NCBI): domain Eukaryota; kingdom Metazoa; phylum Chordata; class Mammalia; order Rodentia; family Spalacidae; genus Rhizomys; species Rhizomys pruinosus. The sequence continues at coordinate 175,066 of VZQC01005394.1, forward strand.
TGAAGGAATTTTTTTTTTCCTTTTCCAGGATTTCATGTAGTTCAGGCTGTCTTCAAACTCCTTCTGAGTCCTAGAATGACCTTGAATCCTGAACCTCCAGGGCGTACCTGCCTAGAGTCATGATTACACTTATGTACCCCATGGCTCCTGGTCTAACTTTGGATCTGGATAACCAAGAAATACCAAATATCCTGATAGTACCTGCCCTTCATTAGAGAAGGAGCAGTGGTTCACTGGGCTGAGAAGAGGAATCTTCCTTCCTAGCTCCAAACTTCCCATCTTACATAAGAGAGGAATTATAAAGAAGAACGTATGTAGAAATATAGTGGCATTTCTTTTCTTTGAAAAATATCATTTTTCCAAATCTGAGTAAACCTGACAGTGCTGAAAACTCAGCCTTTTCTGTCTTTTTTTTTGTTTCTCCTACTGTTTGTCAGGGTCTGATGTATTTTAGGCTCACCTCTAAGTCCATAGGTCAGCCATCTGGTTTTGATCTCCTGATCCTGTAGCCTCCATATCTGGGGTCTTGAGTTTACAGGAGCACCAGTCTAGACTGGAATGCATCATTTGCCTTTTGCAATTTTCTAGCCTGAGGATAGCCCCGGGATCTGTGGCTTCCTTACTCAAAAGTAATCCATAATTTTAAGTATATTTCAAGAGTTGGGCATGATCACAGTAGCAGAAAAAAACTGTCCATATTGGGTTTGGGCCTCTGACTTGGCAGTAGAGCGAGTTGGTTGGCATACCAAAGCTATGCAGTCATTTCTCCAGCCCAGGGGAAAAAAAAAATAGCAGAAGACAAGAAGAAACGCACTGGCTGAGGTTGGGGAGGGCCGAGTTTCTAGCCTGCGCAATGAGTCATTTGTCCCTGCCACAGAGCTGCTGCCCACATGCAGGAGTGCAGTAAAGACCAGTCCTATTGGGACCCCAGAAGGAGAAATCTTAGGTCCTGAATGCATCTCCCATGGTTACCACCCTCTGGCTACCTTCCAGGAAGGCAGCGACCCATCCCCCTCTGGCTCCTCTGATATGACTCAGTCCTAGTCACTGGGCATCCCCTAGACCAAAGTCCTGCATGGCTGCCCCTTCTCATAATGCGCAAGCCCACCTGGCACAGGCTGGTGATGACACAATCTCAGCCCCAAACACCTTCCCCTACCCTGAAGGGAGAAAACATAAAAAGAAAAAAAAAAAAACACCTGAGTCTGTAAGGGGGTGGGGGGTGTGCTTGCTTGCTCTCCTCCAGATCCAGGGTTGCAAGGTCTGGGTCTTGGAGGTGGTAGGGGGGTGTGCTCTCAGGTTTCCTCTCTGAGTCTCCTTGCTCTATAGAGAGTTGTTTTTTCCTGGTGTCTTTGCTGCTTTCTTTATTCCATCTCCCTTCCTGCTCACAATTTCCTTTCAAGCCCTGCAGCTAAAGCTGCCTGAACAGAGCTCAAACCTGAGCCTCAGCTGCCAGCTCTGCTCTCTGCTTGCTGCAGTTCCTGAGGCAGCTGCTTCCCTGCCCCCTGTCTTAAAGGGGATGCAGCCAAACAGGAGCACAGAAGCCTTCAGTGTTTGCCACCAGGAAGGCCACCAGAGAAGAAAGGATCATTATGTGCACCCTGTGAGAGAAGGCAGAGGCAGCCCAGGCACACCGACATGCAATTTTCATCCACATCCGGAATGGGGATGAAAATTACAAACAAGGCTTCTAACCTTCCAAAAATTCAGCTCATCAGATACAGTGCTAAAAGCTAAGTGTGGTGGCACAAATGTGATTCTAGGGGCCTGATTCTGGAAAATTATCAGTTCAACTTCTGCCTGGGCTACAGAGGTAGAACCTGTCTCAATGAAAGAAAAGTAAAAGAAAACCCAGCGTAAGAACAACAGTGCTCCTGCTTTTGAGAAGTTGTACAAAAATGCAAACACATCAGTGTTGCACAGACACAGAGAAAAGATCCATATTTGACTAAGCTGTTTTTAACTGCTGACATATAAACAATGCCTCAGAAATGATGGTGGGTCTTCTATGTGCTCCAGCAGAGCCACATAATATACTTCATCCTTTGTAGACCTTTTATCACTTAATGCATATTTTTTCACTATGAAACTCTGAGCGATGATGAATTCTATCATTTAGCAACTTTCTATAGACAATGAGTGGACCTTGGAAATGTAGTCAAACAGCTAAATTGCCCACTAGAGATGAAATAAAGAATATAGACCAGGTCTTCGTGTATCTATAACAAATGAGAAGAAAGTTTATACCTTAGGATTCTATATTTGATGGGGTCAACTTAAACCTTATAGGGATAGCATGACGTGTTACCCTCAACAAATTCCATCAGATATGAGAACAGAAGGGACGAGCTGGAGACAGAACAGCAGCAAGAAATGCTCTCCAGATATTAATGATTTTTGTTTTATAAGAAAACTCAGATCTTGATAATTTGACGCTTGCATTTGGAAAGGCTCTGCAGAATCTTTTTATGTGGCAAACCAGAAAAATTTTGGCCCAAAATAGTACCCAATTTTTTTTTTAATTTTTTTTTTTTAATTTATTTCGGTATGTGTATGAATGTACTGTCTGCATGTAGGTTTGTGCACCCATGTCATGCAAGGCCGCGGAGGTCAGAAGAGGGTGTCAGATTCCCCTGGAACTGGAGTTCTCCTGGAATTGGAGTTTCAGACGGTTCTCGGCCGCCATGTGGGTGCTGGGGATCGAACCCGGGTCCTCTGTAAGAGCAGTCGGCGCTCTTAACCGCTAGGCCATCTCTCCAGCCCCTACCCAATTATATATAAAGTAGAAGCTACAATTAGTAAAGGAATAAGGATTGTAGATGTAGCTCATTGCCAGAGCCCTCCTCTAGCATGAAGGAAACTCTGGATTCTTCCTGCACTATTGGAAATATATGGACTATAGATGGAATATGTATGCAACATATATGGAATATATATGGAATCTGGGAGGAAGGAAAGGAGAGAACAGAAAGGAAAAGAAAGGAAAAGAAAGGAAAGGAAAGGAAAGGCAAGGAAAGGAAAGGAAAGGAAAGGAAAGGAAAGGAAAGGAAAGGAAAGGAAAAGAGAGAACTTATTTTGTGAAATGCAGGAGCATGGTGAAGCCCTTTTTTGCTAAGAAGGAGAAGGAAAGAACTCTGTTCACTATATCCAATGCTAATTAATGGGAGACTCAATTTGATAATTTTCTTTCCAAATGATTCAACAATGACTGGACTTCCTGGTTAAAAGGATGACTGTTGGTATGTTTGCCCATTTTCTCAACCACAACTTTGAATCCCTGGGTACCTTAAACCGGTTATTGATGAAAACCTGACAAAGGAAGTATAAAGGTAACAGAACAAGAGTTAGAAGCAATAGTGGAGAAGATAATGGCCTTCTGTAGGTTTACACAATGTCTACACCTGCATTTTCAAGCTATTAAAAACAAAACAATAAACTAATGCTGGGTCAGGAGACTAAACACAAGTAAAAGTGCTTCTGATGCCTCTGACAAAACATGCCATCCAAGGCCTAAGTGTGAATGCCAGTTCCCACCAACACTGGAAGGAATGGACCTTTAGGAATGGATGCCTCTCAAAGGTTTGTTTGCATGGATTCAGGCAATGTTTATGTGGAAATGTGATATCTTTATGTGCTAATAGATAGCCTGTGTCTCAATCACAGTTGACACTAGGATATTTGTATCTTAGCAACACCAAAATACAACATGCTAGCATGCCAAGACATTCTCCTGAGATATTTGGTAGGTTCTGCAGATTTACTGAAGCTCACTTCTTACACTCTAGTTAAAAAAGGAAGATGAGGGCTGGAGAGATAGCCTAGTGGTTAAGAGCGCTGACCGCTCTTACAGAGGACCCGGGTTCGATCCCCAGCACCCACATGGCGGCCGAGAACCGTCTGAACCTCCAATTCCAGGAGAACTCCAGTTCCAGGGGAATCTGACGCCCTTTTCTGACCTCCGAGGCATTGCATGACACGGGTGCACAGACCTGCATGCAGACAGTACATTCATACACATACAGAAATAAATAAAATTAAAAAAAAAAAAGGAAGATGAGCTAGAGCATGGCACCTGTCTATAGCCCAGCACTTGGGAGGCAAAGGCAGGTCTATAAGTCCTACATAGCAAACTCCAGGCTAGCCTGGGCTGCATAGTGAGACCTTGACTCACAACACCAAAAAAGAAAACAGCAGCAACAATAAACCTTAAACAAAGAAAAAAGATAAGAGAAAAAAGGAAGATGAACCTGAAGTTGGTTTGGAGGTACAAAGGAACTGGCTGAAACATGGGGAAACACATTACAGGCCTGTACTCTCCAGAGGATGACAGTAATACTGTTTAATAGTAAGGGGAAAAATACATTTGAGGATAGCTTGCTAGGGTCCTGGTATCCCTGGCCTGTGGAAAGCCAATACTGCCCAGCAGATCCTAGGCACAGACAATAAATAGAATGGTCACATGCTTATGGTTAAGGATCATTTCATGTCCAACCTATAGAGTCAAGATTGAAACTGCTGCTGACAAACAAGGAAAAACCACCTGCACAGAAAAGACAAAAAGCATAAATTCCGGGCAGACTGCAAACATGAGCTCATAGCTAAGCTACTATGAAATCTAGAAAAGAAGGTTCTCCCATGATTCTAACTGCACCTGTGATTTCACAGTTGAAAGCTAGATTCGTCTCAAGTCCAGTTGTTATGGAGGAACATCTGCAGGATACACTGAGGGATAACACTTGGCACAGCCTTCTGATGATTGCAAACACACCTATAAGGCATGAGTCACATTTAGAAATTTGATTTATTATTGTAATGTATGCTTTTTCTAGACCCTCTTTTCTATTAAACCACAGAATATATGTGTTCTAGACCATTTCAATCTAACCAACAACAGCTGACTTACTGCAGGCCTAGAATAGAGGAGACTGTAACCCCAAAGGCAAAACAAGGAGCAGTTCATTATAGCAGTACAGTGACCCAGAGAGAGATACTTCTCTAAAGCAAGGACCTCAAGGTTTCATGTCTCTTATATAGAATAGTAAACATTTTGATTGGTGTTTTTGTTTTAAATACTGTAAGAAGCTACAAACTGGCTGGAATGCTAGGGGAGGAAAGAGACCTTGAAGACTTGAAGAGAGGACGTGCAGAAATGTGCGTACACACAGAAATCATTCATGTCTTATATTATTACACTCCCTCTTTGATGCTCTAGTCCCTTTCGGAGTCAAAAAACCTAATCTTAGCCAGAAGCCTGTATTTCCATGGTATCACCACAAAAGTGGCCACTTTTCTCTCAACAATGGCTTCAGTGAGGCTCAAGCAGGCAGGGTAGCCTTAGGCAGGCCCCTTGTAGTAACGTGACATTGTTCACTGTTAGGTTTGGCTCTCCCAGGATTCCAAAGGACACACAGATGTCTACTTCCTCCAGAAGCTGTCAGTCAGTGACCTCACTTCCTCTTTACCAGCCAGTAAAAGGGCTTGCGCTGGTCGACATTGTTGCTGTTAGCTTCCATGTGTTAACAGGCTTGCTAGCCCTCACTATTCCTTAAGTAAATATGTCCCGGAGTGACCTTAAGCCTGGTGTGTCTGTCTTTTATCTGGAGTTCACACCTGCATAGACCCAGCCATATATGCACCTTTTTAAATTTCCAACACTCTGAAGGTTTTTAAGTCACCCAAAAGCTGAGAACCATCCCCTAAATAGGTGCTCTGGCTTCTAGCCATTCCAGGTTTGGACTGGGACATGAACAAATTTTTTTTTGCATCCAGTTTGTGATTTCTTCTATGATCTTTCCTGAATCATCTATTTCCAAGCAACAATTACTCAAATTGAACTTTGCACAGAGTCATCCTTCAGTGGCCAGTAAATAGTCTAAGGTCAAATAATTTTTTGGTAACTAGCATTGCACATTTTGGTCTGTTTTGCTAGGATATTATGGACCTTCGTGGTGTCATTAGCTATGATTTTAACAGCAGCTATGATTTCTAGCTATAGCCTGTAACCTGATGATATTGTTCAACATATAAATGGAAGTATATTATTTCCCAAACCCATCTTCTGCCCAGGCCATAGTATTGAATTATTCAATAGGGAGGCAATTCCTTGTCCTTCCCATCATCCATTTGTAAGGCCCATTGTTTCCTTTGGGTCTCCCTGTCTTGATATGTTTGTACTCCCCAAAATTCTCCTTTACCCAAGGGAAACAGAAAATGAAGACTAAGCAATCCGTACTACAAAGACACCTGCCTAATTTGGGAGAAGTAAAGTATAAGCCACTTTTCCACATATCTAGTATAGTCTACCTGGAACCTACCATAAGATATTTGCCTCAACATTATCTTACCAAAAATGAGAAAAGTTAGACAAAGGGTTTGGTACCTTGTGATTTGGGGATGTCCACCATTGGGTTCTCTGAGTAATGACATTGTAAAATCTTTGATCTAAGCATGTTAATTTTCCTACAGAGACATTAAATCACCTTCCCCAACAGGCAATGCAGTTTTTTCCAATTATTGAGGTTTTAAGAAGCCAAATCCCAGTAGCTGGATGGGTGTACCTTGTTTCATCTTAGGGCTCAAAGAGATTTAACTCTCTAGCCTCCCAAAGCCATTGATCTCTCATATTGGTTTCCCCACATACATAGGAAGAGGAAACCTTAAGGGAATGAGCTATTGTTTCTGCCAGGACCAGAAACAGCTTCCTTATTGTACTACTTTCTATTTCTTCATAAAAGGAATTTAAGACCTTATGAAATGAGGCTTTGGAAGAGACTGCAATGCTTTTGAATTATAATATAGTACCTGGGTCAGTGCCTCATACGTACACACACACACACACACACACACACACACACGCTCAGGTGTGCACACACATATATACTAGTTTTTGTATCCATCTCAAGTTTTGGGGGTCAAATTTAATAAAATTAATGAGACTACAGGCTCCTGAGTAACAGCTGGTTGGGGCAACACCTTTTAGGAGGATTGCTATTCCATTTTTCTTTCCATGTGGTGCATGAAATAGCCCCAGGAAAGGCTATAAGCCCAATGGTCACTGTAACACATGGATTGAAATGAAGCTTATTCACACATGTAAATATTGAGCCTGTATTCCTGTTCCAAAGATAAAGGTACATATTTGGTGACCAGCAAAGGATTATTATCTATGGCTGCACGCAAATCAAAAAGTACTGTCCTGGGTAGTGCACACCTTAAATCCCAGCACTCTGGAGGCAGAGGCAGGTAGATCTCTGTGAGTTCAAGGCCAGCCTCATCTACAGAGAGAGTTCCAGGCCAGCTGGAGCTATAGGGAGAGCCCGTCTCAAAAATACCAAAAAAGTACTCTCACTTAGGACTTGGGAGATGGCTCAGTGGTTAAGAGCATTGGGCTGCTCTTGCAGAGGACCTGGATCAAACCCAATACCCACATGGTGGCTAACAATCATCTGTAACTCCTATTCCATGGGATCCACTACTCTTTTTTGACCTCCACAGGCATTGTATGACATGACTCTACTTAAATACATGCAAGCAATACATTCATACACATTAAAAAAAGGATAGTCCATAGCAAATAAGGAGTAGTGATCTGTGTTAAGTTCATTAAATGCCCTCCATCTTGGTACTGCCATACTTCTAACCACTCTTTACTTGGTGGCTACTCTGGGTTGCAACAAGTATATTGATTCTCCTGCTGGCAGATATCATTGGTATCCTCATTTTGCCTGCAAATCCCCAGGACTTTAACCTGGCAAAAGAAATGCATGTGATAACGTGGGGTTTGGGTCACAATTTGGCCACTTTGCATAACGTGAATGTGTGGGTAACAGGAAGAAGGCTTTGGAACTAGAAAATGGGACAAGATTAAGGGTAACAGATAACAAGAGTTATTTGTTACCATCCTATCCAGAAAAGGTAAAGACAGGCTATCAGAAATTTCTATCAGCAAGTCCAATCAGCAGGAGCAACTGATGCCAATTCCATGGAAAGAGCTAGGGCAAGAAGCACAGCAACAGACAAAGGCAGGGGGTAACAATGTATTACAAGCACATTAAGAAAATCAGAAACAGTTCATTTTTTCTTCAGCTGACTGGCTAGATGATTCACCAGGTTTATGCCATGATTAAATTGGTCAGCTTCTGAAGTGAGCAAAGAGGGCTGTGGTCCTTGCCTGCATTCCACTGGGTCCTCTGGTCCCACTGCTCAAGTCCTCTGGATGGTCAGCTTATATGGTGCTGAGGGGTCAAGAACACATTGTCAGTCACAAGAAACTGGCTTCACCTTGTTCTGGTGGATCCGGGAAATCACCTCAGCTACGTTAACTGTGTAATGGGTAAAGATGATTGAGATGCAAAATGAAGCCAATAGAAAGTCTTGAGTCTCCTGATAACTACACACCGGACATTCAGTCGAGGGGTTGTAGCAAAAAGCTGGTGTGTCTGTCTTTTATCTGAGAGGTCTGAATGACAGAGGAGAGCTAAACAAGTGACAGTCTGAGAGGTCCAAATGACTGAGGAGAGCTAAACAAGTGTCAGTTGGAGAGGTCCAAGAGTGGAATAAAGAATTCCCTGTCTGGTGAAGGGTGGGCTAGAGATAGGTAATCAACCACAGCCTGAAAGGTTAGCAGGGAGGTGTGGTCGGTTGCTCCCCCCATTTCCCTTAGCAGGACCAAGTTGCATTTATCTTAGAAGGAGCATGCTTATAGAAGGAGCATGCTTACTACAGTTTAGAACACTCATTTTTCCAATAGCTCTCCTAGGGAGCACATTGGTTCCATCCCAACCTTGCCCCCAAATGGGTGCCCTGAATATTCTATGAGTACAGCAGCTAGCAGGTTTACTTTTCTTACTCTTTGGTCTGCTTTGCATTTGGTTGCCCTCTCTTTCCCTAGTGACAAAAACATTCATGGTTACCTTCCATAACTGGCCCTTACCAAATCCTTTATAAAAGTTAAAGAAGCCATGTGACCACATGTAGGAAATGAAAGGCCTTAAGGGCCGACTTATATTTATATTTAGACAACATGGAGCTGATGTGGATATCCGGAATGGGCCAACATGGCTAATGCTAGAAATTCAGAGTGCTATGAGTCAGCACAAAATGGCTTACACAAGGTGTCCAGAGATCCCTCAAAATAAACAGTGATGTAATCTGTTATACAATTACTTTTGGCAGAATGCCACTTTTGTGCGATTCTGTACAAATATGGCTCACAGGCTGGAGACCTCCACCTTTGACAGCGTGCCTGTATATGTTTGACTGTAGATCCATGCAGCTTGTGTGTCAGTCTGCATGTGTGTCTGTGACTGTCTGTATGTGGTCCATGTGTGCCAGCCTTTGCCTGGAGGCCTGTCAGTAGCTGCATGCCATTGGATGCCTGCCCAGCAGCCATTGTGCTAGTGAATCAAGTATATCTTTTTTAAAAAATATATTTTATTTATATTTCTTTATGTGTATGAGTGTATTGCCTGCATGTGTGTAAGTACACCTGTGTCATGAAATGTGCACAGAGGTCAGAAGAGGGCTTAAGATCCCCTGGAACTGGAGTTACAGTTAATAGCTGTTATGTGGGTGCTAGAATTGAACCCGGGTCCTCTGCAAGAGCAATCAGTGCTCTTAACTGCTGATCCATCTCCTAAAGACCCTTTTCAATCTTCCAGCCTCCTGTGAACCTCCCCCATTCCTAGCTTGGACCTCACACCACAGCACCTGGTCTCAGGCTCATACTAAGAAAGTCATCAGCCAGGTGTGGTGGCACACAACTTTAATCCGAGCACTTGGGAGGCAGAGGCAGGCAGATCTTTGTGAGTTCAAAGCCAGCCTGGTCTACAGAGTGAGTTGTAGGACAGCTGGTGCTACAGGGAGACCCTATCTCGAAAAGACCAAAAAAAAAGTCATCATTGGGGGATCTCCCAAGACCACCTGAGACACAGGTAGCAGCTGGGTGCTTCAGCCAGGCAGATTGTTTGATTTGATTGTCTTTGGCTGGATTGGCTTGTGTGGCTGTGGGGGCAGGGTTGTCCTCCCAGCTGGTATAAAAGGTGGGTTTGTGTGAGTCTTGAGATCAGGGATCTCCCAAGACCACGTGAGGCACAGGTAGGAGCTGAGTGCTTCAGCCAGGTGGATTGTTTGATTTGATTTAATTGTCTTTGGCTGGATTGGCTTGTGTGGCTGTGTGGGTGGAGTTGCCCTCCCAGCTGGTATAAAAGGTGGGTTTGTGTGAGTCTTGAGATTGGGGATCTCCCAAGACCACCTGAAGCACAGGTAGGAGCTGGGTGCTTCAGCCAGGCGGATTGTTTGATTTGATTGTCTTTGGCTAGATTCGCTTGTGTGGCTGTGTGGGTGGAGTTGTCCTCCCAGCTGCTATAAAAAGGGGGTTTGTGTGAGTGTTGAGATGGGGGATTTCCCAAGACAACCTGAAGCACGGGTACCAGGGTGTGGGCTGAACAGCAACACCCGCCCCCAAACTGGGATTGCCGAAGGAGTGTCCAAGTGGATTATTTGATGAACTTTCAGAACAGAAAGGGAAGAGTGAGTTAGACTTCTAATAGAAAGCCTAAAGCTTAGACAAGTCAACACTCCATAAGCAAGGAGAAAAACAAATCAAACAAACAACGAAGGCATCTGAAGGAGGCAAGCAAAGCAAGCCTTCAACACAGTGAAGAGGCATTTGGGATTCACATTGGAATACAGGCAAAGAGAAACCCATATGCCAGGGACACGAAGAAGAGACAAAATGGGAAAGGTGCAGGATAATTCCACACCAAGCTCTACCAACCCCGTGGAAGATTCCATGTAGAAAAAGATAAGGAAACCAACCATCGAAGCAAAGAGCTACAGGAAGAGTTTGAGAAGTTCCAAAAAGAAGTAGAAATACTAAAGAAATCAGAAGAGGAAATGAAAAAGGAAATCAAACACTCATCCTATCAAGAGGAAAGGAATGGAAAAAGCCTCAGAAGTAGAATGGAGGAAGCAGAACAAAGAATATCAGAACTGGAAGATAACACCGAACAACTAAAAACCTCAAGGAAAGATTATGAAAAATTTAAAAATACACAAAAGTGGAACAACTAGGAACTGTGGGACACTATGAAAAGAAGATCAAACCTCCACATCATAGGAATAGAAGAAGGAGAAGAATCCCAAGAGAATTGTATTGATCAGATCTTCAACAGAATAATAGATGAAAATTTCCCCAAACTAAAAAAAGACAAACCAATACAAATACAAGAAGCACATAGATCTCCAAACAGGCAAGATCAGAAAAGAAACTCTCCACACCATATCATAGTTAAAATGCTAGAGGCCCAAAACAAAGACGAAATTCTGAAAGCCACAAGAGAAAAACAACAAGTTACATATAAGGAGAAACCTATCAGAATTACAACTGACTTCTCAGTGCAAACTATGAAAGCAAGAAGAACGTGGAGCAAAACATTCGCAGCGTTAAGGAATATTGATGCCAACCCAGTTACTGTACCCAGCAAAAATGTCGATTATAGTTGAAGGAGAGAGAAAAATATTCCATGATATAAACAAGATGAAAGAATACATGTCTGGAAAGCAAACCCTTCAGAGAATACTTGAAGCAATTCAATGGACAGAAGAAAGGAGCAACCATCTCAAGGCATCTAGAAAGAGAAATCAATAAAAGCATAACTGCAGAAGTAGAAATCTAAACAAAAAACGCAAATGGAAAAGGTAAAAGGAAGCAACACAAACCTATAAGTCATAACCTTAAATATTAATGGACTAAACTCCCCAATCAAAAGACATAGACTGGGGCTGGAGAGATGGGTCAGCGGTTAAGAGCACTGACTGCTCTTGCAAAGGACCCGGGTTCAATTCCCAGCACCCACATGGCGGCTAAGAACCGTCTTTAACTCCAGTTCCAGGGGAATCCGACGCCCTCTTCTGACTTCCGCAGCACTGCACGACACGGGTGCACCAACCTACATGCAGACAGTACACTCATACACATAAAAAAATAATAAATAATTAAAAAAAAACAAAAAAAACAAAAGACATGGACTGGGAGATTGGATTAGGAAACAGAACCCATCTATATGCTGTCTACAAGAAACGCATCTTATCTTCAAGGATGGGCACCACCTTAAAGTGAAAGGATGGAAAGAAATATTCCAAGAAAATGGTACCAAAAAGAAAGCAGTTATTGCTATTTTAATATCAGACAAAATAGATCTCAAAGTAAAAGAAATCAGAAGAGACAAAGAAGGCCATTACATTTTTATCAAAGGAACAATTCACCAAGATTTCACAATTATGAATATATATGCACCAAACTCTGGTGCACCAAACTTTATAAAGACAATTCTCCAGGACCACAAGGCACAGATTAACCCCAGTACACTCATAGTAGGGGACTTCAGTACCCCACTGAGTCCTTCGGATAAGTCAACAAGACAAAGAATAAACAGAGAGACATCTGAACTGAATGATATGATACACCAAATAGACCTCACAGTCCTCTCCCAAATATTCCACCCTAATACCAGAGAATACACTTTCTACTCAGCACCCCACGGAACATTCTCCAAAATCGACCACATACTGGGATACAGAAGAAAACTCCACAAATACAAAAAGACTGAAATAATTTCATGCATTCTATCAGACCACAACACAATAAAGCTCACTATTAACACCAGGATAAGCCCTACTATCTACAAGAACACATGGAGACTAAACAACACACTCTTGAATAATGAATGGATCAAGGAAGAGATAAAGAAAGAAATAAAAGCATTCCTGGAACTGAATGACAATGATAATACAACACAACAAAACCTATGGGATACTTTAAAAGCAGTCCTAAGAGGGAAGTTTACAAGCACTGGGTGCCTAAGTTAGAAAAACAGAAGGAGCACAAGTGACTGATCTAACACTGCAGCTAAAAGCAGTTGAGAGGCAACAACAGATGAACCCTAAACGCAACAGACAGGAAGAAATAACAAAAATCAGAGCAGAAATCAATGAAATAGAAACAAAGAAAACAATACAAAAAAAAATCAATGAGTCCAAAAGTTGGTTCTTTGAAAGAATAAACAAGACAGATAGACCTCTAGCCTAGTTAACCAAAAGAAAGAAGGAACAACTCCAAATCAATAGAATCCATGATGAAAAGGGAAATATCAGCCAGGTATGGTGGCGCATGCCTCTAATCCTAGCACTTGGGAGGCAGAGGCAGACAGATCTTTGTGAGTTCAAGGCCAGCCTGGTCTACAGAGTGAATTCCAGGACTGCTGTGGCTACAGGGAAACCCTGTCTCAAAAAGACCAAAAAAAATAAAATAAAAATAAAAGGGAAATATCACAACAGACAATGATAAGATCCAAACAATCATACAGGACTACTGCAAAAATCTATACTCTACCAAGTTTGAAAACCTAGAAGAAATGGATGAATATCTGAAATCCTGTGAATCACCAAATCTCAACCAAGAAGAGATCGACAGCTTAAACAGATGCATAATATATGAAGAAATCGAAGATGTAATAAGAAACCTCCCAACTAAAAAAACCCCAGGCCCAGATGTTTTCACGGCAGAATTCTATAAAACATTTCAAAAAGACTTACAAACATTATTACTCAAATTGTTTAGAAGGATACAGAGAGAATTCTCCTAAATTCCTTCTGTGAAGCCAGCATCACTCTATTACCAAAACCAGGCAAAGATACAACCAGGAAGGAGAACTATAGACCCATCTCCCTAATGAACACAGATGCCAAAATTCTAAACAGGATACTGACAAATCGCATACAGACCCACATTAATAAGATCATCTATCATGACCAAGTTGGATTCGTACCAGAGATGCAGGGGTGGTTCAACATACGAAAATCAATAAATATCATCGAGCATATAAATGGACTGAAAGACAAAACCCACACTATCATCTCAATTGACACACAAAAAAAGCCTTTGACAAAATCCAGCATTCCTTCATGGCTAAAGTCCTAGAGGGAATTGGATTGGAGGGATCATTCCTCAATGTAATCAAAGCCATGTACAGGAAACCCACAGCCAAGGTCATCCTAAATGGGGAAACGACAGAAGCATTCCCTTTAAAGGTAGGAACTCGGCAAGGCTGCCCCCTGTCACCATTCCTCTTCAATATAGTGCTGGAAACACTTGCTAGGGTAATAAAGCAAGAAAAGGAAATTAAAGGAGTACTAATTGGAAAAGAGGAAGTCAAGCTATCCCTTTTTGCTGATGATATGATTGTCTACTTAAGGGATGCTAAAAACTCCACCAGAAAACTCCTAGAAATGATTAAGAGCTTCAGTAAAGTGGCAGGATACAAAATTAACCTAGAAAAATCAGTAGCCTTTCTTTACACCAACAACAAGCAACTGAAGAAGGAATACAAGGAGACCTTCCCACTCACAATAGCCTCAAAAACAATAAAATACCTAGGAACAAACCTAACCAAAGACACCAAGGATCTCTACAACAAAAATTTTAAACCCCTGAAGAAGGAAATTGAAGAAGACATCAGAAGATGGAAAAACTTCCCATGCTCATGATTGGGAAAATTAATATATGTAAAAATGTCCATTCTAAACAAAACCTTTATAGATTTAATGCAATCCAATTAAAATCCCAAGAGTTTCCTTCACAGGCTTGGAAAAAAAAGTCCTTAATATCATTGGAAAAACAAAAGTCTCCAAATAGCTAAAATAACCGTAGAGTGAAAAATAGCAATACAGGGGGGATCTCTATACCGACTTCAAACTATGAACGATAGTTCTATAGTCATAAAAACAACTTGGTACTGGGCACAAAAACAGACCTGTTGACCAATGGCACAAAACTGAAAGCTCCAAACTTGAGCACATACAATTTTCAGCCATTTCATATTCGACTCGGGGGCCAAGAAACACAATGGAGAAAAGACAAATCTCAGCAAGTGGGGTTGGCAAAAGTGGATCACCATTTGTAGAAGAAGGAAATTAAAACCCTACCTCTCACGACTGTATAAAAGTAAACTCCAGATGTATCAAAGACTCAACGTGAACCCAAAGGCAATAAAAGGCGATAGATGAAAAAGTTGGCAGCAGCCTACATTACATAGACAAGGGAAAGGACTTCCAAAATCAGACATCAGCTGCACAAGGATTAAGGTTGACAATTGACAAATGGGGACTAATATAAACGGCGAAAGCTTCTGTACACAAAAGAAACAATCAAGGAAGTGAAGAGAAATCCAACAGAGTGGGAGGAGACCTTCACTGCAGATACGTTCCTGACAAAGCATTGATTTCCAAAATAATATAAACGAAACTTACTCAAAAAAACAAAGAAGAAAGAAACAAATGAGACCATGCCAAGATGGAGCAAAGGCTGATCAGAGACTTCACCAATGAGGGATTAAAGATGGCTGAGGAACATCGTAAAAAGTGTTCACCATCGCTATTAATTAAGGAAATGCGAATCCAAAACCACTTTAAGATATCATCTACTCCAATAAGACTGGCTAGCTAAATTCAAGAAAACAAATGATACCAAGTGCTGGAAGAAGGGTGTGGGGGGAGGGAACACTCATCCACTGCTGGTGGGAATGGTAAACGCATACATTCACTATGGAAAGCAGTGATGGAGAACCCGTAGGAACGACTTGGAATGAACTTGACACATGACCCACCCATACCACGGTCCTGGCAATGTACTCACAAAACTCATCTTTCAGCAGAGATACATAATAACTTGCACACCATGTTTTTATTTCAGCTCTCTTCACTATAGCGAGGAGCTGGAACCACCCAAGTGCCCCTCAACTGATTGAGTGGATAATCATAATGTGGTACATCTACACAATGAGTTCATGGCAGAAAGAAAGATGAAAGGCAGATCTTTTTGTGAGTTCAGGCCAGCCTGGTCTACAGAAGTGAGGTCGCAGACAGCTGAGGCTACAGGGTGACACTGTCTCGAAAGGACCAAAAAGAAAAAAAAGAAGATGACACATGACTTTGCAGGTAAATGGCTGGAGCTAGAAGACGTCATGCTGAGTGAAGTACACAGTCCCAAAAAACAACAAATGAATGGTAATAATCACTGTAGATGGCTAGCACCAATTACCTAATTGTAATGGCAAACTGAGCAACGTCAGGTGTGATCTGAAAACAACTGTGCTTCTTATATTGTGAATCCCTAAAAGGAGGAGGAGAAGGAGAAAAAAAAAAAAAAAAAGAAAGTCTCTGGGCGTGGTGGGGGCAGGCCTTTATCCGAGCACTTGGAGGCAGAGGCAAGGCGTATCTCTGTGGTTCAAGGCAGCCTGGTCTAACAGATGGTTTCCAGGACAGCTGGGCTACAGGGAAGACCCCTGTCGCGAAAAGACCCAAAAGAGAAAAAAAAAAAAAAAAAAAAAAAAAAAAAAGAAAAGAAAAGAAAGTCAATCATTAAAGAAGACAGAGGAAAGATTTTTCCTTCCCCCAGCTCCAAGCAACATGGAAAAGAAAACTTCCCATTTATGGAAAGAATAAGGAATCAATACCTATATCTGGCTTCCTTGGCGAGAATAAAGCATTTGTCTGCTTTGGCCAAGGGGTCAAAGGACTACCTCTCACACCTCAGGAAGCAAAAGGGGTGCAGGTTTCTAGCACCTTGGAGCAATGCATGAAACCTTTCATGGACTTTTTCTTGAATCTCATAGCCAGCCTACCAAGGGACTTGTCAACAGGGAGAAAGCAGCCCAGAGCTAACAGAGCAAGACACTAAACCTATCCCAGTCCTGCATCAATCACTGCCAGCCTTCTTTTAGACGTGAACATATGCCTGCTCACCCCCAAATCAATCCAACATTTGGGGGCTTTGAGTACAAGGTATGAGTAAGCTTAACCTGAGTCTTGGTAGCCAAAAGTCTATCCCCAACACCCCTTCCCCAATCTTGTGATGAACACAGTATCCCTAGGTCACTGCTCCCAAGTGAAACTGTCTAGACTATTCCCACCACCGGGCAGAAAATGCACCCCACAGGACAGACAAGTGTTTTGGCCTGCATCAGTGCCAGCTGCAATGTGGACCCTCACACTGAATAGGTCCTTACAACTACAACATTTAGATGTTAACCTGCTTAGTGTCACCCTGGGAAGCAACTGACTGCTTTCAACATCACCACAACCTCAGACAGCACAGTATGAAACAAGGTTCCCCTTACAGGGTGGGAGAAGGTAATAAGGGTCAGGTTTTTCTCTTGCTCTTAGAGCCAGCCTGGTAAGGCCTAATACTACGCAGACCTTAATGACACCCATCCCACATTAGTGCATGCAGATAGCCCTTAGAGCATCCCCAGCCAAATGGGTACTTGTGACTTCTGCCTATAAACCTTGTAATGTTTTCAGCAACACCTATGGCTGGTGACAATGGTCTTGGGGCCACCACAAGTGCACTTGAATAGGCAGCTTATGACACTGACAACATTGGCCCAACCCAGTGCTGGACACAGTAGGTTGTTGGCTCAGTGTGTGACACAGCATTGTAGTATTGGAAACCATGGGCCTAGATAGATATGTGTAGCATTTTTCTACTAAAGTGTCTACCTGGAAAATCAAAATCCTGCAGTGCTTCCTGTAGTGCTGTGCCTCAGGCCAGTAGCTGCCTGGGTTGCTCTGGCCCAATCAAGCTCAAGTAGAAGTAGAGGGTTCGGGTGATAGACTTCTCTTTTCTGGGGCTTCTCCAGACCATGATGCACACCACCTGCAAATTTGGGACCTGCTTGTGCTTGAATCATGCACTACAGCAAAAACAGAAAATCCACCAAGAGACAAGCTACAGCCAGTGTAACCTTAGGTCCCATTTTAGTGGTCTAATGGAAGATCTGTTTACAAGCTCAGAGGAAATAAGCAGACTGCTTAGCATTCTGGAAGGACAGGAATACTCAAAACCAGATTATTATTCAGAGGGTCTAGGGACTGAGAGATGCTCATGGTTAAGCACCGCCACCATGGCGTCGTACCGAGGACCTGGGTTCGATTCCCAGCCTCCCACATGGTGGCTTGAGAACTGTCTTAGGCCCGACATGGTGGCACACACCTTTAATCCCAGCAATCCCGTGAGGCAGAGGCAGGCGTATTCTCTGTGAGTTCAAGGCCACCTGGTCTAAATAGCGAGCTCCAGGCCAGTGGGACTAAGGGAGACCCTGTCCTCCAAAATGAACGCAAAGAAAAAAAAAAAAGAAGGGTATAAATACTTAATCTTTCAATGAGCATCAACCAGCATTAAAGATCTTTCAGAGAACCTGGAGCACACCTCATGATTAAAGTGAGGTAGCAGAAACAGATCCAACAGTAAGGGCAATCTGTGGGCAGCCATTGTAACAAAACAGAGAAATGACTCAGTACTCTAAGACAGAAATTTAACAACAGTTGGTAGTGCAGGTCGATAATCCTCCGGGAAGCGGATGGCAGGAGGAGCAAGGAGTCAGGCCATCCATAGACCATCTAGCAGTCTGAGGCCAGCCCCTAACTAGGTGAGATCAAACCTGTTTAAAAGGGGTGGGGATGGCCAAAATGGCTCAGTGGGTTTCAATATGTGGTATCCATTGTGTTAAAGGAGAAACAGACCTTTGCGTGGTCCTTTGACTTTCACACAATTGTTTTTGGCATGCACACACAGAACACTACAAACATAAAATGTATTAAAAAAATTTAAATGGAGGAGGGCTGGTGTTGTATGACACAATTTCTGGATGGATGTGAATAAACAGCTACAGCTAGACCAAAGTCACGATATCACTAAAGGTCAACGCATAAGTAATGATTTTAATTTTTTTAAATTTAGTTTTGTATATGTATTGAATGTACTGTCGGCATGTAGGTTTGTGCACCGATACTGTCTGTTTGTAGGTTGGTGCACCCGTGGGGAGGTCAGAAGAGATCTCAGATTCCCCTGGAACTGGGAAGTTCTCCTGGAAAGTGGAGGTACAGACGGGTCTTAGCCGCCAGTGGGTGCTTGGGGATTTGAAACCACGGTCCTCTGCAGAAGCAAAGTCCCGGTGCGTTTAAACCGCTAGGCTATCTCTCCACCCAGTAAATCAATGAGTTTTATTGGCAGTTACTACTAGGAAAGAACAAAAAAAAAAAAAAAAACGAGAGGGTATACTGTTACAGAGCTGAGCGGGCATCTCCAAAAGCCCACCCATCATGGGTAACATCTTAGAAAAAGATGGAAATTTAGAGCACAGCATAATCTACAGGCTGCTGGACAGATTTAGAACGTATTGTTTTTTCAGGTTGTTTTTTCGTTGGTATGGGGCCTCCTTCAGGCAGCGTGGCTGTGTTGCCCCTTCTAGCAGTTAGCGTTGTCAGAGAATGTCGTAGTTTTGTCATTTTGGACCTTGTGAATCTGGTAAGTTTCAGGTACTTCCTGAAGTAATTGAGTTGGTTACTTCCTGGGTTTTAGAGAGGAGCTTTCTTGCAGGATTGAATGTTTCAAGATCTCCCTTTAGTAACAGCTGGAGATCTTAGGGAGCTTGTTCAGGGAATTGCTAACAATATGTGGCCTGTAGCCCAATTTTGTATATTTTTGCCTACCACTCAGGAAGCCGGGGAGTTTGACCTCAAGCACTACATAAACACTGGTGTGCTTTTGCAGATCTGTAACCAAGTACTTGGGTGGTATAGTTAGGAGGCTCATGGTCATTCTAACCTCATAACAAGTTGGAAGTCAGCCTGAACTTCTTGAGACCCTGTCTCAGAAGAAAGAAAAAAAAATCCGTGAGGCTAAATTTTAGTACTAAGCACAATTTTTGTAGTGTGATGGAAAGAGATGTAAGTGGAATGAACCTTACAAAAGAAAAAGAATCAGAGAGGCTGCATTATAGAGAAAAAGAAATCAGTGAGAATGCTGATAGGCTATTTGCAAATACAGTTAGGAGATGGGATAGGTAAAGGTCATTTTGGGGCAGCATTAAAACAGTATTGAGGGGGGCTGAAGAGATTGGCGTGGTTAAATACACTTTTGCTGCTTTTACAGAGGGCCTGGATTCAATTTCCAGAACCCACATGGCAATGTACAACCATCTGATTCCAGTTCCAGGAGATCCATTTCACATTTCCAGCCTTGGTGGCCAACAGGCATTCATAGGGTACATTTACATTTGTACAAACACTAATACACATAAAATAAAGATTTTTCAAAAAGTCAATATTAAGCCAGGTTTGGTGGTGCAATGCCTGTAAATCCTAGCACTTGAGAGAAAGAAGGAAGGTGGATATCTGTGAGTTAGAGGCTAGCTTGGTTTACATAATGAGCTCCAAGCCAATCTGGACTACAAAGTGAGACACTGTCTCAAAAAAAAAATAAATAAAGGAGCCATTTTTCAAAATTGGGTAGGGAGGCATGAAGGACTGGAGAATGCCAAAGAAGTAGAAAACTCATTGAAAGGGAGAGTAACAGTGAATTTCAAAACCTAAAGAAGAATGAAAATGGTAATAGGAGGGTCAAAGTCACTAGTTTATATTAAACCTGTTCGTTGCTTGTTGTGAGACTTGTCAGATGTAGCCAAGGCTGGCCATGAATTCCTGATCCTCCTGCCTACTGCTGGGACTTAAGGGTATGAAACAATGATTGGCTTTACATTGTTCTTTAAACTGAAAGAGACATTATTGAATAGGAAGGATAATTGGAAAGATTGAGTTTGTGGCAAATTCCAAACATTTTAATAGACAGACAAGGGTGCATAGACCATGCCATATCTTTAGGGCCTCAATACTAAAAGACCATACACTCAAATTCTAGCCGCTGGGCATGGTGGTGCACCCGTTTAATCGCACTCAGGGTGGTAGAGGTAGGTGGATCTCTGTGAGTTCAAAACAAGCCTAGTCTACAGAGCAAGCTCTAGCCCAGCGGGGACTAAAGGGGACCCGAGCCCCAAAAAGTCCAAAAAAAAAAAAAATAGATATCCAAAATCTAAAGCCTCAGAATGTAGTGCGCATCTATAATCTTAACACTTTAACTGTGAGAATCAGAGATGCAGACAAGAGAATCCCTGGAGGTTCACAGGCCAGCTAGCTTGTCATATGCATCTGTGCTCTTAGGAAAGGAAGATGGACTTTGGACATCAAATAATTTCTCATGAGTAGGGACACCTGGCTGCCCAGATTATGAACTTGATGGTTATCTTTCTGGGGGAAAGGAAGGATCCTGGGGGCCAGCTACCCATTTCACCAGCCAGTTGGTCTTGGCTGCATAAGGAGGAGAGGCCAAGTGCATATAAAAGAGAACTGCAAGAGCCCAGTTGCTCTCTCATGCCATCACCCTCTTGGTCAGAAGTTGCCAAGTCCATGCCAGGACTCTGGATGTACACAAGGAGAAGGGGAAGCACTGTCTTTCATGTAAGTGACACCCTCAACCATTAGCTCTGTGAGCAAATCCATTAAACTCGCTAGAATCTTCAAAGCTGTGGGTTTGTAGAGTCTTTCTGCTTTTGGGCCTTTGGACGGGGGGGGGTAAAGGTTGGACACTGCATATGTGTGTACCTCTCTCAGAAGGAATTTAGGCAACAGACTGCATTTAATATGAGACCCGAGGTTCATAAAACAAGGTAGAAGGCAAGGAGCAACACCTGAGTTTGTCCCCTGACCTCTACATGTACACTATGGCTTGCATACACCTGTACTTACAAAACTGACGCACACACAATTATAATTTTTCTCATTTATAAATTTCTTTTACTATCTTCATGATGATATTTAGTTGTTATCATTTCCAAATAGCTTATTCTAGCTTCATATGGTGTCACAGATCTGCAATCCCAGTACTCCTGAGGCAAAAGCAGGTAGAACAGAGCTTAAAGGATACCTCAATACACGTTGAGTTTCCCTACACATTGAGTCCAGACCAGGGTATCTAGAGATTCCTTGTCTTAAAAAAAAAGAAAGAAAAAAAGAACAAAAAGAGCAAACTCCATAATAGTCTGTTAAAGTCAAAAGAATTTTTTTAAGTGTTTGTGACCCTGAAACCTTCAGCTGCTCAAAAGGTTTTTTTTTTTTTTTTTGAGCCTCATGGTAACCACATATCAAAAATGTAGATTAAGGAAACAAAGTTACTACTAGTCAATCCCTACACGAAGAATGATTCAAGGCCTCCAAGTCTAAAGCTGATTTCTCAAACCTTAGGGAGTTTTATATAGCTACCTGGGCTTCAAAGAGAATTCAAGACTAAGCTGAGTACATTGCCAAAACTCTGACTCAAAATAAGAAGAACCCAAGGAGTGGATACAGCTCAGTTGTGAAGCATTTGCCTAGTTTGTGGGAAATGCTGGTCTCAATCCTGCTAATAGGGGAAAAAGGCATAAAACCAAAATAATCAACTGTTTACTAAATTGTATGGAAGTCCATCAGGAAAATGCAAACCAAATCTTTCTCATTCTAGTAAGAATGAATGTCGGGGCTGGAGAATGGACTAGCGGTTAAGAGCGCAGACTGCTTCTTACAGAAGGACCCGGGTTCGAGTTCCCCGCACCCACATGGCGGCCGAGAAGCCGTCTGAAACTTCCAGTTCCAGGAGAAACTCCATTCCGTGGAATCCGACACCCTCTTTGACCGCTGCGGCATTGCACGACACGGGTGCACAAACTTGCAATGCAACAGGTACATTCATACACATACAGGAAAAAAAAAAAAGAATTGAATGTCTAAAGGATAAGACAAAGATGAACAAGTGCTTCTCTAGAGACTGCAATAAAGCTCTTGCCCACATTTTTCCCTCCTTTTTTCCATCTGTCAAATAGACAGCCTCCGCTTTTGTTCGCACATGATATAAGTAAGGAGGTCCTTCTTCTGACCACTTTGAGTAATAGCGGAAAACTGTCTCAAATAACAAGCTGTCCTGACTGACTGGAATCAGAATAACTAAATAGCACCAGGACGTCCACTGTAGAACAACAGGGATAGGAAGCAAGGTGGTTTGACCTCTTATTGGGACAACATGCCTAGTTCTCTCTTGGCTTAGCAGCAGTGCAAAGGCTGCAGCTGCAGTGGTGTTTCCTGCTGCGGACTTGCTCTGTGGCAGCTAAAGCCTTTCTTGTTTTTGCTGGTATTGCTTTGGATCCACACCCTAAATTCAGAACTGGAAAACCGAATCTCCCTCAATTGCTGGTCTGAGCTGAGTTAGTTGCCTAGATCTAGAGACTCCATTCCTGGAGACATCCCTTTTGACACAGAATAAGCCAAGTTTTAAAAGACTTCTCTGTAGTGAGGTATGATTTCCCTATCACTGTATTGGAACAGGCCTGGTGAGTGTGCCTGCTCAGTGGACAGGGCGGCACTGACCACTGTTGTGACAACCATTATCGTTGTTTGCCCATTCAGCTGAGCCTGCCCTGTTTACAAGAAAGACAGAACTCTCTGGAGCCTCTCATGTGTGGAGAGCCAAGTGTCAGTCTGGTATTCCCTCATCAGGACTGGCCATTGCACCCATCCAAAAGTACTGTGGGCATACAGTCCCAAGTTATCACTTGCCTTCACTATGTTGGGATTATTTTTTACTGTATTTTATTTTTTAATAATTAAAAAATTTAAATTATTGTTTAACTTATTTTTTATGTGTAATGAATGTACTGTCCTGCATGTAGGTTGGGTGGCACCTGTTTCTGCAATGCCTTAAGGTCAGAAGGGGGCGTCAATTCCCCTGGAACTGGAGTTACTGGAGTTACAGACAATTTGTTTCTTAGCTGCCATGTGGTGTTGGGAATCAACCCCGGATTCTCTGCAGAGCAGTGGTGCTCGTAACGGCACATGGCTCCACCCCTATATTTTTAATTAAATTTTTTTTTAATTTTATATTCTGTATGTGTATGAATGTACTGTCCTGCATGCAAGGTTGTGCACCCGTGTTCCATGCAATGCCGCGGAAGGGTCAGAAGAGGGTGTTGGAGCCCTGGAACTTGGATTTTCCTGGAAATTGGGAAGTTCAGACGGTTCGCGGCTGCCATGTGGGTGCTGGGGGGATAGAACCCGGTCCTCGCAAGAGCAGGTAGGCGCTCTTAAAACCGCTAGGCCATCTCTCCACCCTATTTTTTTAATTTTTTAAACTTTTTATTGAGCATTGTATAACTCATAGGATGGTTTCCAATCAAACCCATCCCCCTATTCCCCAACCCCCCCAACTCATGCATTACAATAACCAAGCTAAACACTATCCAGTCAAGCTCCCAATCAGAGTCTTCGGCAATAGATCTGTTGAGTCTGTTCAGCAGAGTGTAACCAATGCTAGGAAGATCAATACTTCCTCACCCAGCAGTATTTAGTCTCTTGTAGTTCTCATTGCAGAGTCAGTCCCCCCCCCATTCTCTTTCGCCATTCTGAGACCTTGTTCAAATTGGTATGGGTCCTGTGTCTGATGCTGATATTGCTACAAGTTTACATCTGAAAGTTTACAGTGAATTGTAAGTCACTGCTTTTTTTTTGGGTTTTAATTTTTTTTATTAATTTTTAATTTATTCGGTTTGTCTGAATGTACTGTCTGCTGCAAGTTTGTGCACCCGTGTCGTGCAACGCTGCGGAGTCAGAAGAGGGATCGGATTTCCCTGGAACTGGAGTTTCTCCTTGAACTGGAGTTAGTGATAGTTGTTAGCCACTGTGCGTGTGCCAGAAATTGAGTCTTGTTCCTCTGCAAGAGCACCTAGCTCTTTTAACCGCTAGGTCATCTCTCATCTCTCCAGCCCCAAGTCCACTGCCTCTTTAGTCATAGGCACCAGCCCGGGCGCTGAAAGCTTTCGACCTCTTCTTCCACAATGATCCTTCAGTCATGGGTTAGGTGAGGTTTAATATACGGGCCCTTTAATGCTTTCTTAGATCATGTTACAGGCAACAGATATTCATAGTTCACAACAGTACCAAAAAACCAGGAGACAGAAATGAATGGAAAGAAATACGTTTATTTACTTTATATACTTCAGGCCAGAACTCAGAAGACAGACAGCCTCAGTCCTCTTTCCATCTTAACCTATGATAAGCATTATAATTTTATATTAAGATGGAAATCAGGAAAGTACGTACATGTAGAATTAGCTTAATCAAAATTATTTAGAACCAAAAGAAGTCCCCCGTAGGGAGTGAATCTCCTTTGGGGGTGTCAGGAGCTCTTGTGGTGCTGATCTCATCGCCAGCTGTTAGAAAAATTTAGATCAGGATTAACCAGGGCAATGTCAAAATGAAAGATGAGAAACCAACCCCAGGACAGATTCGTTATTAAGAAAACTGAAGAGGGCTGAGAGATGGCGCAATCGGTTAAGAGCGCCGACCGCCTCTTACGAGGACCCAGGTTCGATCCCCAGCACCCACATGGCGGCCGAAACCGTCTGGAAACTCCAATTCCAGGAGAACTCCAGTTCCAGGGAAATCCGACACCCTCTTCTGACGCCGCGGCATTGCACGACACGGGGTGCACAAACGTGCATGCAGACAGTAACATTCCATACACATACAGAAATAAATAAATGTCCGGCGTGTGGCGCACTCCTTTATCCTCACTTGGGAGGCAGAGGCACGCGGATCTCTGGGATTCTGAGGCCATCCTGGGTCTACAGAGTGAGTTCCAGACAGCCAGAGCTACAGGAGACCCTGTCTCAAAAGACAAAAAAAAAAAAAAAAAAAAAAAAAAAAAAAGAAAAAACGAAAAAAGCAAAAACAACAATGAATAAATAACAGTTTTCTCCTGCTGGATTTAATTTTCTCCGGGAGCTACCACTTTGGTCTCAGTCCCTAGGGTTTTTTATTTTTTTTTTTTTTCGGTCTTTTTTTTTTTTAATTTTTTAAAAATTTTTCTTTATTTTCAGTTAATGTGTATGCATGTACTGGTCCTGCAAGCAGGTGTGTGCACCCGTGTTTCGTGAAATGCCGCGGAGGGTCAGAAGAAGGTGTCAATTCCCCTGGAGCTGGAGGTATTTCCTCACTGGATGAGTTTCAAGACGGTGCTCGCCACCATGTGGGTGGGCTGGGATCGAACCCGGGTCCTCGGTAAGAGCGGTGGCGCTCTTAAACCGCTACGCCATCTCTCCAGCCCCCCCTTTTTTGGTCGTTTTGAGACAGGTCTCCCTTTAGTACATAGCTGGCCTGGAGTCTACTATGTAGACCAGGTGGCCTTGAGTCCACAAAGATTCCACCTGCCTCTGACTCCCACGTGCAGGATTAAAGGCATGCGCCACCACCACCCCCGGCTGCAGGCATGTGTTTTTGAGCGTTTAGAAATAAGTTTGTTGGGTTCAGGATTTAGGACAAGGACTGCTAGCATATGTTTTCCCAGACAGCACAGTCACTGGATTAGGGGTTGGGGTTTCACATAGTTTTCAGGCAGGGTTTTTCTTCAACTTAGCCAGAGCTTTCCAAGCTAAGACATGTATTCTTCATTCCAGACCCTGAGGACAAATAAAGAAAGGGGGCGACTGTCTTTGTCATTGGCTTCTTCCTGCTGGTCATCACGATGGAGGGGAGAATTCAGGGATTGTCCTCAGGTGCCAGAGGTGCATAGGCAGCAGGATTGACTTTACAAAGTAGAAACAAAGTCTTCTCATGTTCAGCCTCAGTTGAGTAGTCAATGCCCTGAATACAGTCCTGAATGAACAGTTGGAGATAATTGGTTAAACACAGTGCAATGTTTTAGGGTACTAATGGGCTTATTTTCTTGGCTAGAGGTAGGGACATTAGTGTTGGAATAGCCCAAGATTTTAAAGTCTCTTAATTTCAAAAAGCATTTTAAGTTATAAAATCATTGTGAGAATAATTGTCTAATAACACTTTATAATGAACTTAAGTCTAATGTCTGGTAAGTGTAAATCCTTGGACTTTTAAAGAAATATACCAATGCCATTTATTTTTGCTTATACTTTCCTGTTGGATGCTTAAAGCCAGTTTTTGCCCAAGTTTAATGTCTGTTAGGGATGACCGCGCTTGTCCGCTTTCGGTAGCCGAGCTAGAAACGGAAGTGAGAGAGAGAGGGGGGGTCGTGGTGGAAGGAATGATCGAGGTGTGAGAGAAGAGGGGGGAAGTATACAAGGTAGTACTGTGAAGTGGGGTGTGTGGTGTGCACGACACAGTACACATAGAGTGTGGGGGGAGACAAGTATGTACGTCTAACTGACAGTCGATAGCGGATACAATACAAACAGAAACTACACAGTGTGCTGAGCGTCGCGCGTCTGGGTTGGAACTCGTGGTCTAACCGCTTTGGTAAATTCCAGCTATTGGACTTGCCTGTGGCTGTGTCTGTTCAGTATTTTCTTGACTTCTGACTGACATGGGAGGTTCCCAGCCTGCTATGGGAGGTGCCACTCCTGGACAGGTTGTTCTGTACAGTATAATAAAGCAGGTTAATCATAGGGCAGTGGAGCAAGCCAGTAATAGCATTCCTCCATGGGCCTGTGCTTCAGCTCCTAACCTCTAGGTTCCTGCCCCGAATTCCTACCTTAGGCTCCCTCGGTGATGAACTATGACCAGGGAGACATAAGCCAAATAAAACCTTTCCGCCACAAGGTTGAGTATGGTGAGACTGTTGTGTCGACAACTGAAGGCATTAGGATGGGAATTGGAAATTGGTACTAGAGGAGTGGGGTATTGCTGTGAGAGACCTGACCCAGTATTTTGGGAAGATTACGGAGGCGTTCAGAACTTTGGGCTGGAAAAGCCATTGAATGCGTTAAGTTTTAGAAGTGAGCTGTGCTGGGGATTTGAACATTAATGCTTAGGAGTTGTAGGTTTCAGAGGCCTGGATTTTGAAGATTCAAAAGGGAAGGTGAAGACGACCGGCAGTTTGGGTGGTGTAGTAATTTTTGAAATTGAGAAATCTGTGGGTTTCTGGTTGGCTGGGCGAAGAATCAGCTGTGATAAAGAAGACACCAGAACCACTGAAGTGAAATTTGTTTACTGGGACAATTGGTGCTGGTTAGCTAGGACTGAAAAATCGGCTCTTGTTACTCAAGGTAAAACCATCAAGTTCAAATCCTCTGGGAAGTTGTTGTTAGTGGCCAGCACAGAGAAGCTGTGGTCCAGAGTGGCCCAATCCTCCATCTCAGGTGAAAGCAGTACTTGGTAATATGTAAGAAATTCTTGCATGGTTCTGCTGCTGAAAGTGTGAAGGGGTCACAGACAGCCGCTGAGGCTTGGCCCCTAGAAGCCAGGGAAGGCTATTACTGAAAGTGAAGCTTCAGTTTTAGTAAGGAACCCCAGGATTTGAAGGGTCATGGAGAAAATCTGATGATTTGCACCCTGAAAGCCAAGAAGAGCTCATTGGTGAGGGTGAAGCCTCAAGTTGCAGTGGAGACCCCAGCTTCTTGGAGATGCCAGAACCATAAGGCAATTACCCAGGACAACAGCAGGTGTCAATGGCGCTGGGCTGGGCTTAGGAGACGTGCTATTTGTGTGGTGAAGGATGAAAGCAGAGTCAGAGAATTGGAGTTGCTGAAGCCTTTTGAAACCCAGAAGATTGTGAGTGAATCCTAGATATCCAATCTTGAGCTAGTTTGCTGGACTATGGTTTTGCTTAAGTGTGCCCGATTGCTTCCCTTTGAAGGAAAGCAAACTTAATGTTTAAGATATGTGACCTCCCCAAGTTGGTAATTGTCAGAGTGTTTTGTTGTCACAGCAAATGAAAGGCAACTAGAAACAGTTGTGTCT
The DNA here is from genome assembly GCA_009823505.1 of Rhizomys pruinosus. NCBI lineage: Eukaryota > Metazoa > Chordata > Mammalia > Rodentia > Spalacidae > Rhizomys > Rhizomys pruinosus. The sequence goes on from VZQC01005394.1 coordinate 203,698, forward strand.
ACAGGAAAATAAAAGTAGGTTTTCCCTCTAGTTTTCCATATACTGATATATAGCTTTTCAGAACAAGGCAGGTAGGAATCACATAACTATAGACAGGAAATAAGCTGGTCAGAATTCAGACTAAGCTCACTGAAACTATTTTCCTTTGGAATGTACTCATCTGGTACAGGGGACAAAAACTAGCTCCTCTTAAGCCAAATTATCTTGTTAAGTAAATTTGTGTCTTTTTTGTCTTTGGAAGGATTAAAATCTCAAAAGCAACAATTGGCCATAATAAAGTAGAAATGCAAGGAACATTTGGCAGTATTACAGTAACACAATACTTGTCTGCATCTATCCCATCTGAGGCTATAACTGGGTGTGTGGCACAAAGCAGAGTATCAGCCTGAAATTTTTTTTTTGGCTGCAACAGTAATTATCATAATAACAATTCGGAACATATAAGATTATTTAGAAAAAAAAGATTATTTAGAAATTTAAGATGTCTTGTGTAGCCTGAAAGCAGAGTTTTTTTTTTAAATGACCACTTGGCTTGGAAAAGATATGGCCTTTGCTGAGTGTGGTGCACACCTTTAATCCTAGCACTCGGGAGGCAGAAGGCAGGTGGATCTTGTAAGTTCAGGCCAGCCTGGTCTACTAGAGTTCCAGGAAGCTGTTCTACAAGGAGACCCTGTCCTCCGAAAAAACAAAAAAAAAAAAAAAAAAAAAAAAAGATATGGACCTTGATAAATTTGTTTGTGTTGTTTGTTTTTTAAACAACTGCATAAAGAAGTTTAGCATTTGTTCCATAAGGAGAAATTACACCACAACACCCTGGACCAGGAATAATCATTAACTTAAATTCTTTCTAAAAAAATTTTTTTTATGTGGTAGGAATGTATTGCATGCATTGTAAGTGCACCCAGTTGTGGGGGAATCCTTGAGGAAGGGTCAAGAAAGAGTCTGAGTACTCTGGAAAGTGGAGTTAACAGATGGTTGTTAGCTGCCATGGTGGTGTTGGAAAGTGAATCCACTTCCTCAGATCCTAACTGCTGAGGAATCTCTCCAGCCCCAATGAAACAATAAGTTAAGTAAACAATAGGAACCATGTTTATAGAACCAGAATTGAGACAGAATCAACAAAATAAAACCTTGAAACATAAAAATATTTAAATTCAAACTCATGTTAGGAGGCCATGGCATGTGGTGGGTGTATGCCTTTAATCCCAGTACCTTCGGGAGGCAGAGTCAGGAGTATCCTCTGAATTTAAGGCCAACCTGTTCTACATAGTAGTCTAAATACACGGGTTACAAGGAGACCATGGCTCAAAAAGACCCCCACTCCAAAATAAAATCCCAAACCAAAACCAAACCAAAAAGGCCTCATATTAATTATTTCAAAAAGATCTAGGACCATAAGTCAGCTTTGTCCAAAGTAGTCCCATTGATTTAATATTCTCAATTGGCATACTGAAGACATGGACTGGCTACTTAGTCTGTTGGAATTGGGGGCCTTTCCCTTTTAGTTTTACTATGAGTGAAAAGAAACCTCAGCTAATTTAACAATTTCAGTTGACATAATTTACTTATAAGCCAGTTCGATACTAAGGAAATTACTTTTAAAAACATAGCTAATGTAGACAGTGTATAAGTAAATAATTATATATAAGAATAGATTTTAGTAACCAAGATTTTGTAATTACTCTTTGTTGAGAATTACAGAAATATCTCTTGTAATTCTTTGTAGAAGCATCTTTAGGGGACATGCATATAATCCATTGTTTTACATGTAGTTTATCCTTAATAAAACTACTTTTAATCCCAGCGTGGTGGGCGCACACCTTTAATCCGAGCACTTGGGAGACAGAGGCAGGCAGATTTCTGTGAGTTCGAGGCCAGCCGGTCGCAGAGTGAGTTTCCAAGGCCGAATGGGTCATAGGGAGACCCCTGTCTGAAAAAGACCCCAAAAAAAACCCTAGTTTACTTTAACAGTTTCATATTTAAGAAATAATTTTGTTATTTTGAACTCTCGAACCAATTGAAATAGAAATTTTTAGTTTAAAATATTTTAGCTAAACTGTTTTGGAGGGAAATATATAAAACAAAACCCTGTAATATTAATTGATGGCATAATGAAATATCTCATGATTTTAATAACTGTTGTTTTGTATGAATAGTTACCATTTTAAAGTTTTTGAGAGACCTAAAGATATTGTTTGATAGTTTTTTTAAAAACAAATTTTATTCTTATTTTTTATGTGTATGAATGATACTGTCTGCATGTAGGTCGGGTACCCATGTTGTAAAATGCCATGGAGGTCAGAAGAGGGTGGTCAATGCCCTCTAGAACTGGAGTTAAAAAAAGTTCTTAGCCTGCATGTGGGTACTGGGAATCAAAGCACCCGGTCCTCTGCAAGAGCAGTTGGTGCTCTTAACAACTGAGCCATCTGCTCAGCCCCTTTTTGATGGGTTTTTTAAGATGTTTAAGGGGACCCAATTTATAAGACAGTATGTATTTATCAAAAACTCATATATATAAATATGTACTTGTACATTTTAATTGGGCATGCCAAAATAAAAGAACAGTTCCGTGCACATAAAAATAAAGGAAAAACTGAAATGACAACAAAAAAAATTTTTAAGTTTTTTTTGATATACATAACAACATAAAATATGCAGAGAGTGTTCATATGTGACACATTGGATCTCAACCCATGAAAAGACTATTATGAACGCATATAATGTAGGTTTTTCTGATTAATTTAATTTCTGTATGGTGTATGAATGTACTGTCCCTGCATGAAGGTTTGTGAACCCATGTCGTGCAATGCGGCGGAGGTCAGAAGAGGGTGTCGGATTCCCTGAACTGGAGTTCTCTCCTGGAATTGGAGTTTCAACAAACGGTTCTCTCTCCGCCACCATGTGGGGTGCTGGGATTGAACCCGGGTTCCCCTGTAAAGACGGTTGGCGCTTTTAACCTCTAGGCCAATCTCTCCAGCCCATGAATGTATGTTTTTGTAAACAACAACAACAATATAAATAAGCATCACTCCTGAAGAGATATTACTTCATTTTAAAAGGTATGGATTATGTTGTATGAAGAGAACAGTAATTGTAGTAGGATACCCTTCAGTGTAAATGTCTTAACATGGTCTTAAAATAAGAGGTTCTTTGTGAGGAATATCATATGTATAATATAACAGTATAGTTATCAATATTGATGGTATAGTGATACACACAAGATTCCCATAGTCTGGTTGTTAATACCTTATAATGGTACCACTTCTGAAACAGAAAGTTTCAGGTACATTTTAGAAGTTTACAGAATATTCATTATTTCTCCAGTAAATCTGCTGTGCTGATTTAATATTTGGTGCCTATTTTCCTATTACTTTGTCACTGGGCGAAAAAATGAAGTGTTTAACCATGCATTGTGTACTGTGACAGAGTTTTGAGAATCACTGGGAAAGCCTCCAGACGAACTCATTCAGATTTTTTAAAACAGCCAAATTCCACTGCAGCACTGCTTGTCATACAATTTTGCCAATCTGACTCTGCCCTGAAGGGGAAGGGAGAGATGGAAGTCAAAGGAAAACCACAAAATTTTTGGCCAATTAACAAATGTCATGGTGCCATTAGGTAGAGAAGCAATTACAGAACCCAAAACCAGCAATTACTAATGTATATCTTGATATTTTATCAAAGTTAGATGAGCAGATGGTCATCAAATGCCTATTTCATGGAAAGAGGGAGAGGTCAGGGCTGCCTGAAATTTGCTTTGTAGCCTTGAGCTAAGAATAGGATTTTTAATGTACAAAGTGGAATCCCTTTAGCAGTCACAGTACAAGCCTTTAATCCTGGGGCAGAAGCAGGTGGTTTTCTCTGAGAGACTGAGGCCAGCTTGGTTCAATGTATTGAGTTTTAGGTTAGGCTGAGCTATATAGATAGCCCCTTTCTCAAAAAGAAAGTGTTTGAAAGTGCATTTCTATGATGAGACATCAATTGTAAACATATGTTTGACTAAAATTAGCACCCTGGCCGTGACCATAGAGATCCACCTGCCTCTGCCTCCCTGATGCTGGATTAAAGGCGTGTGCCCATCATGCCTGACCCTAGTTTCCATTTTAAATATAAATTGATCTTTCTCATTCTAGAAACATGGGTTTAGTAACATTAGATATTAATATTAGATACTTCTCTGTCTTCTTCCAGGTACTCAGTGTTGTCCAACCAGATAGCTTCTTTACGCAACAACACCCTGTGTCTACTTCCCTGTGGGACAGCACCCAAGCTACATGGCTCACCCCAAGACCTCCATTGCCAGACTGACTGTGCAGATAAGCCACAGGAAGTATGTCTCAATCACAGGCATGAACCAAAAGAGGCTATGGAACTGTGCCACTTCTTTTTTTTGTGTGCTTTTATTTTTGTTCTCCGCCCCCTGGTTTGAATTGTTTCTGCATGTGTTTTTCTCCTGCCTCTTCTGTGCCATGTTTGACTGATAGATGGCAGACTAATTCTCCTGTTGAAGACTTTCTTAGTTGTTATCTTGGCAAAAGTAAGCAAAAAGCAGGTCATGTATACATGCCCTTGAGGTCCATCAAGACCAGGCTAGAATTTATGACCATTCTCCAGGGAGATATCTCTAGATCAACTTAGAGGACAATACATATTTGACATATCATTGGGGGTGAATGCCCCTGACCTGAGAGGCACAAAAATGTATATAAGCTGGTTTGTGCTTACTATCTTCTTCCCCCTGCCACACTTGGCTAAGACCATGTGGGAAAGATCTGGGCCTTGCTGATATGTCTGGGAGCTGGTTATTGCTGCAAATTGTCTTGATCAAATCCAACCCAATCCCAGACTAAACTGCATGGATATGAAAAGGTCTGAATTTTCCTCAGGACTAATGAATTTCCAAGTTTCATATTCCAATGGGGGGTGACTATGTTTAGTATTGGTTATTTTGGAAGGGAACTGTTAGTAAAGTTAAACTGACTCTATTCCCAAGACCCTATCTAAACTCTAATGGTTTGTTTCATAGAGGCAGAAAAGAAGGGGGAAGTCTCATAAGGAGCTGTCAGGTGGATACTGAGCCAGTAGAAGGCCTAGTAGGTTGCAAGTGTAGGTGAGGAGGTAGTTGAGGCTGAACTTCCCAATCTGGCAAGAAAGGAGTATCATATTTACTAGGGAGTTAAGGGCCCTCACTGCCCACAGTGGTGTTGCCTTCCCTTTATCCTGAGTCTCTTCATGCCCTGACCTATCCCATTATAGCTCTGACTTCTAGAGGAAAATAGCAAAGGACTTAATGATTCTAACTAGATGGCAGGAGATAGCCTCAATCCATCCTTCGAGGAGCCTAAGTTAACAAACTACAAATCAGAAAATGGCTGTCTAGTGCTTCCTGGGCTTTTATAGAGTGCTCTTCAGGAGGTCAAAGACTTTGCACAAAGATCCTACCTTCTTTATTCTAGGGATGGCTGATCTAAACCAGATGAGATCCATTGAGTCTTCTTAGAGAGAAATGGTTGCTTAGGATTGGAGACCATGGAACCCACATATGGAGGCCACTACCCACTGGAAGTGTCTCTTGCCACCCTAGGAATTTGTTAGGTAAACATTGCACCAGATAGGAGATATGATCTTTAAGCACCGTGATATAAAAGCGACTCTAGAAAAAACTGACCTTAAAGGATGATGAGTGGAACTAGTTTTCTTCTGTCATTTGGGGTTGGGGTCACAGGGAAAGAGGTTCCTGCTTGAAGACAACACTGGTCCTGTCTTCCTTTCCTTTGTTATAAAGTAGGAATATTAAGACATCTGGCAACTTTGCCGAGGCAAAATCCTGCATGCAGGAGTAAGAGGGACAAAGCTGCATATAACCTAAGGGAAGAACAAGAGGAATAAGTCCTGCTCTTTATGATGTTACATGCTGAAGGGAAAGGAAGGAATTTTGAACTTTTTTTTTAGTTAATTTTTTAAAATTTTTTTTTAAAAAATTTTTATTTATTTCTGTATGTGTATGAATGTACTTGTCCTCAATTCAAGTCTGTGCACCCGTGTCGTTCAATGCCGTGGAGGTCAGAATAGGTGTCGATTCCCCTGGAACTGGAGTTCTCCTGAATTGGAGTTTTCAGACGGTTCTTCGCCGCCATGGGGGGTGCTGGGGATCAACCACGGGTCCTCTTGCAAGAGCGGTCGGGCGCTCTTAACCACTAAGGCCATCTCTCCAGACCCAAAAGTTTTAAACTTTAAGTACTGAGCAAGCACCACATGTCTGGGGCACAGTGTTTCTCTAGAATACTTGTCAATTTATAAGCAAACCACTAGAGAGAAGAAGACGAACGAGAAGGCAAATTCAAATTAGAGGCATACTGCATTTTAATGTTAACACATGATAAATTGTGCTCATGTATCCATAGTGTATAATTAAATTTTAGAAAAATCAAAGAACTGGAAATTGATCACTTTTATATTAAATTCTAGATAGTAATATTTTGTGAAGCATGAAGATTAAAAAGTTAGCAATTGCAGTCTCTGAGTGTGAAACATACATTATAGCTTAATGTTAAAAATTGCTCAACTGTATCACTGGACATCCATGTTGAAGCCCAGATTAAGGTTATAACATGCACAATTTAAACCTTATGCTGAGATGACTAAGAGTAGTTCAGAGCAAATGTATATGCCTGCACTAACTGCTGTCTTGAGTAAAGTTGCTCTGTCTTAGCATACTGGTGTGAAATGTTCTCCACAGGATGGAGATGCACCGAGGAAGCAAAAAATAAACTTAAAAATTGGCTTAATAAAATGGGATCCCATAAATCCTCAGTTAAAATTGTTAATATGGCCCAACATAAACAAAACCAGGACCTTCATGGATTAACTTATAAAACCTATTGGACAAGGGAGTTGATCATCCTTAGCCGTTCTCCACCTATCTAGAGCAAATCAGGAACAGTGTGGTCCTTTGGACCTGTCACCTTGTTCACAACATACATGGAGGAGCTTTGTACTAAGTGTTTTAGTATTATTGACACTGTTGTTTCTAACAACAGCGAGTAATATACATTTGTCTTATTTTTGCTTAACCTGCGTGTTAGGATGGCTCCTTGTACTGGCTTTCCTGTTGTAGTATGCTACACCTCTGAAGAGACAACATACTTTTGCTCGGCTGCAGCATTATCATCAAACCTGATCTTTTTACATAAGATCTTGATAGCAGATATCTTTCTCTACAGACACAGGTATGGCATTACATTAATATATTTATACCTGTACATCCTGCTAAATTAAAGATTTTGCTCCTGATAATCTTAAAAGTGTAACTAATATAATATAAGAAAAAACTAGACACAGTGGCTCACCCTTGTAATCCAAGCACGCAAGAGGCTGAGTCAGGAGGACTGAGCAATCTGAGATTAATCTAGGTTACATAAAAGACCCTATATTTTTAAGAAATGCTGTGAAGAAGGAGGGTTATACAAGTAAACCATGGGGTAAAGGAGAAGGAGCTCAAGAGAGGAGGAATAATAGGACAAAGGTATTATTAAGGGGAAAATTGGGGAAATAGAAGTACTTTAACTGGGGAGGGATCGAGAGAGGGTTATACAAGGACGGGGGATAAATAATACTTAGGTGGTGTGAAAAAAAGAGGGGAATGCATTATTTTTCAGAAAGCTATTGAGAAATTACACATATAATATCTGTACATGAATGCATATGTAGATCTAAAGGCTATATAACAAGAAACAGTGCCAATGAGGAGAATCGTCCCTTCCAGATTGTTGGTCAGGATAGTCTAAGAGACTTTGAAAATAATATACATTATTGCCGTACTCTTTGGTTACCCACCAGAACTTCACGGTAAGACCCAATTGCTGAGACAGGACAGATTTCAGACCCAGAACTTGGAGCAATGGAGCTGGAACTGAACTTGGAAGCCTCCTCCCTGAAGGCTAGATCTCAGGTCTTGAGAACGGGGCTGGGAGGGCTACAGATTGGGGAGGGGGGTCTAAATATTAAGATTTATTGTATTACATGCCAAAATTTTGATAGAAGATATATTGAAAAAGAGAAGCAAGAAAAATTTTATCCAGGTATGGTGGCACACACACACACAAAAAACTGAGAAGGTAGAAAGAGGTTCAGTGTTCAAAGCCATCATCCACTATATAGTCCTAGGTCAGCTTAGGTTCCAGATGATCCTGTTTCTAAACAAACAAATAAACAAAAAGGTTTATCTAGAGGATGGTGTATAGTTTCGTTGTACAGAACAGTTGTTGTCTATGGGAGAACATGGACTCCAACCCCAGGGTTGCAAAGAAAACAAAAAGAACATCCCAGAAAACTGAAAAATTACAAATGAAACTCACATGAAAAAAAAATTTTTAAAAAAAAAAAAAAAAAATAAAAACTTACAAAACACAGCCAATAAAGGATTAATTATCCCACTTATTCTGTACTTGAGTCTAATTCTGTTTGTTATTAAATTATGAAATGCATACCTACTTAGAGTAAAGTGCACCTTGGGATGGTCTACTGTGATGCCAGGATGCCCTTGGGTCCATTGAAGTCTCCACATCTAGTGTCCAGTGTTATCACAATTATGGGCTCTCTTCAGTCCACAACCAATATGTAAACATCCTGTTCGAATCACTTTTGCTAACCTGTTCTGTTCATTGCCTGTTTCATCAGCCTTTTAGCTGCATGTAGCCTTCAGCTGCAAAGGGACATGGCATAGCTTTTCCAGTCCATCCATGAGGTATAGCAACAAGGTTGCCATCACAGTGTATGTACATAAGATTTGGGAGAAATCAACTTTTTTAAGGGACACAGATGCAGAAATTATATTAAAAGACACCCTCTTTCAAGAAGATTCGTCTGACTCACACACCAAGTACATCTAATGTCAGTATCTTTCACTACCTTTTGAGTCCTGGAGGCAACACAGAACAGTTACACATTTCTTAAAAAATATTTTTTTTTTTATTTATTATTTTTGTATATTGCTTGCATGTAGATTAGGCGCACTTGAGTCATGCAATGCTCCTGGAGTAAGTATGCATCAAGATACCCCGGAGCCTGGAGTTACGACAGTTGTTATCCATCCTGTGGGGGCTGGGAACGGAAGTGGGTCCTCTGCAAGAGCAACCAGTGCTCTTACACTGAGCCATCCCTCCAGCCCCCAGTTATACAGTTTACTTATAAAGATCAAGGGTCATATTGAATCCTGTTGACAAGTGAAACTCTTTTGCAGTAATCCCTTTGGCAATCATTTTCATGTGTTTAAATTTCCGGACTGTGTATGGTGTTAATTTGCTTCAGAGCTATCTATGAAAGAATTTACCCATCCCAATCTCATGTCATTCAATAGCAAAAGGTGACTGGTTGCTTAAGCAGCTCTGTTGGCAACAGAGGCTCACATAGACCTTAACCACGAAATCCTCCATACATAGCTAACCATTATGCTTTAGACCATGTAAATACATTCCATAATATTGGTATCGATATTGAGGCATCCTTAAAACAGAATGGTGCCAAACCAAAGCCCTATGATATAGTCCACCAACATAAGATTAACTCAGTGGTAGAGTATTTTCCTAGTTGGGTGTAAGGCCTGGGTTCCATCCCCAGCATCATGAAATGAAGTCCAAACAATAAAATAAACAAAACACCTCAATTTCCCAAGAACCATGAATGAAAGGCAAACCATATTCAACTTAATTTTTAAAAACCAGGCTCAGGGGAACAGACCTGCATGCCTAGCACTTGGGAGACTAAGGCAAGATGATTGGGAATTGGGGTCAACCTCAGATATATAACAAGTTCAAAGGCCAGCCTGGGCCACACTGAGACCCTGGTTTTCAAATTAAAAAGGTTCGTTTTTAAAATTTTTTTAAGGTTCTTAAAATGGGATCTATTTGAAGTGAAACTTTCACATTGCCTGAAAAAAGCCAATAAAGCATAGCTCCCAACCATTTTGCTGACTACTGGCCTTGTTACTTCAGTTGATTTGAATACTTTTACTGGTTTCAAGTTGAAGAACCATATCACCCAAAGAACCTATGACTTAAATCAGATCCAGCTAAAGCTGAGGCTCACATACCTTCAAGTTGGTCTAATATAAATCTTATAGCCCAAAACCTCACCAGGTTATCTGTCCCCAATCACACCAGCAACTAGGGCATTATCAAATAATAAGCCAGTTCCAGGCTCTGGCACTAGGCTAATTCATAATCTCTAACCTCAGCCTTAATATTTCAGCTGGCAAAGAGCCAGAACGTATATCAACAACACATCCAATTTGTCATATAGGTTTTTAAGCCTTTTTGTAAGCACGCAGTTTTAATTATTGCCAGAGCAGAACCTTCAATAAATGGCACATTTTAGATATGGTGACCTCTACTTGGGATGCACATTGCCCTGTTGATCTCTGGCATGGATCATTAAGTATTTTTTGGGGGGGGGGCTATGTATTCACGAGGCCTATGATTTCAAATGTATTTACAAATCAATTTCTAGGTCCCATGTTGTCTTCAAATTATTAACTGAGTCTTAAATAAGACCTTCTTTTTCCTGAGTGTGGTGGGAATCCACTTAGAAAGGGTATTCTCAAATCTAGCATCTCAGACTACATCATCTAAGCTCAAGGTCACTGTTGAACACAGTACCAGAGAAAATTGCACCCTGGACATAAGGATTATTACCCACAGGGAGATTTGTAGATTGCCTATCCTAAGATATACATTGGATATGTTAACACTGATTCATTTTCATACTAAACATTAAGGATTTCTCTGATGTTTTCCTGAGTTCCTCACTTGGCTTTAGCCAAATCTTGTATATTAGTTTTTTTGGTGCTGTGTCAGGCTTTAGATGTGTGGGTGGGGTGGGGGCGGTGGGCACATAAGGAATCCCAGAGATCATCTTTGGCTGTCAATCCTCAGGAGCACTCTACCATGTTTAATGAGACACCGTCTCCTATTGTACCAGAACTCACTGATTTGGATGGCTTGCTGGCCATTAAATTCCAGGAATCCACATTTCTCTAACCTCCAGGGCTGGGAATACAAGTGTGACTACCCGTAAACCACCTTTCTACATGGGTACCGGGGACTGAAGTCAGTCTCACTCCAGAAAAAGATGTACTCCTATACTTCCATGTGTAAATGGAAGCCTCTGAGAGGTTACTATGTCATTCTAAAATTAATGGAAGGAACTGGGGAAACAACTTTGTCAGTAAAGTACCTGAGTCTGAATTCCCAGCATTCACATAAAGCAGGCACATCAAGAGTCTTTGAGGCCAGGGCTGTGAGAGGAATTTGGGGAGGACCATAGATATAGAAAGGCAGATTCTGGAGCTCACATCAGCCAGTCTAGCCCAACCTGTGTGTTCCAGGTATAATGAGTGACCCTAGTACAAAAGATTACATTGGAGAATAAGAAAAGACACACATCATTGACATCTGACCTCCACAATCACACTTGTGTATATAGTGTGTTCATCTATGTCAGTATAGGCACACATGTGTCAGTGCACATGTCGAGGTCAAAAACAACCTTGCCTGTTAGTTCTTTTCCTTCTTTGATGACAGGACAAGTGGAACGTTAAAAAATATATATGGGGGCTGGAGAAGATGGCTCAGCGGTTAAGAAGCACCAACTGCTCTTGCAGAGGACCTGGGCTCAATTCCCATCACCCACAGGGTGGGCTTAAAACCGTCCTTTAAAAGCTCCAGTTCAAGGGGAATGTACACGATCTGCTGACCTCCATGGAATTGCGTGACACGGGGTCACGAACCTACATGCAGAGAGTACCTTCATACACAATAAAAATAAATAAATAAAATTAAAAAAAATATATTGATTTTGTCATTTCTTCTCTCTCTGCTTCCGATACAATCCGGGTTCACCGTCTGATCTTCCTGAAACATGTGCCTGGTGCATTGGGCCAGGAAATGTGGAGGGATAGATGGCTTTTTCCCTCATTTTTCTTTGGAGTTTAGTCTCCTTGACACCCTGCAGGATGACTTCCCTTTAACGGTGCTTCAGGCTTTTTCAGTGTGTAAGAAGAATGACTCACCTATGTCTTAGAGGTGCTGTCTCTGTGCATGATGGAACCAAAGGTGACAGGAATCAGGAGCAGGGGTTTGGAACACTACCCAACTGAATAAGTAGGATCCCAGTCTACTGGGAAACCCAACAAAATTGTGGAAGAGATTGATCACTTCTTTATAAGGGTATCAGAGTACCCTCTGACTAGACATTTTCTGGAGGCAAGGGTGCCTTAAGACCTGGTAGACAGATGGGACTCAAGTAGTCTCTCTGGCCTGGATCAGAGGCTAGGCATGAAATTGTGACCCCTTTTCGGTTGGCAATCTGGGATTACTTTTTCTTGGAATTCTGGCTTGAGGGCAGGATAGAAAACTTGCCTGTATGAAAATGTGTAAAAATATATCCAAGGTGGGATAGAAACCACAAATGTACAGGAAACACTACTTACACTCCACAATGAAGGGAGTTTGGGGCTCACTTAACAGGAGGCATTCAGTAGAGGTCGAACAGTCTATAGCTAGGAAACACTCCAAAGGGGCAAGGCTAATATTAAATCAAAGAGCCTACAGATCTCCATTTCTTAAGAGGTTCTAATTCTCTTGCTGTGGTCACAACCATGTTTTCCCATGAGCCAGAGCAGAATATGAAAACAGGCTCTATATGTTGGCATCAGAGAGTGGGCACGGGGAATGGGGGAGTGGGGAAGAGTGGTGAGGTGGGGCAGGCGGCTGGGGTACTCGGGTTGGCCCTTACCAGTCAGGGCTCCTTTCCTCTCTAGGCCACTGAAATTGTTGTAAATTTGCTAATTGGTCTAAAATGATGGGGCTCGGATCTTTTTTNTTTTTTTGAATGAGACAAAGGACCATTTATTGTGCCTCTCTTTTTCTCAGGAAGAAGACCTTCTAAATTGGAAGTCAACCTGTCTTTGTTCAAAGGATTACAAAATAAGTATTCTTCAAAGCTGTTTTTTTAATAAAAACATCCTTTGAATTATACTCTAAAAGGGCACTTGGTGCTTTTGGCCATAGGCTGTACAGAAGCATTAGAGTCCATAGGAAGCATCTTGATATGGCTTATCAGAGAGAGTTGCCCTTCCAGACATAATGTACACAAAACACAGAAGAACATAAAAATCTTAATCATCATAATAAAAAATATTACAATTAGAAAAATAACATTTAAATCAAAGTTTGGTTTTAAGCATTAGTATTATCAGATTATATAAAATTCAATTTAACTATACATTCATCAGTTTATGAATATAATATATAAGATTTAAAACCTAAACTTTGCTTCACCTTGTTGTTTGTCTTATTCCACCAAATTCAATGTGTAGCTTTTTACGTATGTTTCAAAATTGTGAGTAATAAATTTGAATATATAAGATGCTTTGATTCATCAGCATATTTCTTTTAAAAATTTTTGTTTTTATTATTAGTTTTAATATTTATTTATTTATTTTTGGTGTTTTTGAGACAGGGTCTCCCTGTAGCCCCAGCTGGCCTGGAAATTGCTCTGTAGATCAGGCTGGTCTTGAAGTCACAGAGATCCACCTGCCTCTGCCTCCTGAGTGTTGGGATTAAAGGCATGCACCACCATGCCCAGCACTTTTTTATTTATTTTTTTAGACACATTCCTTTTTGAATGTCCCCCAGCGCACCCCAGTTCATGCATTCTGCCATACATGTCTTGCATCTTTTTCTCAGTCTTTTTAAAGTTTTTCCCTACAGAGGTTTATTGTTTGGGCACAAGTTAACTGTTTCAGTCAGTGTTCTAAAGGTCATCTACCAACTCAGGCTCTTACACTCTTTCAACCACCTCTTCTGCAAAGATCCCTGAGCCTTGGGAGACAGAAGTTTGTTATAGCTGCCCAATTCAGGGAATCACTCCACAGTTTCTTATTCTCTGCACATTGGCCCATTGGGTTTCTGTGTTAATCACTATCTGCTGGATTAGGATGCTTCTCTGATGAGAGTTCAGAGATGCATTAACCTATGAATATAACAATAAGTTATTAGGAGTCTCTTTAATACTATATCTTTTAGCATAACAATAGTATTAGGCTCTCCCCAATTGCCTGTGGCCTGTCCAGCCATATGTTCTTAGGCCTGATATCAATGTAAGCTGTGAAGCTAACTTTAAATACAATTAGAAAGTGATCAGTTAATCCCAGGACTTGGGAGGCAGAGACAAGATGATCTCTGTGAGTTCAAGGCCAGCGTGGTCTACATAGTAAGTTCCAGGGCTGCTGGGGCTACAAGGAGAGCTTGTCCTGAAAATACAAAAAAGAAAAAAAAAGAAAAGAAAAGAAAGTCATCATTAAAGAAGACAGAGAGAAGAGATTTCCTTCCCCCAGCTCCAAGCAACATGAAAAGAAAAACTTCCCATTTAGGGAAAGAAGAAGGAATCAATAACCTATATCTGCTGTCCTTGGCTAGAATAAGCAATTGGTCTGCTTTGGCCAAGGGGTCAAAGGACTACCTCTCACACCTCAGGAAGCAAAAGGGGTGCAGGTTTCTAGCACCTTGGAGCAATGCATGAAACCTTTCATGGACTTTTTCTTGAATCTCATAGCCAGCCTACCAAGGGACTTGTCAACAGGGAGAAAGCAGCCCAGAGCTAACAGAGCAAGACACTAAACCTATCCCAGTCCTGCATCAATCACTGCCAGCCTTCTTTTAGACGTGAACATATTCCTGCTCACCCCCAACCTTCCAACATTTGGGGCTTTTGATGTTCAGGTATGAGTAAGCTTAACCTGAGTCTTGGTAGCCAAAAGTCTATCCCCAACACCCCTTCCCCAATCTTGAGGAACACAGATATCCCTAGGTCACTGCTCCCAAGTGAAACTGTCTAGACTATTCCCACCACCGGGCAGAAAATGCACCCCACAGGACAGACAAGTGTTTTGGCCTGCATCAGTGCCAGCTGCAATGTGGACCCTCACACTGAATAGGTCCTTACAACTACAACATTTAGATGTTAACCTGCTTAGTGTCACCCTGGGAAGCAACTGACTGCTTTCAACATCACCACAACCTCAGACAGCACAGTATGAAACAAGGTTCCCCTTACAGGGTGGGAGAAGGTAATAAGGGTCAGGTTTTTCTCTTGCTCTTAGAGCCAGCCTGGTAAGGCCTAATACTACGCAGACCTTAATGACACCCATCCCACATTAGTGCATGCAGATAGCCCTTAGAGCATCCCCAGCCAAATGGGTACTTGTGACTTCTGCCTATAAACCTTGTAATGTTTTCAGCAACACCTATGGCTGGTGACAATGGTCTTGGGGCCACCACAAGTGCACTTGAATAGGCAGCTTATGACACTGACAACATTGGCCCAACCCAGTGCTGGACACAGTAGGTTGTTGGCTCAGTGTGTGACACAGCATTGTAGTATTGGAAACCATGGGCCTAGATAGATATGTGTAGCATTTTTCTACTAAAGTGTCTACCTGGAAAATCAAAATCCTGCAGTGCTTCCTGTAGTGCTGTGCCTCAGGCCAGTAGCTGCCTGGGTTGCTCTGGCCCAATCAAGCTCAAGTAGAAGTAGAGGGTTCGGGTGATAGACTTCTCTTTTCTGGGGCTTCTCCAGACCATGATGCACACCACCTGCAAATTTGGGACCTGCTTGTGCTTGAATCATGCACTACAGCAAAAACAGAAAATCCACCAAGAGACAAGCTACAGCCAGTGTAACCTTAGGTCCCATTTTAGTGGTCTAATGGAAGATCTGTTTACAAGCTCAGAGGAAATAAGCAGACTGCTTAGCATTCTGGAAGGACAGGAATACTCAAAACCAGATTATTAAGAAGGGTATAGGGGGCTGGAGAGATAGCTCAGTGGTTAAGAACACCAACTGCTCTTACAGAGGACCTGGGTTCGATTCCCAGCACCCACATGATGGCTGAGAACTGTCTTAGGCCCGACATGGTGGCACACACCTTTAATCCCAGCAGTCGTGAGGCAGAGGCAGGCGTATCTCTGTGAGTTCAAGGCCAGCCTGGTCTAAATAGCGAGCTCCAGGCCAGCTGGGACTAAAGGGAGACCCTGTCTCAAAAAGACCAAAAGAAAAAAAAAAAAAGAAGGGTATAAATACTTAATCTTTCAATGAGCATCAACCAGCATTAAAGATCTTTCAGAGAACCTGGAGCACACCTCATGATTAAAGTGAGGTAGCAGAAACAGATCCAACAGTAAGGGCAATCTGTGGGCAGCCATTGTAACAAAACAGAGAAATGACTCAGTACTCTAAGACAGAAATTTAACAACAGTTGGTAGTGCAGGTCTATAATCCTCGGGAAGCTGATGCAGGAGGAGCAAGGAGTCAGGCCATCCATGACCATCTAGCAAGTCTGAGGCCAGCCTGAACTATGTGAGATCCAACCTTTTAAAAAGGGGTGGGGATGGCAAAATGGCTCAGTGGGTTCAATATTTGGTATCCATGTGTTAAAAGGAGAGAACTGACCTTTGCAAGTTGTCCTTTGACTTTCACACAATTGTTTTTGCATGCACACACAGACACATACAAACATAAATGTAATTAAAAAAATTTAAATGGAGGAGGGCTGGTGTTGTATGACACAATTTCTGGATGGATGTGAATAAACAGCTACAGCTAGACCAAAGTAACGATATCACTAAAGTCCAACGCAGTAAATCAATGAGTTTTAATTTTTTTAAATTTATTTTTGTATATGTATGAATGTACTGTCTGCATGTAGGTTTGTGCACCCGTGTCGTGCAATGCCGTGGAGGTCAGAAGAGGATCTCAGATTCCCCTGGAACTGGAGTTCTCCTGGAATTGGAGTTACAGACGGTTCTTAGCCGCCATGTGGGTGCTGGGGATTGAACCCGGGTCCTCTGCAAGAGCAGTCGGTGCTCTTAACCGCTAGGCTATCTCTCCAGCCCAGTAAATCAATGAGTTTTATTGCAGTTACTTACAGGAAAAGAACGAAGGGTTACTTACAGGAGCTGAGCTGCATCTCCAAAAGCCCACCCATCATGGGTAACATCTTAGAAAAGATGGAAATTTAGAGCACAGCATAATCTACAGGCTGCTGGACAGATTAGAACGTATTGTTTCCAGGTTGTTCAGTTGGTATGGGCCTCCTTCAGGCAGCTTGGCTGGTTTGCCCCTTCCTAGCAGTTTAGCTTGTCAGAGAATGTCTTAGTTTGTCATTTTGCCTAGTGAATCTGGTCAGTTTCAGGTACTTCCTGAAGTAATTGAGTTGGTTACTTCCTGGGTTTTAGAGAGGAGCTTTCTTGCAGGATTGAATGTTTCATCTCCCTTTAGTACATCCTGAGTCTTAGGGAGCTTGTCTCAGGGAAATTGCTACACAATATTTGGCCATGTAGCCCATTTGGTATAATGTTTGCCTACCACTCAGGAAGCCGGGGAGTTTGACCTCAAGCACTACATAAACACTGGTGTGCTTTTGCAGATCTGTAACCAAGTACTTGGGTGGTATAGTTAGGAGGCTCATGGTCATTCTAACCTCATAACAAGTTGGAAGTCAGCCTGAACTTCTTGAGACCCTGTCTCAGAAGAAGAGATTAAACAAAAATCCTTGAGCTACAAATTTTACTAAGCACAATTTTGTAATTGTGATGGAAAGCAGATGTAGTGGAATGAACCTTACAAAGAAAAAGAATCAGAGAGGCTGCATTATAGAGAAAAAGAAATCAGTGAGAATGCTGATAGGCTATTTGCAAATACAGTTAGGAGATGGGATAGGTAAAGGTCATTTTGGGGCAGCATTAAAACAGTATTGGGGCTGAAGAGATTGCGTGGTTAAATACACTTGCTGCTTTTACAGAGGGCCTGGATTCAGTTTGCAGTACCCACATGGCAATTTACAACCATCTGTAATTCCAGTTCCAGGAGATCCATTTCACATTTCCAGCCTTTGTGGCCAACAGGCATTCATAGGGTACATTTACATTTGTACAAACACTAATACACATAAAATAAATATTTTTCAAAAAGTCAATATTAGCCAGGTTTGGTGGTGCATACCTTTAATCCTAGCACTTGAGAGAAAGAGGAAGGTGGATATCTGTGAGTTAGAGGCTAGCTTGTATGTAGCCTGGCAGGGCTACACAGTGAGACATTGTCTCAATTAAAAAAAATAAATAAAGGAGCCATTTTTCAAAATTGGGTAGGGAGGCATGAAGGACTGGAGAATGCCAAAGAAGTAGAAAACTCATTGAAAGGGAGAGTAACAGTGAATTTCAAAACCTAAAGAAGAATGAAAATAGGTAATATGAAGGTCAAAAGTCACTAGTTATATTTAAACTGTTCGTTGCTTTTTTTGAGACTTGTTCATATGTAGCCAAGGCTGGCCATGAATTCCTGATCCTCCTTCCTACTGCTGGGACTTAAGGGTATGAAACAATGATTGGCTTTACATTGTTCTTTAAACTGAAAGAGACATTATTGAATAGGAAGGATACTTGGAAAGATTGAGTTTGCAAATTCACAACATTTTAATAAGACAGACAAGGTGCATAGACCATGCATATCTTTAGGACGAAGACTAAAAAGAAAATAACTAAAAATTATTAGCCGGGCATGGTGGTGCACACTTTTAATCCCAGCACTCAGGGTGGTAGAGGTAGGTGGATCTCTGTGAGTTCAAGAACAGCCTAGTCTACATAGCAAGCTCTAGGCCAGCTGGGACTAAAGGGAGACCCTGTCTCAAAAAGTCCAAAAAAAAAAAAAATAGATATCCAAAATCTAAAGCCTCAGAATGTAGTGCGCATCTATAATCTTAACACTCTTACTGTGAGATCAGAGATGAAGACAAGAGAATTCCTGGAAGCTCACAGGCCAGCTAGCTTGTCATATGCATCTGTGCTCTTAGGAAAGGAAGATGGACTTTGGACATCAAATAATTTCTCATGAGTAGGGACACCTGGCTGCCCAGATTATGAACTTGATGGTTATCTTTCTGGGGGAAAGGAAGGATCCTGGGGGCCAGCTACCCATTTCACCAGCCAGTTGGTCTTGGCTGCATAAGGAGGAGAGGCCAAGTGCATATAAAAGAGAACTGCAAGAGCCCAGTTGCTCTCTCATGCCATCACCCTCTTGGTCAGAAGTTGCCAAGTCCATGCCAGGACTCTGGATGTACACAAGGAGAAGGGGAAGCACTGTCTTTCATGTAAGTGACACCCTCAACCATTTACTCAGTAGACAAGTCCAATGGAACTCACTAGAATCTTCAAAGCTGTGGTTTTGGAGAGTCTTTCTTGCTTTGCCTTTGGGACGGGGGGGGGTAAAGGTTGGACACTGCATATGTGTGTACCTCTCAGAAGGAATTTTAGCAACAGCATCAGTGAATATGAGACCCTGTCTCAAACAAGGTAGAAGGCAAGGAGCAACACCTGAGTTTGTCCCCTGACCTCTACATGTACACTATGGCTTGCATACACCTGTACTTACAAAACTGACGCACACACAATTATAATTTTTCTCATTTATAAATTTCTTTTACTATCTTCATGATGATATTTAGTTGTTATCATTTCCAAATAGCTTATTCTAGCTTCATATGGTGTCACAGATCTGCAATCCCAGTTCCTGGGAAGTAAAGACATGAAGAACAGGAGCTTAAAGATAGCCTCAAGTACACGTTGAGTTCCTACACATTGAGTTCCAGACCAGGGTATCTGAGATCTTGTCTTAAAAAAAAAAGAAAGAAAAAAAGACAAAAAAGAGCAAACTCCATAATAGTCTGTTAAAGTCAAAAGAATTTTTTTAAGTGTTTGTGACCCTGAAACCTTCAGCTGCTCAAAAGGTTTTTTTTTTTTTTTGAGCCTCATGGTAACCACATATCAAAAATGTAGATTAAGGAAACAAAGTTACTACTAGTCAATCCCTACACGAAGAATGATTCAAGGCCTCCAAGTCTAAAGCTGATTTCTCAAACCTTAGGGAGTTTTATATAGCTACCTGGGCTTCAAAGAGAATTCAAGACTAAGCTGAGTACATTGCCAAAACTCTGACTCAAAATAAGAAGAACCCAAGGAGTGGATACAGCTCAGTTGTGAAGCATTTGCCTAGTTTGTGGGAAATGCTGGTCTCAATCCTGCTATAGGGAAAAAAGGCAGAAAGATCTCAAATAATCAACTGTTACTATATGTAAATGAAGTCCATCAGGAAAATGCAAACCAAATCTTTCTCATTCTAGTAAGAATGAATGTCGGGGCTGGAGAGATGGCCTAGCGGTTAAGAGCGCAGACTGCTCTTACAGAGGACCCGGGTTCGATCCCCAGCACCCACATGGCGGCCGAGAACCGTCTGAAACTCCAGTTCCAGGAGAACTCCAGTTCCGGGGGAATCCGACACCCTCTTCTGACCTCTGCGGCATTGCACGACACGGGTGCACAAACTTGCATGCAGACAGTACATTCATACACATACAGAAAAAAAAAAAAGAATGAATGTCATAAAGAAGACAAAAGATGAACAAGTGCTTCTCTAGAGACTGCAATAAAGCTCTTGCCCACATTTTCCCTCCTTTTTCCATCTGGTCAATGAGAGCGCCTCCTCTTTTGTTCTCACATGATATAGTAGGGTCTTCCTTCTTGACCACTGTGAGTATAGCAAACTGTCTCAAATAACAAGCTGTCCTGACTGACTGGAATCAGAATAACTAAATAGCACCAGGACGTCCACTGTAGAACAACAGGGATAGGAAGCAAGGTGGTTTGACCTCTTATTGGGACAACATGCCTAGTTCTCTCTTGGCTTAGCAGCAGTGCAAAGGCTGCAGCTGCAGTGGTGTTTCCTGCTGCGGACTTGCTCTATGGCAGCTAAAGCCTTTCTTGTTTTTGCTGGTATTGCTTTGGATCCACACCCTAAATTCAGAACTGGAAAACCGAATCTCCCTCAATTGCTGGTCTGAGCTGAGTTAGTTGCCTAGATCTAGAGACTCCATTCCTGGAGACATCCCTTTTGACACAGAATAAGCCAAGTTTTAAAAGACTTCTCTGTAGTGAGGTATGATTTCCCTATCACTGTATTGGAACAGGCCTGGTGAGTGTGCCTGCTCAGTGGACAGGGCGGCACTGACCACTGTTGTGACAACCATTATCGTTGTTTGCCCATTCAGCTGAGCCTGCCCTGTTTACAAGAAAGACAGAACTCTCTGGAGCCTCTCATGTGTGGAGAGCCAAGTGTCAGTCTGGTATTCCCTCATCAGGACTGGCCATTGCACCCATCCAAAAGTACTGTGGGCATACAGTCCCAAGTTATCACTTGCCTTCACTATGTTGGGATTATTTTTTACTGTATTTTATTTTTTTAATTAAAAAATTTAAATTATTTTTCTTTAAACTTATTTTTTATGTGTATGAATGTACTGTCTGCATGTAGGTTGGTGCACCTGTGTCATGCAATGCCGTAGAGGTCAGAAGGGGGCGTCAGATTCCCCTGGAACCAGAGTTAAAGATGGTTCTTAGCTGCCATGTGGGTGTTGGGAATCAAACCCGGATTCTCTGCAAGAGCAGTGGTGCTCGTAACGGCACATCTCTCCAGCCCCTATTTTTTAATTAAATTTTTTTTTAATTTTATTATTTCTGTATGTGTATGAATGTACTGTCTGCATGCAAGTTTGTGCACCCGTGTCATGCAATGCCGCGGAGGTCAGAAGAGGGTGTTGGATTCCCCTGGAACTGGAGTTTTCCTGGAATTGGAATTTCAGACGGTTCTCGGCTGCCATGTGGGTGCTGGGGATCGAACCCCGGTCCTCTGCAAGAGCAGTAGGCGCTCTTAACCGCTAGGCCATCTCTCCAGCCCTATTTTTTAATTTTTTAACTGAGCATTTGTGCAATTCATACAATGGTTTCCAATCAAACCCAATCCCCCTATGCCCCAACCCCCCCAACTCATGCATTACAATAACCAAGCTAAACACTATCCAGTCAAGCTCCCAAATCCAGATGTCCTTCTGTGCAAATAGATCTGTTGGAGTCTAGTCAGCATATGTAACAATGCTAGGTAAGACATACTCTTCCTCACCAACAGTACTCAGTCTCTTGTAGTTCTCATTGCAGAGTCAGTCCCCCACCCATTCTCTTTCTCCATTCTGAGACCTTGTTCAAATTGGTATGGGTCCTGTGTCTGATGCTGATATTGCTACAAGTTTACATCTGAAAGTTTACAGTGAATTGTAAGTCACTGCTTCTTTTTTTTTTTAATTTTTTTTATTAATTTTATTTATTTCTGTATGTGTATGAATGTACTGTCTGCATGCAAGTTTGTGCACCCGTGTCGTGCAACGCTGCGGAGGTCAGAAGAGGGTATCGGATTCCCCTGGAACTGGAGTTCTCCTGGAATTGGAGTTTCAGACGGTTCTTAGCCGCCATGTGGGTGCTGGGGATCGAACCGGCGTCCTCTGTAAGAGCGGTCGGCGCTCTTAACCGCTAGGCTATCTCTCCAGCCCCAAGTCACTGCTTCTTTATGTTCATGCACCAGCCCTGGCTCTTACAATCTTTCTACCTCTTCTTCCACAATGATCCTTCAGTCATGGGTAGGTGAGGTTTAATATAGGGGCCCTTGTAATTCTTTCTTAGATCATGTTACAGGCAACAGATATTCATAGTTCACAACAGTACCAAAAAACCAGGAGACAGAAATGAATGGAAAGAAATACGTTTATTTACTTTATATACTTCAGGCCAGAACTCAGAAGACAGACATCCTCAGTCTCTTTCCATCTTACCTATGATAGCATTATAGTTTATATAAAAGATGAAAGTCAGGAAATACGTACATGTAGATTCAGCTGTAAGTCAAAATTATTAGAACCAAGAAGAAGTCCCGTAGGAGATGAATCTCTCCTTTGGTGTCAGGACTCTTGTGGATGCTGATCTCATCTCCAGCTGTTAGAAAATTTAGATCAGGATTAACCAGGGCAATGTCAAAATGAAAGATGAGACCAACCCCAGGAGCAGATTCTTTATTAAGAAAAATGAATAGGGCTGGAGAGATGGCCTAGCGGTTAAGAGCGCCGACCGCTCTTACAGAGGACCCAGGTTCGATCCCCAGCACCCACATGGCGGCCGAGAACCGTCTGAAACTCCAATTCCAGGAGAACTCCAGTTCCAGGGGAATCCGACACCCTCTTCTGACCTCCGCGGCATTGCACGACACGGGTGCACAAACTTGCA
>VZQC01005394.1:227350-263070 GCA_009823505.1 Rhizomys pruinosus
GATTCCCCTGGAGCTGGAGTTCTCCTGGAATTGGAGTTTCAGACGGTTCTCGGCCACCATGTGGGTGCTGGGGATCGAACCCGGGTCCTCTGTAAGAGCGGTCGGCGCTCTTAACCGCTACGCCATCTCTCCAGCCCCTTTTGGTCTTTTTGAGACAAGGTCTCCCTTTAGTACCAGCTGGCCTGGAGTCTACTATGTAGACCAGGTGGGCCTTGAAGTCACAAAGATCCACCTGCCTCTGCCTCCCACGTGCTAGGATTAAAGGCATGCGCCACCACCCCCGGCTGCAGTCCTGTTTTTTTTAGAGTTTGAGAAAATAAGTGTTGGTTTCAGGATTTAGGACAAGGACTGCTAGCATATGTTTTCCCAGACAGCACAGTCACTGGCTTAGGGGTTGGGGTTTCACATAGTTTTCAGGCAGGGGTTTTCTCAACTTACCCAGGGTTTTCTAAGCTAAGAGATGTAACATTCATTCCAGACCCTGAGGACAAATAATGAAAAGGGCCAACAGTCTCTTTCATAGGCTTCTTCCTGCTGGTCATCACGATGGAGGGGAGAATTCAGGGATTGTCCTCAGGTGCCAGAGGTGCATAGGCAGCAGGATTGACTTTACAAAGTAGAAACAAAGTCTTCTCATGTTCAGCCTCAGTTGAGTAGTCAATGCCCTGAATACAGTCCTGAATGAACAGTTGGAGATAATTGGTTAAACACAGTGCAATGTTTTAGGGTACTAATGGGCTTATTTTCTTGGCTAGAGGTAGGGACAGTAGTGTTGAAATAGGCCAAGATTTGAAGTTTTAATTTCAAAAGCATTTTAATTAATAAAATCATTAGTGAGGAATAATTGTCTAATAATACTTATATGAACTTAAGTCTAATGTCTGGTAAGTGTAAATCCTTGGACTTTTAAAGAAATATACCAATTCCATTAATTTTTGCTTATACTTTCCTGTTGGATGTTTAAAACCAGTTTGCCCAAGTTAATTTTCTTTTCCTGTCAAGGTCAGTTCAGCATCTGGTCTTCAGGGGTTGCTTGTTGCACTAGATAACTTTAGTTGCAAATTTGATACATCTGGGTTGAAGGAGCCTCAATTGGGTAATTTCCACTATTGGACTTGCCTGTGGCTGTGTCTGTTCAGTATTTTCTTGACTTCTGACTGACATGGGAGGTTCCCAGCCTGCTATGGGAGGTGCCACTCCTGGACAGGTTGTTCTGTATTATAAAAGCAGGTTGATCATGGGGCAGGGGAGCAAGAGAGTAAATAGCATTCCTCCATGGCCTGTGCTTCAGCTCCTGCATCCAGACTGCTGCCCTGAATTCCTACCTTAGGCTCCCTCAGTGATGAACTGTGACCTGGGAGACCTGAGCCAAATAAACCCTTTCCTCCACAGGTTGGTATTGGTGAGACTGTTTTGTCACAACTGAAGGCAAATTAGGATGGGAATTGGTATAGAGAGTGGGGTATTGCTGTGAGAGACCTGACCCAGTATTTTGGGGAGGATTACGGAAGCTTTCAGAACTTTGGGCTGGAAAAGCCATTGAATGCTTAGTTTAGTGAGCTGCTGCTGGGGAGTTTGAACAATTATGCTGAAGGAGTTGTAGGTTTCAGAGGCCTGGATTTTGAAGATTCAAAGGGAAGGGGAAGACTACCAGGGCAGTTTGTGTAGTATTTTGAATTGAGAATCTGTGGGTTCTGGTTGGCTGGGGCTGAAGAATCAGCTGTGATCAAGAAGACACCAGAACCACTGAAGTGAAACTTTGTTTTACTGGGACAATTGGTACTGGTTAGCTAGGACTGAAAAATCGGCTCTTGTTACTCAAGGTAAAACCATCAAGTTCAAATCCTCTGGGAAGTATTTTGTTAGTGTCAGCACATAGAAGCTGTGGTCCAGAGTGGCCCAATCCTCCATCTCAGGTGAAAGCAGTACTTGGTAATATGTAAGAAATTCTTGCATGGTTCTGCTGCTGAAAGTGTGAAGAGGTCACAGACAGCAGCTGAGGCTTGGCACCCTGAGAAGCCAGGGAAGGCTATTACTGAAAGTGAAGCTTCAGTTTTAGTAAGGAACCCCAGGATTGAAGGGGTCATGGAGAAAATCTGATGATTTGCACCCTGAAAGCCAAGAAGAGCTCATTGGTGAGGGTGAAGCCTCAAGTTGCAGTGGAGACCCCAGCTTCTTGGAGATGCCAGAACCATAAGGCAATTACCCAGGACAACAGCAGGTGTCAATGGCGCTGGGCTGGGCTTAGGAGACGTGCTATTTGTGTGGTGAGGATGGCAAAGTCAGAGAATTGGAGTTGCTGAAGCCTTTTGAAACCCAGAAGATTGTGAGTGAATCCTAGATATCCAATCTTGAGCTAGTTTGCTGGACTATGGTTTTGCTTTAGTGTGCCCGATTCTTCCCTTTGAAGGAAAGCAGAACTTATTTTTAATATTGTGACCCTTGCCTCCCCAAGTTGGTATTGGTCAGAGTGTTTTGTCACAGCAAATGAAGGCAAACTAGAACAGTTGTTCTACAGGAAATAAAAGTAGTGTTTTTCCCCTCTAGTTTCCATATCCTGATATATAGCTTTTCAGAACAAGGCAGGTAGGAATCACATAACTATAGACAGGAAATAAGCTGGTCATGATGCAGACCAAGGTCACTGAAACTATTTTCCTTTGGAATGTACTCATCTGGTACAGGGGACAAAAACTAGCTCCTCTTAAGCCAAATTATCTTGTTATAAATTTTGTGCTTTTTGTCTTTGGAAGGAATAAAAATCTCAAAAGCAACACTTGCATAATAAAGATAAATGCAAAGGACATTTGCAGTAGTTACAGGTAACCCCAATACTTGTCTGCATCTATCCCATCTGAGGCTATAACTGGGTGTGTGGCACAAAGCAGAGTATCAGCCTGAAATTTTTTTTTGGCTGCAACAGTAATTATCATAATAACAATTCTGAACATATTAAGATTATTTAGAAAAAAAAGATTATTTAGAAATTTTAAGATGTCTTTGTAAGCCTAGAAGCAGATTTTTTTTTTTAAATGACCACTTGGCTTGGAAAAGATATGGGCCTTTGCCGGGAGTGGTGGTGCACACCTTTAATCCTAGCACTCGGGAGGCAGAGGCAGGTGGATCTTTGTAAGTTCAAGGCCAGCCTGGTCTACAGAGTTCCAGGACAGCTGGGGCTACAAGGNAAAAAAAAAAAAAAAAAAAAAAAAGATATGGACCTTGATAAATTTGTTTGTTGTTTGTTTTTTAAACCACTGCATAAAGAGTTTAGCATTTGTCCATAGGAGAAATTACACCCTGGACCAGGAATAATCATTAACTTAAATTCTTTCTAAAAAAATTTTTTTTATGTGTATGAATGTATTGCATGCATTGTAAGTGCACCCATGTTGTGGAATGCCTGAGGAGGTCAGAAGAGAGAGTCTGAGTCTCCTGGAATTGGAGTTACAGATGGTTGTTAGCTGCCATGTGGTGTTGGAAATTGAATCCACTTCCTCAGATCCTAACTGCTGAGGAATCTCTCCAGCCCCAATTAAACAATAATTTAAGTTAAACAATAGGAACCATGTTATAGAACCAGAATTGAGACAGAATCAACAAAATAACACCTTGAACATAAAAATATTTAAAATTCAAAACTCATGTTAGCCAGGCATAGTGGTGTGGTGTATGCCTTTAATCCCAGTACTCGGGAGGCAGAGGCAGGGGTATCTCTGAATTTAAGGCCAACCTGGTCTACATAGTGAGTTCTAAGACAGCTGGGGCTACAGGGAGACCATGTCTCAAAAAGACCCCCACTCCAAAATAAAATCCCAAACCAAAACCAAACCAAAAAAGGCCTCATATTAATTATTTCAAAAAGATCTAGGACCATAAGTCAGCTTTGTCCAAAGTAGTCCCATTGATTTAATATTCTCAATTGGCATACTGAAGACATGGACTGGCTACTTAGTCTGTTGGAATTGGGGGCCTTTCCCTTTTAGTTTTACTATGAGTGAAAAGAAACCTCAGCTAATTTAACAATTTCAGTTGACATAATTTACTTATAAGCCAGTTCGATACTAAGGAAATTACTTTTAAAAACATAGCTAATGTAGACAGTGTATAAGTAAATAATTATATATAAGATAGATTTTAGTAACCAAGATTTTGTAATTACTCTTTGTTGAGAATTACAGAAATATCTCTTGTAATTCTTTGTAGAAGCATCTTTAGGGGACATGCATATAATCCATTGTTTTACATGTAGTTTATCCTTAATAAAACTACTTTTAATCCCAGCGTGGTGGCGCACACCTTTAATCCTAGCACTTGGGAGACAGAGGCAGGCAGATTTCTGTGAGTTCGAGGCCAGCCTGGTCTACAGAGTGAGTTCCAGGCCAGATGGGTCTATAGGGAGACCCTGTCTGAAAAAGACCCCAAAAAACCCTACTTTTACTTTTAACAGTTTCATATTAAGAATAATTTTGTTACTTTTGACTCTCGCACAATTGAAATAGAAATTTTAGTTAAAATATATTTATCTAGAACTTGTTTTGGATGGAAATATCAAACAAAACCCATGTACATATTAAATTTTATGGCATAATGAAATATCTCATGATTTTAATAACTGTTGTTTTGTATGAATAGTTACCATTTTAAAGTTTTTGAGAGACCTAAAGATATTGTTTGATAGTTTTTAAAAAAATTTTATTCATTATTTTTTATGTGTATGAATGTACTGTCTGCATGTAGGTCGGTGTACCCATGTCCTGAAATGCCATGGAGGTCAGAAGAGGGTGTCAGATTCCTCTAGAACTGGAGTTAAAAACAGTTCTTAGCTGCCATGTGGGTGCTGGGAATCAAACCCGGGTCCTCTGCAAGAGCAGTTGGTGCTCTTAACCACTGAGCCATCTCTCCAGCACCTGTTTGATAGGTTTTTAAGATGTTTAGGGTACCCAAGTTTATAAGACAGTATGTATTTATCAAAAACTCATATATATAAATATGTACTTGTACATTTTAATTGGGCATGCCAAAATAAAAGAACAGTTCCTGTGCACAATAAAAATAAGAGAAAAAACTGAAATGACAACATTTTAAAGTTTGTTTTGATATACATAACACATGAAAATATCAGATTCATATGTGACACATTTGATCTCAACACATGAAAATGACTATTATGAACGCATATGAATGTATGTTTTTTTATTAATTTATTTCTGTATGTGTATGAATGTACTGTCTGCATGCAAGTTTGTGAACCCATGTCGTGCAATGCTGCGGAGGTCAGAAGAGGGTGTCGGATTCCCCTGGAACTGGAGTTCTCCTGGAATTGGAGTTTCACACGGTTCTCCGCCACCATGTGGGTGCTGGGGATTGAACCCGGGTCCTCTGTAAGAGCGGTTGGTGCTCTTAACTGCTAGGCCATCTCTCCAGCCCATGAATGTATGTTTTTGTAAACAACAACAACAATATAAATAAGCATCACTCCTGAAGAGATATTACTTCATTTTAAAAGGTATGGATTATGTTGTATGAAGAGAACAGGTATTGTGTGAGGATACCTTCAGTGTAATGTCTTAACATGTCTTAAAATAAGAGGTGCTTCTTTGTGATGATATCATTTTATTTATATACAGTATAGTTATCAATATTGATGGTATAGTGATACACACAAGATTCCCATAGTCTGGTTGTTAATACCTTATAATGGTACCACTTCTGAAACAGAAAGTTTCAGGTACATTTTAGAAGTTTACAGAATATTCATTATTTCTCCAGTAAATCTGCTGTGCTGATTTAATATTTGGTGCCTATTTTCCTATTACTTTGTCACTGGGCTAAAAAAAAATAAGTGTTTAACCATGCATTGTGGTACTGTTACAGAGTTTGAGATCACTGGGAAAAGACCTCCAGACTCAATTCAGATTTTTAAACAGCCAAATTCACTGCAGCACTGCTTGTCAGACAATTTTGCCAATCTGACTGCTGCCCTGAAGGTGAAGGGATAGATGGAATTCAAAGGGAAAAACCACAAAAATTTTGGCCCACTTATACAAATGTCAGGGTGCCATTAAGTAGGATAAGCAAGTTACAGAACCCAAAACCAGCAATTACTAATGTATATCTTGATATTTTATCAAAGTTAGATGAGCAGATGGTCATCAAATGCCTATTTCATGGAAAGAGGGAGAGGTCAGGGCTGCCTGGAATTTGCTTTGTAGCCTTGAGCTAAGAATGATTTTTAAGTGTACAAAGTGGAATCCCTTTAGCAGTCACAGTACAAGCCTTTAATCCTGGGGCAGAAGCAGGTGGTTCTCTGTGAGACTGAGGCCAGCTTGGTCTATGTATTGAGTTTTAGGTTAGGCTGAGCTATATAGATAGCCCCTTTCTCAAAAAGAAAGTGTTTGAAAGTGCATTTCTATGATGAGACATCAATTGTAAACATATGTTTGACTAAAATTAGCACCCTGGCCTTGAACTCATAGAGATCCACCTGCCTCTGCCTCCTGAATGCTGGGATTAAAGGCGTGTGCCATCATGCCTGACCCTAGTTTCCATTTTAAATATAAATTGATCTTTCTCATTCTAGAAACATGGGTTTAGTAACATTAGATATTAATATTAGATACTTCTCTGTCTTCTTCCAGGTACTCAGTGTTGTCCAACCAGATAGCTTCTTTACGCAACAACACCCTGTGTCTACTTCCCTGTGGGACAGCACCCAAGCTACATGGCTCACCCCAAGACCTCCACTGTGCAGATAAGCCACAGGAAGTATGTCTCAATCACAGCATGACCAAAAGAGCTATGGAACTGGTGCCTGCTTATTTTTTGTTGTTCTTATGTTCTTGTTCTCTGCCCACTGGTTGAATTGTTTCTGCATGTGTTTTTCTCCTGCCTCTTCTGTGCCATGTTTGACTGATAGATGGCAGACTAATTCTCCTGTTGAAGACTTTCTTAGTTGTTATCTTGGCAAAAGTAAGCAAAAAGCAGGTCATGTATACATGCCCTTGAGGTCCATCAAGACCAGGCTAGAATTTATGACCATTCTCCAGGGAGATATCTCTAGATCAACTTAGAGGACAATACATATTTGACATATCATTGGGGGTGAATGCCCCTGACCTGAGAGGCACAAA
The DNA here is from genome assembly GCA_009823505.1 of Rhizomys pruinosus. NCBI lineage: Eukaryota > Metazoa > Chordata > Mammalia > Rodentia > Spalacidae > Rhizomys > Rhizomys pruinosus. The sequence goes on from VZQC01005394.1 coordinate 234,481, forward strand.
AATGTATATAAGCTGGTTTGTGCTTACTATCTTCTTCCCCCTGCCACACTTGGCTAAGACCATGTGGGAAAGATCTGGGCCTTGCTGATATGTCTGGGAGCTGGTTATTGCTGCAAATTGTCTTGATCAAATCCAACCCAATCCCAGACTAAACTGCATGGATATGAAAAGGTCTGAATTTTCCTCAGGACTAATGAATTTCCAAGTTTCATATTCCAATGGGGGGTGACTATGTTTAGTATTGGTTATTTTGGAAGGGAACTGTTAGTAAAGTTAAACTGACTCTATTCCCAAGACCCTATCTAAACTCTAATGGTTTGTTTCATAGAGGCAGAAAAGAAGGGGGAAGTCTCATAAGGAGCTGTCAGGTGGATACTGAGCCAGTAGAAGGCCTAGTAGGTTGCAAGTGTAGGTGAGGAGGTAGTTGAGGCTGAACTTCCCAATCTGGCAAGAAAGGAGTATCATATTTACTAGGGAGTTAAGGGCCCTCACTGCCCACAGTGGTGTTGCCTTCCCTTTATCCTGAGTCTCTTCATGCCCTGACCTATCCCATTATAGCTCTGACTTCTAGAGGAAAATAGCAAAGGACTTAATGATTCTAACTAGATGGCAGGAGATAGCCTCAATCCATCCTTCTAGGAGCCTAAAGTTAACAAACTACAAATCAGAAAATGGCTGTCTAGTGCTTCCTGGGCTTTTATAGAGTGCTCTTCAGGAGGTCAAAGACTTTGCACAAAGATCCTACCTTCTTTATTCTAGGGATGGCTGATCTAAACCAGATGAGATCCATTGAGTCTTCTTAGAGAGAAATGGTTGCTTAGGATTGGAGACCATGGAACCCACATATGGAGGCCACTACCCACTGGAAGTGTCTCTTGCCACCCTAGGAATTTGTTAGGTAAACATTGCACCAGATAGGAGATATGATCTTTAAGCACCGTAGATATAAAAAGCTACTCTAGAAAAACTGACTTAAAAGGATGATGAGGGAACTAGTTTTTCTTCTGTCATTTGGGGTTGGGGTCACAGGGAAAGAGGTTCCTGCTTGAAGACAACACTGGTCCTGTCTTCCTTTTCTTTTTATGAAAGTAGGAATAATTAAGACCTGCAACTTTGCGAGGCTAAAAGTCCTGCATGGCAGGGTAGAGGGACAAAAGCTGCCTATAGACCTAAGGGAAGAAACAAGAGGAATAAGTCCTGCTCTTTATGATGTTACATGCTGAAGGGAAAAGAAGAAGTTTGAACTTTTTTTTTATTTAATTTTTTAAATTTTTTTAAAAAATTTTTATTTATTTCTGTATGTGTATGAATGTACTGTCTGCATGCAAGTCTGTGCACCCGTGTCGTGCAATGCCGTGGAGGTCAGAAGAGGGTGTCGGATTCCCCTGGAACTGGAGTTCTCCTGGAATTGGAGTTTCAGACGGTTCTTCGCCGCCATGTGGGTGCTGGGGATCAAACCCGGGTCCTCTGCAAGAGCGGTCGGCGCTCTTAACCACTAGGCCATCTCTCCAGCCCCAAGAAGTTTGAACTTTAAGTACTGAGCAAGCACCACATGTCTGGGGCACAGTGTTTCTCTAGAATACTTGTCAATTTATAAGCAAACCACTAGAGAGAAGAAGACGAACGAGAAGGCAAATTCAAATTAGAGGCATACTGCATTTTAATGTTAACACATGATAAATTGTGCTCATGTATCCATAGTGTATAATTAAATTTTAGAAAAATCAAAGAACTGGAAATTGATCACTTTTATATTAAATTATATAGTAATGATTTTGTGAAGCATGAAGATTAAAAAGTTAGCAATTGCAGTCTCTGAGTGTGAAACATACATTATAGCTTAATGTTAAAAATTGCTCAACTGTATCACTGGACATCCATGTTGAAGCCCAGATTAAGGTTATAACATGCACAATTTAAACCTTATGCTGAGATGACTAAGAGTAGTTCAGAGCAAATGTATATGCCTGCACTAACTGCTGTCTTGAGTAAAGTTGCTCTGTCTTAGCATACTGGTGTGAAATGTTCTCCACAGGATGGAGATGCACCGAGGAAGCAAAAAATAAACTTAAAAATTGGCTTAATAAAATGGGATCCCATAAATCCTCAGTTAAAATTGTTAATATGGCCCAACATAAACAAAACCAGGACCTTCATGGATTAACTTATAAAACCTATTGGACAAGGGAGTTGATCATCCTTAGCCGTTCTCCTATCTAGGCAAATACAGGAAACAGTGTGTCTTGTACCTGTCACGCTGTGGTCACATACATGGAGGAGCTTGTACTAAGTGTTTAGTATTATTGACACCTGTTGTTCTAACAACAGCGAGTAAATACCTTTGTCTTATTTATTTGCTTAACCTGCTTGTTAGGATGTCTCTTTGTACAGCTTTCCTGTTGTAGTATGCTACACCTCTGAAGAGACAACATACTTTTGCTCGGCTGCAGCATTATCATCAAACCTGATCTTTTTACATAAGATCTTGATAGCAGATATCTTTCTCTACAGACACAGGTATGGCATTACATTAATATATTTATACCTGTACATCCTGCTAAATTAAAGATTTTGCTCCTGATAATCTTAAAAGTGTAACTAATATAATATAAAGAAAATAACTTAGCATGGTGGCTCACACATGCAAACCCAGCACTCAAGAGGCTGAGGCAGGAGCACTGCAGCAAGTCTGAGATTAATCTAGGTTACATAAAAGACCCTATATTTTTAAGAAATGCTGTGAAGAAGGAGGGTTATACAAGGAACCATGGGGGTAAAGGAGAAGGAGCTCAAGAGAGGAGGAATAATAGGACAAAGGTATTATTAAGGGGAAAATTGGGGAAATAGAAGTACTTTAACTGGGGAGGGACGAGAGAGGGTTATACAAGGACGGGGGATAAATAATACTTAGGTGGTGTGAAAAAAAGAGGGGAATGCATTATTTCAAAAGCCTACTGAGAAATTACACATATAATATCTGTACATGAATGCATATGTAGATCTAAAGGCTATATAACAAGAAACAGTGCCAAATGGGAGAATCTTCCCTTCCAGATTGTTGGTCAGGATAGTCTAAGAGACTTTGAAAATAATATACATTATTGCCGTACTCTTTGGTTACCTCCCAGAACTTCAAGGTAAGACCCAATTGCTGAAGACAGGACAGATTTCAGACACAGAACTTGGAGCAATGGAGCTGGAACTGACTTGGAAGCCTCCTCCCTGAAGGCTAGATCTTACAGTTCTTGAGAACTGGGCTGGGAGGGGACTGCAGATAGGGGACGGGTTCTAAATATTAATATTTATTGTATTACATGCACAAAAATTTGATAGAAGATATATTGAAAAAGAGAAGCAAGAAAAATTTTATCCAGGTATGGTGGCACATACCTACAATTCAAGAACTGAGAAGTAGAAAGAGGTTCAGTGTTCAAAGCCATCATCCACTATATAGTCCTAGGTCAGCTTAGGTTCCAGATGATCCTGTTTCTAAACAAACAAATAAACAAAAAAGTTTATCTAGAGGATGGGTGTATAGTTCAGTGACAGAACAGTTGTTGTCTATGGGAGAACATGGACTCCAACCCCAGGGTTGCAAAGAAAACAAAAAGAACATCCCAGAAAACTTGAAAAACCAACAATAAACAATAAGGTTCAGCATCAGCTAAAATGGAGCCTTCAAAAATAAAAACTTACAAAACACAGCCAATAAAGGATTAATTATCCCACTTATTCTGTACTTGAGTCTAATTCTGTTTGTTATTAAATTATGAAATGCATACCTACTTAGAGTAAAGTGCACCTTGGGATGGTCTACTGTGATGCCAGGATGCCCTTGGGTCCATTGAAGTCTCCACATCTAGTGTCCAGTGTTATCACAATTATGGGCTCTCTTCAGTCCACAACCAATATGTAAACATCCTGTTCGAATCACTTTTGCTAACCTGTTCTGTTCATTGCCTGTTTCATCAGCCTTTTAGCTGCATGTAGTCTCTGGCTATAAAGACACATAGCACAGCTCTTCTAGTCCATCCATGAGGTACAACTGCAGTGCTGAAATTACAAAGTGTGCACACATAAGGTTTGGGAGAAATCAACTTTTTTAAGGGAACACAGATGCAGAATTATATTAAAGACACCCTCTTTCAAGAAGATTCGTCTGACTCACACACCAAGTACATCTAATGTCAGTATCTTTCACTACCTTTTGAGTCCTGGAGGCAACACAGAACAGTTACACATTTTCTTAAAAAATATTTTACATGCTTGAATGTATTGCTTGCATGTAGATAGGCGCACTTGAGTCATGCAATGCTCCTGGAGGTAAGTATGCATCAGATACCCTGAAGCTGGAGTTACAGACAGTTGTTATCCATCCTGTGGGGGCTGGGAACGGAATGTGGGTCCTCTGCAAGAGCAACCAGTGCTCTTAACAGCTGAGCCATCCCTCCAGCCCCCAGTTATACAGTTTACTTATAAAGATCAAGGGTCATATTGAATCCTGTTGACAAGTGAAACTCTTTTGCAGTAATCCCTTTGGCAATCATTTTCATGTGTTTAAATTTCCGGACTGTGTATGGTGTTAATTTGCTTCAGAGCTATCTATGAAAGAATTTACCCATCCCAATCTCATGTCATTCAATAGCAAAAGGTGACTGGTTGCTTAAGCAGCTCTGTTGGCAACAGAGGCTCACATAGACCTTAACCACGAAATCCTCCATACATAGCTAACCATTATGCTTTAGACCATGTAAATACATTCCATAATATTGGTATCGATATTGAGGCATCCTTAAAACAGAATGGTGCCAAACCAAAGCCCTATGATATAGTCCACCAACATAAGATTAACTCAGTGGTAGAGTATTTGCTTAGTGTGTGTAAGGGCCTGGGTTCCATCCCCAGCATCATGAAATGAAGTCCAAACAATAAATAAACAAAACACTCCAGATTTCCCAAGAACCCATGAATGAAAAGGCAAACCATATTCAAACTTAATTTTTAAAAACCAGGCTCAGGGGAACATACCTGCATTCCTAGCACTTGGGAGACTAAGGCAAGATGATTGGGAATTGGGGTCAACCTCAGATATATAACAAGTTCAAAGGCCAGCCTGGGCCACACTGAGACCCTGTTTCAAATAAAAAAGGTTCTTTTTTAAAATTTTTTTAAAGGTTCTTAAAATGGGATCTATTTGAAGTGAAACTTTCACATTGCCTGAAAAAAGCCAATAAAGCATAGCTCCCAACCATTTTGCTGACTACTGGCCTTGTTACTTCAGTTGATTTGAATACTTTTACTGGTTTCAAGTTGAAGAACCATATCACCCAAAGAACCTATGACTTAAATCAGATCCAGCTAAAGCTGAGGCTCACATACCTTCAAGTTGGTCTAATATAAATCTTATAGCCCAAAACCTCACCAGGTTATCTGTCCCCAATCACACCAGCAACTAGGGCATTATCAAATAATAAGCCAGTTCCAGGCTCTGGCACTAGGCTAATTCATAATCTCTAACCTCAGCCTTAATATTTCAGCTGGCAAAGAGCCAGAACGTATATCAACAACACATCCAATTTGTCATATAGGTTTTTAAGCCTTTTTGTAAGCACGCAGTTTTAATTATTGCCAGAGCAGAACCTTCAATAAATGGCACATTTTAGATATGGTGACCTCTACTTGGGATGCACATTGCCCTGTTGATCTCTGGCATGGATCTTAAGTATTTTTTTGGGGGGGGGGCTATGTATTCACGAGGCCTATGATTTCAAATGTATTTACAAATCAATTTCTAGGTCCCATGTTGTCTTCAAATTATTAACTGAGTCTTAAATAAGACCTTCTTTTTCCTGAGTGTGGTGGGAATCCACTTAGAAAGGGTATTCTCAAATCTAGCATCTCAGACTACATCATCTAAGCTCAAGGTCACTGTTGAACACAGTACCAGAGAAAATTGCACCCTGGACATAAGGATTATTACCCACAGGGAGATTTGTAGATTGCCTATCCTAAGATATACATTGGATATGTTAACACTGATTCATTTTCATACTAAACATTAAGGATTCTCTGATGTTTCCTGAGTTCCTCACTTGCTTAGCCCAGAATCTTTGTATATTAGTTTTTGTGTTTGTGTCAGTGCATGTATATGTGTGTGGGTGGGGGCGGGTGGGCACATATGAATCCCAGAGATCATCTTTGGCTGTCAATCCTCAGGAGCACTCTACCATGTTTAATGAGACACCGTCTCCTATTGTACCAGAACTCACTGATTTGGATGGCTTGCTGGCCATTAAATTCCAGGAATCCACATTTCTCTAACCTTTCCAGTGCTGGGAATACAAGTGTGCACTACCCTACCCACCTTTCTACATGGGTACCGGGGACTGAAGTCAGTCTCACTCCAGAAAAAGATGTACTCCTATACTTCCATGTGTAAATGGAAGCCTCTGAGAGGTTACTATGTCATTCTAAAATTAATGGAAGGAACTGGGGAAACAACTTTGTCAGTAAAGTACCTGAGTCTGAATTCCCAGCATTCACATAAAAGTCAGGCACATCAAGTCTTTGAGGCCAGGGCTGGATGAGAGGATTTGGGGAGGACATATGATAGAGAAAGGCAGATTCCTGGAGCTCACAAGTCAGCCAGTCTAGCCCAACCTGTGTGTTCCAGGTATAATGAGTGACCCTAGTACAAAAGATTACATTGGAGAATAAGAAAAGACACACATCATTGACATCTGACCTCCACAATCACACTTGTGTATATAGTGTGTTCATCTATGTCAGTATAGGCACACATGTGTCAGTGCACATGTCGAGGTCAAAAACAACCTTGCCTGTTAGTTCTTTTCCTTCTTTGATGACAGGACAAGTGGAACGTTAAAAAATATATATGGGGGCTGGAGAGATGGCTCAGCGGTTAAGAGCACCAACTGCTCTTGCAGAGGACCTGGGCTCAATTCCCAGCACCCACATGGTGGCTAAGAACCGTCTTTAACTCCAGTTCCAGGGGAATTTGACACCATCTTCTGACCTCCATGGAATTGCGTGACACGGGTGCACAAACCTACATGCAGAGAGTACCTTCATACACATAAAAATAAATAAATAAAATTAAAAAAAATATATGGATTTTGATCATTGTCTTCTCTCTCTGCCTTCCTATACAATCCTGGTATCCCGTCTGATCTTTCCTGAAACATTTCTGGTGCATTGGGCCAGGAATGTGGAGGTATAGATGGCTTTTTCCCTCATTTTTCTTTGGAGTTTAGTCTCCTTGACACCCTGCAGGATGACTTCCCTTTAACGGTGCTTCAGGCTTTTTCAGTGTGTAAGAAGAATGACTCACCTATGTCTTAGAGGTGCTGTCTCTGTGCATGATGGAACCAAAGGTGACAGGAATCAGGAGCAGGGGTTTGGAACACTACCCAACTGAATAAGTAGGATCCCAGTCTACTGGGAAACCCAACAAAATTGTGGAAGAGATTGATCACTTCTTTATAAGGGTATCAGAGTACCCTCTGACTAGACATTTTCTGGAGGCAAGGGTGCCTTAAGACCTGGTAGACAGATGGGACTCAAGTAGTCTCTCTGGCCTGGATCAGAGGCTAGGCATGAAATTGTGACCCCTTTTCGGTTGGCAATCTGGGATTACTTTTTCTTGGAATTCTGGCTTGAGGGCAGGATAGAAAACTTGCCTGTATGAAAATGTGTAAAAATATATCCAAGGTGGGATAGAAACCACAAATGTACAGGAAACACTACTTACACTCCACAATGAAGGGAGTTTGGGGCTCACTTAACAGGAGGCATTCAGTAGAGGTCGAACAGTCTATAGCTAGGAAACACTCCAAAGGGGCAAGGCTAATATTAAATCAAAGAGCCTACAGATCTCCATTTCTTAAGAGGTTCTAATTCTCTTGCTGTGGTCACAACCATGTTTTCCCATGAGCCAGAGCAGAATATGAAAACAGGCTCTATATGTTGGCATCAGAGAGTGGGCACGGGGAATGGGGGAGTGGGGAAGAGTGGTGAGGTGGGGCAGGCGGCTGGGGTACTCGGGTTGGCCCTTACCAGTCAGGGCTCCTTTCCTCTCTAGGCCACTGAAATTGTTGTAAATTTGCTAATTGGTCTAAAATGATGGGGCTCGGATCTTTTTTTTTTTTTAATTTTTTTTTTTTATTAGTTATTTTTGTATGTGTAGGAAGGGTATTGTCTGCATGCAGGTCTGTGCACCCGTGTCGTGCAATGCCGCGGAGGTCAGAAGAGGGTCTCGGATTCCCCTGGAACTGGAGTTCTCCTGGAATTGGAGTTACAGACGGTTCTTAGCCGCCATGTGGGCGCTGGGGATCGAACCCGGGTCCTCTGTAAGAGCGTCGGTGCTCTTAACCGCTAGGCTATCTCTCCAGCCCATGGGGCTCGGATCTTAATATAAGCAGGGGCACTGGGCCAAGAGCCCAGGCGTGGGGTGCCTTCGCCAGTGACCAAAGAGGCCGCAGCTTTACAGAAGGAAGGAAAAGGCAGAAATGGATCCACAGATCCTAATGCCCACTCTTTCTACCCCAACTTGAATCTGACTTTCGCCAGCCTTCCAATGTAGTTTGTTACTAAATTCTTTTGAAATGCTGCTGTTCTCTGTGTTCCTTAGTCTATAGATTATAATTATATAAATCTATGATTATGTATGGTAAATTGTACTATGGTTTTTCTAATCCAGACAGACTGGTAGCCTTCTTTAACAGGAAAATAAACTCATAGAGCTATAACGCTTGTCATTTATTTATTTATTTATTTATTTATTTATTTATTTATTTTTTGTCTTTTATTTAATATAAATTGACAAACTATAAAAGTTAAATAGAGGTCAAAAGAAATATTTTTAAAAATATCTCCAAAGGAGGTTCTAAAAGGAAAAAAATGTCCAAAACAACAACTAAAAATACCTTCTTTCATTTTACAGATCTTTTTGTCTGATGGAAACTATCCAGCTCAGTTGTTTTATAGAACAAGTGCCTTTTTATGCATTATGTTAGTAAATTGTTATGTGCTGTTTAAACTCACAGAGAAGCTGACTCTTGGACTCAGATTGGCATTTCTGCTTCAAATTTAAGCCTACTTATTTCTTTTTTTTTCAGCCTACATATTTCTTTTTTTGGGGGGTATTTTTATTTTATTTTATTTTTTTATTTTTTTGGTCTTTTCGAGACAGGGTCTCCCTGTAGTCCCAGCTGTCCTGGAACTCACTCTGTAGACCAGGCTGGCCTTGAACTCACAAAGATCCATCTGCCTCTGCCTCCCGAGTGCTAGGATTAAAGGCGTGCGCCACCATGCCCGGCCAGCCTACTTACTTCTGAATGTCCTGAAGACCCCTCTCTGGAGGCAGCTGGCCACCTGACTCTAAGACAGGGAGAAAGACCACAAAGCAACCAAAGCAAAAAGGGTATATGCTCTTGGAGGTGGCCAAGGTTAAGTCATTTCCAACAGAGGTTACTATTATTTATCTCATGATATAGAATCCCATAAATATCATGGGTCACCTGACTTCTTGTTCAGGGAGGGGATGAAGACCCACCATTAAACTAATAGCCAATCTACGAAGAGGAGGATCAACAATGAGAAAAAGTTTTCTCAGTGCTACTAAGTGAAGCCACGGTCAAGTAAGTCTGTTTGACTTATCCTCACATAGATAAAAACTGGTAAAAAAAAAAAATGAGGACTGTGCACACCTCAAGGACCAGGTCAGGGACATAAACACTGCACCCCAGCTGCCAGAGGCACCTCTGCTTCCAGTGTGGCCTAGGTGAGTCTACGCACCACGGGGGGAATGGTCTGGAGACACAGAAATTGCCCCCACATGGTATTATTGCCCCCACATGGTAAATTCCCACCCAGCATCTGGGTGGGAACAGCGGTAGTGACTCTGGGACACAGCGTAATAGAAGAGACAGTAAACCTGCCACTCCACAGCCAACCTAGAGGAACAGGCCTTCAATGTAATGAAGAAGCATTTGAGTTACACATCAGATTACAAACGACAAATCAAGTTCACATGCCAAAAGCACAATAAAAAATAAACAACACGGGAAAAGCAAATAATATATCCTCACCAAGCTCTATCAGTCTGATAGAAGACTCCATCAATGAGATCTCCCTGGAGATAACTCAGGACACAGATCTTAAAAGATCAATCATAGACATACTCAAAGAAATCAAGGAATATAAAGGACAAATCAAAGAACTAAAGGGAGAGAGTGACCAACTCCAGAAGGAAATGGAAATGCTGAAGAGATCCCACTCTGAAAGGAAAAAGGAAACTGACCACACAGACAAGAAAATCAAAGATCTAGAAGGAGAGAGTGACAAACTCTGGAAGGAAATGGAAATACTAAAGAAATCTCAGGCTGAAATAAAAAAGGAAATGGAACAATCATCCAGTTGACAGGAAAGGACAGGGGAAAGCCTCCATAACAGAATCAATGAAGCCAAAAATAGAATATAGAGACTAGAAGATAACATGGAAGAACTGGACAGGTCAAGCAAAGACTATGAAAATTAAAAAAAAACCAACAGAGTGGAATAATCAGGAAATGTGGAACACCATGAAGAGACCAAACCTCCACATCATAGGTATAGAGAAAGGAGAAGAATCCCAGGATAACGGTAAAGACCAGATATTCAACAGAATTATAGAGGAAAATTTCCCCAAATTGAAAATAGTCATACTCATACAAATACAACAAAAACATAAAACATCAAATAGACAAGATCAGAAAAGAAATTCCCCATGCTATATCATAATCAAAACACTAGATGCCCAAAACAAAGACAGAATATTGAAAGCCACAAGAGAAAAACAAGTTACATATAAATGGAAACTCATCAGAATTACAACTGACTTTTCAATGCAAACAATGAAAGCAGAAGAGCTTGGACCAAAGTATTCCCAGTACTAAATGACTATAGATGCCAACCCAGGTTACTCTACCCAGCAAAAATGTCAATTATAAGTCAAAGGAGAAAGGAAAATCTTCCATGACATAAGCAAGATGAAAGAATACATGTCTAGAAAAACAACCCTCCAGTAAATACTTGAAGCAGTTCAGAGGACAGAGGAAAGGAGCAGCTATCCCCAAATGGCAAGAGAGAGAATTAGTGAAGATATAAACCCAGAAATACAAACATAGACCAAAAACGAAAACAGAAAATAAACTGAAGGGAGGCAATATACATCTCTCAATATTAACCTTAAATATTAATGTTTGAACTCCCCAATCAAGAAACACAGACTAGGAGAATTGATTAAGAAACTGAATCCATGGGCTGGAGAGATGGCCTAGTGGTTAAGAGCGCCGACTGCTCTTGCAGAGGACCCAGGTTTGATCCCCAGCACCCACATGGCAGATGAGAACCGTCTTTATCTCCAGTTCCAGGGGAATCTGACACCCTCTTCTGACCTCTGCAGCATTGCATGACAGGGGTGCACAAATCCTCATGCAGAAAGTACATTCATACACATACAAAAATAAATAAATAAAAATTAGAAAAAATTGGAAAAAAAAGAATAGAGAATCACGAGTGGGATTAAAAAAAAAAAAGAAAATGAATCCATCCTTCTGTTGCCTGCAAGAAACACATCTCAACTTGAAGGACAGGCACCATCTTGAAGTGAAAGGATAAAAAAAAAATACTCCATGCATGGCCATGTTTATTTCAGCTCTCTTCACAATAGCAAGGAGCTGGAACCAACCCAAATGCCCCTCAACTGATGAGTGGATAAAGAAAATGTGGTACATCTACACAATGGAGTTCTATGCAGCAGTAAAGAAAGATGACATCATGAACTTTGCAGGAAAATGGCTGGAGCTAGAGGACATCATTTTGAGTCAAGTAACACAGTCCCAGAAAAACAAACGACAAATGGTATCCCTCATCTGTGGATGCTAGTGCCAATTACCTAGTTGTAAGTATTTCTTGTGCATGGCCCCTTGAGCTTTTGTCCAAAGCAGTTGGGAGTGATGCATATTGGAAACAACAAAAACAACAACAACAGAAAGGACTGCAAAGAAGAACTGACTGAAACAGTGAACTTCTGCTTAGAACAGTCAACTTCCACATGGAGAGTATTGAGAAAGACTGAGAAAGACTGAGAAAGAGATGAAAAGCATGTTTGGCAGAATGCATGAGTTATAGTGGGGTGGGGGAATGGGAGGGACACAGGTCTAGATTTGATAAAAAAAAAATGTTTATGCACCAAAAAAAAAAAAAATACTCCAAGCAAAATAGTACTAAAAAGCAAACAAGAGTTGCTATTTTAATATCAGACAAAATAGACTTCAAAGTAAAACTAATCAGAAGGGGTGAAGAGGGTCACTACATCCTTATCAAAGGATGAATCAAGCATGAGGATTACACAATCATAAATATATATGCAACAAATTATGGTGCACCAAACTTCATAAGCACAACCCTGCAGGACTTCAAGGCACAGATCAATCCCACCACACTAATAGTGGGAGACTTCAATACCTCACTGAGTCCATTGGACTGGTCAAATGGACAATGAATAAACAGAGAGATATCTGAACTGAAGAACACAATACACCAAATGTACCTAACAGACATCTAACTAATATTCCACCCAAACACCAAAGAGTATACTTCTACTCAGCACCCCATGGGACATTTTCCAAAATCAACCATTTACTGGGACACAGAACAAACCTCAACAAATACAAAGAAAAGAAATAATTTCATTCATCCTATCAGACCGCAGTGCAATAAAGCTTAATATTAACACCAGAAAGAGCCTTACTAGCTACAAGAAAACATGGAGATTAAACTACTGAATAATGAATGGGTCAAAGGAGAAATAAAGAAAGAACTAATAGTATTCCTAGGGTTAAATGGAAGGGATGATACAACACAACAAAACGTATGGCACACTTTAAAAGCAGTCCTAAGAGGGAAATTTATAGCCTTAAGGGCCTACATTAAGAACTCTACAGAACTTTCCACTCATGTGTACTCACTCACACACAGATATGCACTATACATATTAGGGACTGGAGAGATGGCTCAGTGGTTAAGAGCACTGACCGCTCTTGCAGAAGACCCGGGGTTTGATTCCCAGCACCCACATGGTGGCTAGAACTGTCTTTAACTCCAGTTCCAGGGGAATCCGACACCCTCTTCTGACCTCTGCAGCACTGCACAAAACGGGTGCACCAACCTACATGTAGACAGTACAATCATACACATACAAAATAATAATTAAAAAAAGAAAACAGAAAGAGCACAAATAAATGACCTAACACTGCAACTAAAAACACTTGAGAGGCAACAACAAATGTATCCTAAACCTGGCAGACAGGAAGAAAGTTAAAAAAAAATCACAGTAGAAATAAATGAAATAGAAACAAGGAAAACAGTACAAAATATAAATGAATCTAAGAACTGGTTCTTTGAAAGGATAAACAAGATAGACCTTTAGCTTAGACGAGCAAAATTAGGAAAGAAAAACTCCAAATCAACAAAATTAGAGATGAAAAGGGAAACATCACAACAGATAGCAGAAAGATTCAGACAATCATATGGGAATACCTCAAAAACCTACACTACTAAGTTTGAAAACCTAAGAGAAATGGAGGAATATCTGAAATCATGGAATTCACCAAAATGTAACCAGGAAGAGATCAACAGATTAAAAGACCCATAATAAATGAAGAAATTGAAATCATGATAAAACAAAACAAAACAAAATAAAAAAAAAAAAACTCCCAACTAAAAAAAGCCCAGGGCCAAATGGATTCACAGCAGAATTCTGTAAGACATTCAAAGAAGACCTACAGCCACTCCTACTCAAATCATTTAAGAAGACAGAAACAGAGGGAAATCTCCCAAATTCCTTCTGTGAAGCCAGCATCTCTCTAATACCAAATTTAGGCAAAAATACAAACAAAAAAGAAAACTATAGACCCATTTCATTAATGAATATAGATGCAAAAATTCTCAACAAAATACTTGCAAACCGCATACACATCAAAAAGATCATCCACCATGACCAAGTTGGTTTCATACCAGAGATGCAAGGATGGTTTAACATATGTAAATTAATAAATGTCATAAACGTAAACGGAGTGAAAGACAAAAACCACATGGTCATCTCAACTGATGCAGAAAAGAAAAGGCTTTTGGCAAAATTCAACATGCATTCATGTATAAAGTCATAGAGGTAATTGGACTGGAGGGAACATTCCTCAAAATAATTAAAGCCATATACAACAAAAGCACAGTCAACATTATCCTAAATGGGGAAAAATTAGAAGTGTTCCCCTTAAAGTCAAGAAACCAGCAAGGCTGCCACTTACTCCTACTCCTTTTTGACATAATGCTTGAAAGTCTTGAGAGAGCAATAAGACAAGAAAATTAAAGCAGTACTCATTGGAAAAGAGGAGGTCAAACTATCCCTCTTTGCAGATGACATGCTAGTTTACCTAAGGCATGCCAGAAACTCCACCAGAAAACTTCTAGAAATGACTAACAGTTTCAGGAAAGTGGCAGGCTAGAAAATTAACATAGAAAAAATCAGTAGCAGTTTCTTTATACCAATAACAAGCAACTGTAGAAGGAATACAAGGAAACTTTCCAATTCATAATAACCTCCAAAAAAAAAAAAAAAATCTAGGAACAAACCTGACAAAAGGCAGAAAAAAATCTCTACAATGAAAACTTTAAATCCCTGAAGAAGGAGATTGAAGAAGATACCAGAAGATGGAAGGAACTCCCATATTCATGGGTTGGAGGAATTAGTATAGTAAAACTGACCGTTCCGCCCAAAGTAATATACAGATTCAATGCAATCCCAATTAAAATTCCCATGAGCTTCTTCACAGACCTAGAAAAAAAATCCTAAAGTTCATATGCATATACAAATGACCTTGGATAGCCAAAGCAGCCCTGAAAAAAAAGAGCAGTGTGGAGGGGATTACTGTACCAGAGTTCAAACGATATTACAATGCTATAGTCATAAAAACAGCCTGGTATTGGCACAAAAACCATAGATCAATGGAACAAATTCGAAGATCCAAACTTGAGCACATGCAATTTCAGGCACTTCATATTTGACAAAGGGGCCAAGAAGACTCAATGGAGGAAAGACAGCATTTGCAAGCAAATGGTGTTGGCAAAATTGGATGACCAGCATAGAAGAATAAGATTAAACCCCTACCTCTTACCCTGTACAAAAAATCAACTCCAAATGGATCAAAGACTTCAATGTGAAGCCAGAAACTCTGAAAATGATAGAAGAAAATGTTGACAGAAACTTACAAGACATAGGCATAGGAAAAGGCTTTTTAATCTGACAGCAGCTACACAAAAAATAAGGTCAACGATTGACAAGAGGAACCTTATTAAACTTAAGAGCTTTTGAACAGTGAAAGAAACAAAGAAGTGATAAGAAAACCCAGAGTGGGAGGAAACCTTCACCAGTGATACAACTGATACAGCATTAACATCTAAAGTGTATAAACTACTCAAAAAACAAAGGAGACAGTACACTCATACACATAAAATAATAAAGAAAAAAAGAAAAAAAGAAAAGTTGGTTATTTGAAAATATTAACAAAATTAACAAACCTTTAGCAAAGTTAAGCAAAAGAAAGACAGGGAGGATTCAAATTAATAAATGCAAAGGTGGGCTAGCAAGATGGCTCAGTGTTAAAGAATACTGGCCGCTCTTGCAGAGACCTGGGTTTGAATTCCAGCACCCACATGGCAGCTAACAACCATTTTCAACTCCAGTTCCATGGGATCTGATGCCCTCTTCTGTCCTCTGCAGGTACTACATATGGGTTCATGACATGGGTATACTTACATGTAGGTGTAAGTCATAAATATAAAATAATTTCTTTAGGTTAAAAAATAAAACAAATGCAGAGATGAAACATTTCAACAGACTCTGATAAAATTCCAAAAACTATAAGAGTATACTTTAAAAATCTATATTTTTGGTCAGATATGGTGTCACACGCCTTTAATGCCAGCACTCAGGAGTCAGAGGCAGGCAGAGCTCTGTGATTTCAAGGGCGGTATGGTCTACATAGAGAGTTCCAGGACAGCTGGGGCTACAGGGAGGTCTTGTCGCCAAAAAATATCTATATTTTGTTAACGAGAAAATCTAAACTAAATTGATAAATTTGTAGAAATGTATAGTCTACCAATGCTAAGTAAAAATTGCATAAATAATTTAAACTGATCCATAACAATCAGCAAGTTATATGCAATACTTAAAAATCTCCCAACATAAAGGAACCCAGGATTTAGTGCAGAATTTTATCAAAAGTTGAAAGCAGAATTAATAACAATACTCCTCTAATTATTCCATGAAACAGAAAATAAAGGAATACTCACAAATTCTTCCAATGAAACTACTATTACTCTGATATTAAAACTAGGCAAAGATCAGACAAAAAAAAAGAGAATTATAGGCCAATCTCTCTGATTAACATATATATATATATATATATATATATATATACTCACTAAAATACTCATAAACCAAATGCAAGAGCACTTCAGAAAATGGATTCACCATGATGAATCCAGCTTCAGCCCAGACCTCCATGGAAGTTTCAACATATGAAAATTAATAAATGCAATTCATCATTTAAACAGATTCAAGGATAGAAACCAAATGATCATCTCATTAGAGTCAGAAAAGGCTCTTGACAAATCTAACATCCATTCATGATAAAAGTAACATTGAATCTAGGGATACAGGGGACACATCTCAAAATAATAAAGGCAATTCCACAGCTACCATCATACTAAATAGAAAAAAAATGCTCAAAGCATTACCATGAAAATCAGGAACACAAGGATGTCCCTTCTCTCCATTCCTGTTCAATACAGAACTTGAAGTCTTAACTATAGCAATAAGAGAAATAAAGGGGATAAAGGGGATGCAACTTGGAAGGGAAGAAGCCAAAGTATTATTCTTTGCAGATCATATGATTCCATACAAAAAAGACCCTAAAGACTCCACCAGAAAACTCTTAGAACTGATAAAACATGATCAGCAAAGTAGCAGGATATACAATTATCACACAAAAATCACTAGCATTCCCAGATATCATAATCATACTGAGAAAGCAATTAGGGATATTACATCATATATGATAATCTTAAATTTTTTTGTTTTGAAATAAATCTAACTAAAGAAGTGAAAGACCTGATTAATAAAAATTTTAAGACACTGAAGAAAGAAACTGAAGAAGATACCAGAAGATGGAAAGACCTCCCATGCTCATGGATTAGTAGGACTAATATTGTGAATATTACCATCCTGCCCAAACAAATCTACAGCCTGAACACAATCTCCATTCAAATTCCAATGCCATTTTTCACAGAAATTGAAAAATAATCTCATATCTCATATGGAAACACAGAGAACCCAGGCTAGCCAAAACAAATTTGAATAAGGAAAGAAATACTGGTACTAGAGGCATTACTACCCCTGATTTTGAATTATACTATAGAACTATAGTAATAAAAACAACATAGAACTGGCATAAAAACAGACATATTAATCAATGGAAGAGAACTGAGGACCCAGATTTAAGTCCACACACAAATATTCACCTGATTTTTGGACAAAGGGGCCAAAAACACACAATGAACAAAAAAACCGGCATGTTCAACAAATGTTACTGGTCAAACTGGATAGCTACATGTAGAAGAATAAAACTAAATCACTATTTCTCAACATATGTAAATCAATAAATATCATAAAACACATAAATGAACTGAAAGACAAAAAACACAATCATCTCAATTGATGCAGAAAAAGCCTTTGACAAGATCCAGCATCCCTTCATGCTTAAAGACTTAGAGGGAATCCCACTGAAGTGAACATTGCTCAACATGATCATAACCATATATAACAAACCCACTGCCAACATCATACTAAATGGAAAAAAACTGGAACCATTACCCTTAAAGGCAAGAACCCAGCAAGATTGCCCCTTATCGCCACTCCTCTTCAACATAGTGCTTGAAACCCTTGCTAGGGCAATAAGAAAGGAGAAGGAAATTAAAGGAGTACTAATTGGAAAAGAAGAAGTTAAGATATCCCTTTGTGCAGATGATATGATAGTTTACCTAAGGGATGCTAAAAACTCCACCAGAAAACTTCTAGAAACAATTAAGAGTTTCAGTAAAGTGGCAGGATACAAAATTAACCTAGAAAAAATCAGTAGCCTTTCTTTACACCAACAATAAACAAGTGGAGAAGGAATATAAGAAGACCTTCCCACTCAGAATAGCCTCAAGAATAATAAAATACCTGGGAACAAACCTAACCAACAATACCAATGATCTCTACAACAAAAATTTTAAACCCCTGAAAAAGGAGATTGAAAATGACATCAAAAGATGAAAAGATCTCCCATGCTCATGGATTAGAAAAATTAATATAGTAAAAATGTCCATATTACCCAAATTGATATACAGATTCAATGCAATCCCAATAAAAATCCCCATGAGCTTCTTCACAGATTTGGAAAAAAAAATCCTTAAATTCATATGGAAAAACAGAAGACCATGAATAACTAAAGCAACCTTGAGTGAAAAATGCAATACAGGGGTGATTGCTCTACCAGACTTCAAGCTATATTACAGGGCCATAGTCATAAAGACAGCCTGGTACTGGCACACAAACAGATGTGTTGACCAACGGAACAAAATTAAAGATCCAAACTTGGGCTCATAGGAATTTCAGCCACCTCATATTTGACAAAGGGGCAAAAAAAAAAAAAAAAAAAAAAAAAAAAAAAAAAAAAAAAAAAAAACCTCAAAATGGAGGAAGGATAGCAATTTTCAGCAAAATGGTGATGGCAAAACTGGATCACCAATATTGGAGAAGAACAAAATTAAACTCATACCTCTCTCCCTATAAACTAAAAAAATCAACTCCCAAGTGGATCAAAAGATTTCAACATGAAACCTGAAGCCCTGAAGCTGTGAAGAAAAAGTTGGTACAACCTATAAGACATAGGTGTAGGAAAAAACTTTCTAAACTAAGACAGCAGCACACAGGAAATAAGGGTCAACAATTGACAAATGGGAACCTCAATGCAAAACTCCAAAAGCTTCTGTAAACAGGTGAAAAGAAACATCGAAGGAAGTGAAGAGAAAACCCACAGAAATGGAAGGAATATCTTCACCAAAGATTCCATCTGACAGACGCATTAAACATAAAGAATATATAGACTACTCAAAAAACAAAGAAGTAAGAAAACAAATGACCTACTCAAAAGATGGAGTAAAGAGCTGAACAGAGACTTCACCAGTGAGGAAGTAAAGATGGCTGAGAAACATCTTAAAAAGTGTTCAACATCATTAATAATTAAGGAAATGCAAATTAAAACCACTCTCAGATATCATCTCACTCTGATATGACTGGCTAAGATCAAGACAACAAAAGACACCAAATGCTGTAGAGGTTGTGGGGAAAGGGGAACACTCATCTGCTGCTGGTGGGAATGTAAACGTGTACAACCATTATGGAAAGCAGTGTGGAGAACCCTTAAAATACTCAAAATGAGCCTGCCACCTGATCCAGCCATACCACTCCTGGGTATATACCCACAAGATTCATCCTACCATAAAGATACCTGCACATCCATGTTTATCACAGCTCTCCTCACAGTAGCAAAGAGCTGAAAACAACCCAAATGCCCCTCAACTGACAAGTGGATGACAAAAATGTGGTACATGTACACAATGGAGTCCTACTCAATGGTAAAGAAAGATGACATCATGAACTTTGCAGGTAAATGGATGGAACTCAAAGCCATTATGCTAAGTGAAGTAACACAGTCCCAGAAAAACAAGCAGTGAATAGTCTTCCTCATTTGTGGACGCCAACACCAAATCCCCAGATGAAAGGCAAGCTGAATAACATTATTATTATATTTCTGTTTATCTGAAAGCAACTATTTTGTGTATAATGTAAATCTCTTAATGGGCTTTAGAATTGATCCACCACTTTCTTTCAGACTCTCTAATTACTGTATATGAGTGAAAAGTATGTATTCATATTTTAGAGTAATATAAACTTAAAGGAGGAAAATGTGAATTCCTAAAAAATAAAACAAGACTGGGAGAAAGATGCAGGATAGATCATGGCAGAGTGTATGATCTGGGGTAGGGTGGGGGGGAGGGAAAGGGGAATATGTTTAAACTGAACTGAGAAATGTCATCTGAAATACACAAAACATCAATAAAAGCATTATAGAAAAACACTATATGCTATGAAATCAGAAAAATCTCAAAGAAATAGTCAAATTTCTAAATTCAATGGAACCACCAATGTTAAATGAAGAGATGAACAACTAAAACAAATTTATAATCATTATTGCTTAAATTATTAAAAAATATGTAAAGAGAGGGAGGATTCTCAAAATGCTTCTGTGAAGCCAGTATTCCTCTAACAGAAAAATCAGAGAGAGAGAGAGAGAGAGAGAGAGAGAGAGAGAGAGAGAGAGAACTATAGGTCTACATATCACAGGTCCAGGTTCATAAGAGGAGAATCACAGTCCCAGTTCAGATGAAGACACCATAGCTCTAGGCTCACAGGAGTGGAGCATAAGTGTGGCTCACAGGATGGAACCACAACTCTGATAACACCATTTGAAAGAAAACATTTTATCAGTTTTTTTCAGAGTTTTTGATCATTCAAACACAGGTGAAACATAGGTTCAATGTGGCTAGGATAACATTTTCCTCCACAGGATCTATCTTGTAACAGGAGTCTCATTCCCACACTAGACAGAAAAATAGAAGTGCTTGGGCTTGGCATTGCCCTAGAGTCATTCTCATAGTTGGGGCTCCAGCAGCAGAATGTGCAGCCCAATCAGGATGATTATGGCCTATCCCCCAAAGCCATAAACCCTGTTTTAGATATGAATGTTGGAACTTGTATAGATATATTTCACTGGTGAATAGCTTTAAAATTGGGTCTCTTTATCTTCATAGTTAAATTGGGTTATAATCTATTATAATCTTAGTAGTGATGCTATTAATCACTAGACCTTAGGTTCTCAACTGCTGTCTTAATTTCATCTCATCTATAAAGTTACTTTGCACTCAGATGGACCTGCAACACTATAGCTCCATTTATCTGTGTGCCCTTGATCACCCTACATGCCTAAAAGCTAGCAAGAGTGAAGACCCTAAACCCCTTTAAAATGTCATTGTTAGCTAGACGCAGCCAGGCTGACTCATCATTTATCTTCTGAATGATTTTAGGGTCCTGACTCTTTGGTTGTTGTTGCTATTTGAGACAAGGTCTCCCTGTGCCTCTGAAATTCACTATGTAAACCAGGCTGGTCCTGATCTCACAGAGATCTGTCAGCCTCTGCCTCCCAAGTGCTGGGATTAAAGGCATGTATCACCACACTTGGCTGGGTCCCAACTCTTCAGGGGAAAATGTTAGGAAGCTCGATAGATATTTGCAGGCTGGGAGGCCACTGAAGAAGGATCTTACAGCATCCTCCTCCTTCAAACTTTCTGCTGTCTGAGACTGATCCCAAGACTCTATTAGTTAGGGTGCCACTCTTGTCCAGAAGAAATGGCAACTGCACTCTCTTTACACTTACTGCAAGAAACAATGGTCCTCACTTCATAATAGCCAGGCTTGGTGGTGCACGCCTTTAATCCTAGCACTTGGGAGGCAGAGGCAGGTGGATCTTTGTGTTCAAGGCAACCCTGGTCTACAGAGTGAATTCCAGGACAGCTGGGCTGGGGCTACAGGGAGATCCTGTCTCAAGCCAAAAAAAAAAAAAAAAAAAAAAAAAAAAAGAGGTGCATGCAATGAGAGAAGTGAAAGCAAAGTGGTTTATTTTTACAATTTTGTAGTCTGTCAGCCTAGAATGGATGAAGTGTTGAGAGCAGAAAACAGCATATAAACCCTAAATGGATGATCCTTCTTGTCTTTATTAAAAAATTAAGAGGGTACCCTCTTAGGTCATCTAGGTATTAGCTTTCCTTCTCAACATTTATCTTTTTTTTCTTCAAAAAAGTGTGTTTGCATTCATTTCTACATGTTACATTTTGTTTATTTTAAAGTTTATCCTACACATGACCTTGCAGGCAAGCTTAGCTATGAGTAACTTTCTTTTTTTTTTTTCTTTTTATTTTTTTGTCTTTTCGAGACAGGGTCTCCCTGTAGCCCCAGCTGGCCTGGAACTCTCTGTAGACCAGGGTGGCCTTGAACTCACAAAGATCCGCCTGCCTCTGCCTCCCAAGTGCTAGGATTAAAGGCGTGCGCCACCACGCCCGGTTTGCTATGAGTAACTTTCTATTGTAACTTCTAGTTTTGTGTTGGGCTAGCTGAAAGTGTGTTTGATGGGTCTAGACTTGACAATATTGTACAAAATATATATTAAAAAATAAATTAAGAAAAGAAAGAAAAATTATATATATAATCCATTAAAGAATTTCAGAAATTAAAAAAAAGTTTGTGTTTGAATTTATAGCTTTATTATCAGGCATTATCAGCGTTTAATTTTTCCTTTTCCTTTGTAGCTGCTTTGAGGTACAGCAGCTTAGAATGACTGAATGAATCACCAGCAAACAACAGGTAGCTTATCTGTCAGGTTGAGAGCTCTGGAAGGGGAAAGGGAATACACCATGCATTTAATGTTCTTTTATGTATGTCTAAATAAATGTTTTAGGACTGTTTTATCCTTTAGGACCTAGTATTCACCTTATAGTGGTTTAATGAATGCTTACTAAAACTATATTGAAAGAAATCAAAACCCAAATAGAAGAAGCTAGCTTGAGAAAGGAATACCGGTTATTTAGTGGAACAGATGTTTGCAACTCCCTTGCTTCCAATAAACTGTTGTTAAAGAATGTCTTATCACTCCAATAAGACTGGCTAGGATCAAGAAAACAAATGATACCACATGCTGGAGAGGTTTTGGGGAAAGGGGAACACTCATCCACTGCTGGTGGGAATGTAAACTCGTACAGCCACTATGGAAAGCATTGTGGAGAACCCTTGGAAGACTCAAAATGAGCTTGCCACCTGACCCAGCCATACCACTCCTGGGTATGTATATTGTATATACCTACAAGACTCATCTTACTGCAGAGATACATGCACAGCCATGTATATTGCAGATCTCTTCACAATAGCAAAGAGTTGGAACCAACCCAAGTGCCCCTCAGCTGACGAGTGGATAGAGAATATGTGGTACATCTATAAAATGGAGTTCTATGCATCATCAAAGAAAGAGGACATCATGAACTTTGCAGGTAAATGGATGGAGCTAGAAGGTATCATGCTGAGTGTAGTAACACAGTCCCAGAAAAACAAATGACGAATGGCATCCCTCATTTGCAGATGCTAGAAACAATTACCTAATTGTATGGTAAACTGAGCAACGTCAATGTGATCTGAAAACAACTGTGCTCTTATATTGTGAATCAAATAAACAAATAAATAAATAAATAAAAAAGAAAATGACCATCAGATGTTATTTCTAATACCCAGCGTTAGCCAGGACCATACCCTTTTGTAAAGATCTTCCAATAACTTGTTTTTCTAGATTTTTGCGATTTCCACCCTGTCAGCCAGGAATCAGGGATATCCTGACCACAAGCATGTGTTAAGGACTGGTATAGAATGTAGTACAGAACCTCCTTCCTTCCTCTAAAACAAGAAGGGACACCCACTCCCTCTCTCTGCCATATGGGCCTGATATATCCGTGTATCTATGGGGCTAGTAATCTCTTACCAGAATAGCAAAAAAGAAGAAAAATATTTTGGCATGGAGACTATGCGTACTCCACAAGTAAGCAGGGAGATGATCTGGAACATAGCAGCAGCCATTGCCAGGCAGCCTCCAATCATTCCCAGGAAAATGGTTATTTGGGGTCCACAGAGGACAGAGAAGGAAGGAAGATCAATTAGCTCATCAGGGTGATGAAGGTGCAGAACGAAACAAAAGTCACTATTCCCCATGCATAGTCTATGAGGCTCTGGCAGTCCTCCTTGTAGGAGCCACTGATGCCTTGCTTATGGAAGCATCTTCACTAGAAGGAAAATATCTGATGGTGGGTGCTGCAACTACCACAGCCAGGGCAGGCAGCAGGATGATGGCTCTGAGAAAGAGCAGGGCAGGATCCACTGTGGCAGTGCTCACAGGCTGCAGTGAAGGTGGAAGCCTAGAGTCTATTGAACAAAAAGTGTGGAGAGTCCTCACAGAGGAATTTTATATGCTGACTTTGCATCATGCAACATTAAATTTGTCTGATTTCTAATGTTATTCGTGGAGTCCTTGGAGTTTTTCGTGTGTAACATCTTGTCACCTATAAGCAATGACAGCATCACATCTCTTCTGATTTGGATGCCCATTGTTACTTTTTCTTGCCTAATTTCTCTGGTTAAGACTTCTAGTGGGATTGTAGGAGGTTTGGATTTTTGGCCTGCTGTGCATAGAGCTCTCTTCAGAATAGTGAAGAGCTGGAACCAACCCAAGTGCCCCTCAACCGATGAGTGGATAGATAAAATGTGGTACATCTACACAATGGAGTTCTATGCAGTGGTAAAGAAAGATGACATCATGAAATATGCAGGTAAATTGATGGAAATAGAAGATATTATGTTAAGTAACACAGTCCCCCAAAAAACAAAACACAAATGGTATCCCTCATCTGTAGATGCTAGTACCAAATACCTGGTTGTAAGGAAAACAGAGCAACATTAATGTTATATTCCTCATGATCTGAAAACAACTGTACTCTTATACTATGAATCCCTGGACAGGTTCTAGAATCAACCTACCATTTATTTTCAGACTTTGGATTTTTGGTATATGATGGTGGGTATGTATACATATTTTAGAGCAATATAAAATTAAAATGGGGGGCTGGAGAGATAGCCTAGCAGTTAAGAGCACCGACTGCTCTTGCAAGAGCACCGACTGCTCTTGCAGAGGACCCGGGTTCGATCCCCAGCACCCATATGGCGGCTAAGAACCGTCTGTAACTACAATTCCAGGAGAACTCCAGTTTCAGGGGAATCTGAGATCCTCTTCTGACCTCCGCGGCATTGCACAACACAGGTGCATAAACCTACATGCAGACAATACACTCATACACATACAAAAATAAATAAAAATTACAAAAAGAGGTTTGTTTAAAAGAAAATAAAAGCAACTAAAATGGAAAAATGTGAACCAAGAAATATGATATGGAAATAACATAGCTTGTTTTCAGAAGATATGATTTTAGTATAGGTGTGATGTATCAGGCTGGTGTAACTTAGCTTTCAGGGTGCTTAATGACCATACTTAATGCCCATACAAATTTGGCTGAAGGAACTAAGGGATAACTTTGTTCCTTGCCCTCAGAGGTCAACTAAGTCTCAGGGGACTATGCCTGGAGGCATCTCTTGAAATGTCCTGCAAATGTGGGTCATCAGTCTTCTTGTGGAGGGAGATCTTGGAGATCCACTAATGGGACCTCAGCCAGTGTCCAGTCTATAAAGAGGAAAGTCTGCTCATGCTTCAAAACGGGAAGCCGGGTCTAACAAGACCCGATTTTGTCCTCTAGTGGATGGAACTGGTAAATGAAAAGCCAAAATGAGACAGGGGCTCCCAACCCCCCCCCCCCAAAAAAACCTGTCTGCATGTAGGTTTGTGCACCCATGTTGTGCAATGCCGCGGAGGTCAGAAGAGGGTGTCGGATTCTCCTGGAACTGGAGTTCTCCTGGAATTGGAGTTATAGACTGTTCTCAGCTGCCATGTTGGTGCTGGGGATCGAACCCGGGTCCCTGCAAGGCAGTCGGTGCCTTAACCACTAGCCATCTCTCCAGCCCCGAGACACAACTTTTTAACCCTCCAATATGGACTGAAGAACTCATGTCTCTCCAAGAAATCCTCCCAAACCTTCAAGGCCAGATGGGGATAACTGAAAGATATCCAGCTTTGGACTGAGCAAGCTACTGGATTTCAGCCTCTTCAGAGTAATAGACTGACATTGTTGGGTAACCCGAGGCTGTATCATGGAGGGCCAGTACAAGAAGATCCAGACAAGGACACATGCTTATTGGACTTCATTTGGGTGAACATGGGAAGGAAAAGCCCCAAATAATGGAGCCCAAGGACAAGATTGATGGTTGTTTGCCTTAGCCAAGGAAGACCTTTCAAAAACACTTCCCTTAAGGAAAAACATGAACCTTTTTAGAAAAAAAGAAAAAAGAAAAAACCTCCAAATATATGGATTATATTTATGTGTGTGTATAATATATTATATGTGTGTATTATATAACACCATGATATATAATATAATATATAGTATATATATTACACACACACACACACACACACGCACATACTAAGGTTGAGAGAGCACAACAAAAGAACTGGAAAAATAAAAGACTGAAACAGTGAACTTCACCCAAAACAATCTGCTTTTAAAAAATCAAAAACCAAAAAACAAACAAACAAAATACTCTGGAAGACTCATAAAGAAAAAGATGCAGGACAATGTATGGCAGAGTGCAGAACTCAGGTGCAAGTGGTGGGTATGGAAAGGGAAGAGACTAATTTCAATTGAGAAATGATGTATGATGTATTGAAAAGTTTAATAATAATAAAAATAAATTAAAAAAAAAGACTTCTAGTGCTTGTTAATAAATAAAGGTGGTGAAGGAAGGAATCCTCCTTGATTTCCTCCAGATCATAGAAAATATTCACCCCTATACTCATGCAATTTATTGTTAGTGTTAGCTATAGGATAGCTATATGTGACCTTTATTATGTTGCAGTACATTTATCCTATACCTGATTTGTTAAGAGATTTTACCCTTCGTGTATTGAAATATTTNGCCTAGCTATACAAATTAGGCATGTGCACCTTCCAAGGCACACACACCCTTAGAGGTCAGGGGACAACTTGAAAAAATTAGTTCTTTCTTACCACCCTGTGTGGTCCAGGTATCCAATTCTGGATGTCAGTCTTGCAGGCCCTTACTGACCTGGAACTCACTATATAGACCAGCCTGGCCTCAAACTCCTAGAGATCTGTGTATGTCTGCCTCCAGAGTGCTGAATTAAAGGCAAAGGAGTATGACACCACACTCGACCTCCTCGATGTGGTTTTTCTTTTGTGCTTCCCTAATGATGTTGGCCATGTATGTGTGTGTTTCTCTCTCCCTTTTATCCCCATCTTCCTCTTCTTTCTCTCCTTTCTGAACTCATGTCCTCATGCTTGTGTGGACACTGAGCCATCGCCCCCAGCTTTAGATAGAAGTTCCTTCCCAGAAATACATATATATATATATATATATATACACACACACACACGCACAATACAAGTTGGAGAGAGCAACAACAAAAGAACTGGAAAAAATAAAAGACTGAAACAGTGAATTTCTCCCAAAAATCTGCTTTGAAAAATCAAAAACAAAAACAAACAAACAAAAATACTCTGGAAAGACTCATAAAAACAGAAAAAGATGCAGGACATGTATGGCGGAGTGCAGGAACTCAGGTGCAGTGTAGGGTATGGAAAGGGAAGAGACTAATTTCAATTGAGAAATGATGTATGATGTATGGAAAAAGTTTAATAATAATAAAAAAATAAATTAAAAAAAGACTTCTAGTGCTGTACTAAATAAAGGTGGTGAAGGAAGGAATCCTCCTTGATTTCCTCCAGATCATAGAAAATATTCACCCCTATCTCATGCATTTATTATTGTTAGTGTTAGCTATAGGATAGCTATATGTGACCTTTATTATGTTGCAGTACATTTATCCTATACCTGATTTGTTAAGAGATTTTACCCTTCGTGTATTGAAATATTTTTGGTCTTCGTTGTGTTGATATATCCCCTTGATTATTCTTTGTGTATTGAACCATTATTGTGTCTGTGGGATCAATTTCACTTGATTATGTTGAATAGGTTTATTAATACATTGTTGGATGTGGTTTGCTAGGATTTTACTGAAGGCGTTTATGTTTATAAGGACATTAGCTTGTAGGTTTCTTGTTTTGAGTCATTTGATTTTGATACCTGTTGTGGAACACTGTCATCTAAGCATGACATGATCATTACTGTCTTCAAATCCTGAGGGTCTATCCACTCCTTCCTTCCTGCATCTCACCCCATGAACTGCTTGTAATCCTGCCCAGGTGCATGTGGTATCATGAAGTGCTAGAATACATAGGAAGTGGAAGTTTAAGTGAAAGGGGAATTCCATCTTTGCAGTTTCAGTAGGTTGTTACCCATACTGAGATGGGACTATTCAATGATGCGGATGTTTGGGGTCACCTATAGATCTGTAAATAACCACTCACCCATGCCCCTGTAAGTTACTCAATAAATGTAAAGGTTCACTAAACTGGATTTGGATAGAATTTTTTGGTGGGCAGTCATTGGTACTTTATCTGTGGTAAATAGATGTTTGTTTCTATTCCCCAGAAAAAGTAACACAGCAATGTAAGAGTAATGTAAGAGTAATAGAATAATGCTGGTCTAGGATGATTTTGGAAGCTCTTCTCTCCCTCCCTCCC
>VZQC01005394.1:265730-371537 GCA_009823505.1 Rhizomys pruinosus
CGTGGTAGCGCACGCCTTTAATCCTAGCACTTGGGGGGCAGAGGCAGGTGGATCTTTGTGAGTTCAAGGCCAGCCTGGTCTACAGAGTGAGTTCCAGGACAGCTGGGGCTACAGGGAGACCCTGTCTCGAAAAGACCAAAAAAAAAAAAATCTTAAACAAGATCTACTCTCCCTCACCCAGCAGTAATCACTTGCCAAAAGTTCCTAGGTTAGGGCGGGGGCCTGCTGCCCATTTCCCTCACTCCATGCTAGACTCTTGTCTGACTGAGTCAGCATGGGTCTTGTGCATTACACCATCATTGCTGCAAGTTCAAATGAACAAGCTTCTAGGCACCATTTCAGAAGGGGGCAGAAAAATTCTTGCTGCCTTATTGCACCACAGGTGAGGCAGGATCTTGTATCAAGGTCCTTATTGCCTGGTCCAGGAAACCTGTCAAAATCCTCTCCCCGTTTTCCCTATAGATGACCTTACCCTCTGACTTTATGTCACTCTGACCTGCAGAATAAGGAACATCACCAGCATGGCAGTCTATTACATCCGACAGTGGCCATCCTTGCACCAATTACAGAGTGAGTGCCTCCTGT
This sequence comes from Rhizomys pruinosus, assembly GCA_009823505.1. Taxonomy (NCBI): domain Eukaryota; kingdom Metazoa; phylum Chordata; class Mammalia; order Rodentia; family Spalacidae; genus Rhizomys; species Rhizomys pruinosus. The sequence continues at coordinate 266,316 of VZQC01005394.1, forward strand.
CCACTTAGGTGGTGCCCCTAGGGGGAACATTTGGTACATTTCACACCTTCGATCTAGGAGATCCCTCAGAGCCCCACTTTGAGGGATATTCCAGTGGATGGCCTGAGATCTCAGCCTGATTTTGGCCTCCTTGGCTTGGGCTTTGTCTTGCAGGATGTTCTGACTCAAATCCCAGCTCTTGGCATTTTGCCTAGGTATTCCTACCCTGAAGCACAGGCTCACAAATTTCCAAGGTCCCTGGTGACACATCTTTGCCTTGTGTCTTAAATAACCTCTCTGTCTTAGGACTCCAGTCTGATTTAAAATGGAAAAAATGGAGATGGAGAGATGGCTCAGCTTTTAAGATCACTGACTGCTCTTGCAGAGGACCTGGGTTCGATTCCTAGCACTGACATGGTGGCTAAGAACTGTCCTTAACTCCAGTTCCAGGGAATCTGACAGCCTATTTTGATCCCCGAAGCATTGCAGGACACAGGTGCACTCACATACATGCAGGCACTGCACTCATACACATAAAAGTAAAATATTTAAAAATGGAAAAAACTGGGCTGGAGAGATAGCCTAGCGGTTAAGAGCGCCGACCGCTCTTACAGAGGACGCCGGTTCGATCCCCAGCACCCACATGGCGGCTAAGAACCGTCTGAAACTCCAATTCCAGGAGAACTCCAGTTCCAGGGGAATCCGATACCCTCTTCTGACCTCCGCGGCGTTGCACGACACGGGTGCACAAACTTGCATGCAGACAGTACATTCATACACATAAAGAAATAAATAAAATTAATAAAAAAAAATTAAAAAAAAAAAAATGGAAAAAACTTTATTCCCTGTCCACCTTTGTCTGGCCACAGTACAAATTAGATAATGACAACCAGTGGGCTGAATTTGGCACATTCAATTAAAAAATTCTATCAGATCTTGGTATTTCTTCCAAAGGAATGGCAAATGGTCTGAGGTCCCCCATGTCTAAGCTTTTCTTCTACTCTGCTCTCATCCTTCGCTTTGTGAAGACTTCTCTTTCTTCTAGATTACTCCCAAACCTACCCATGAGTTGACCAAGTCTACTCTAAACATTCCCAACTGATTGACTGCCTTTAACCCTGATTCCACAGATGGAACCCCCTATCAACCCACTCCTCACAATTTTGTCTCAGTCCCTCCTAACTCTTCTTTCCTCTGCTCCCTCCCTTCCTCATCACTCCATTTGGCCTCCATTATCTGACTCCAAGCTACCTGCCTATCAGACCCCAGTGTCACCAGTCCCTGCCTCTTTGAACCATCCAGTCAATGAGGGTCCTCTTTCTCCTGCTCCACCCTTCCTCTCCACCCTTCACTGCCTGACTTCAAATCACCCATACCAGTTGCACCCTCCCCTTTGGTCCCATTCTCTTCTCCTCTTACCTTTCCTACCTTCCATGTATTTACTCTTGAAGTATAAGACTTTCCCAACCCACAATTCCTATGTTTCTTCTCCAGGAGATGCCAGAAGTAGGTAGGTCTAGTTATAGTTCATGTCTCCTTTTCTCTGGCTGATATGTCCCAAATAGAAGATAAGCTTGGCATTTTTTTTTAAACCCCACCAAATATAAAAAGGAGCTTCTCTCACTCACGTGGGGTTGCCTTTATTATGTCCTTATGTCCACTCTCACCTCAGACAAAAAGTCCCACATTTGGCAATCATTGGCACAACACGCCTATTACCTCCACAGGCAAGATAATTTCAACTTCCTGACAGTGGTCAAAGCTCTTCCCACACCTGAACCTAATTGGAGATACCAAATTGGTGCTGCAAGTATCCAGAGACGGAATCACATGATTACCTGCTTCCTGGCAGGGATGGAAAAGAACTTCCACAGGTCAATTATGATAAAATTAAAGTGATTAATGAGTGGGCAGATAAAAATCCATCTCTTTTCATGGCACCCCTTACAGAGGCTGTTACTAAATTTATTATGCCAGATCCCAATACTCTAGAAGGACAATTGTTCTTTCAAATTCAGTTCATTAGCCAATCAGGCACTGACAACTGGATAAAACTCAAAAACCTTGAACTTCGCCACCAAACATTACAACAAGGCTTCATAAAACTGGCCTTTGAGGTTCGTAATAATCAAAGGGAGGAGGCAAACAAAGAAAAGGAGAAAGACCTGAGAGTTAATGCCAAATACTAGCCTCTGCTATGCAAGCTCAGGTTAGCTGAGACAAAACCAATCTGAAAAGATCTCCAAACCCATCTTATTTCTGCTTCTGTTGCAATGTGGATAGGCATTGGTCAAAAGCATGCACTTACCCTCAGCTTCATTGGCACTCTTGTGGTCAGTGGGGACACTGGAATTGGAACTGCCTTGAAGTGAGATACCCTCCCCCCTCAGTTCAGTCCTATTTGCCCCCCCCACCAGGGGCTTTTCCCTTCCACTTATGGAGTGAGGATGTCTGGATTCTTCAGCCGGTTCCCAAAAGTGCATATCCGTGGAACCTAGGATTATTGGAATATCCTATCTCTCCTAACTGAATTCTGCTATGATTGGGGTCAGAGCTATCACACTGATCCCCAAATCAAATCCCCCACTTCTCTGCACTTTTGGCTCTATACCTATAGTCCACACATTTTTTGTTTTTCCTTCCTGCTTTACCCCTATTTTAGGACATGACCTCCTACATAAACTAAGGGTGACCCCCTTCATTCCCCATATCCAATATCAGATTATGTTTCACCTCCTGGACCTTCCCACTCCCAAACCTCCCACCCCTGGCTCCCTAGCCTCCTCAGTCACCCTATTAACCCCTAGCTATCCCAACTCATCACTTCCCTGTACTTATATCCCTTAAACACTGCCTTGATTTTATCGTAGTTTCCCAACACATTTTCAGTCTTATGAGACTTTAAGGACTCAAACCTACCATACACTGACTACTTTGATCCCATCTACTCATTCATACCCACACTTCTCATATCATACCCATTCTCCTTCCTGTAGATAAATAAAATGATCACTTTGGTTTGGTTCAGGACCTGCAAAATATGGTGTTTATTAAACCCACCTAATCTGTCTTCTCTAACCCTTATTATCTATTCCCCTTAACACCATGTGCTTCACAGAAATCAATCTGAAGGATGCCTTCTCCACCATTCCTCTCCAACCAGAGTCACATCTTCTCTTTGCTTTCACCTGAACCAGTCCCAACTCCTGCCTCTTCCAATATTTAACATGAACTGTTGTTCTCCAGTGGTTTTGAGATAGCTCTCTTTTTGGGCCAGGCCCTTTGAAAGGACATGGCTATCTTCTCCCTATACCCAGTAGGTAGATGACCTCTTATTCTACAGCCCCTCCACCTCTACCTGCATGTGTGATACTATCATACTTCTAAAGTCTCTTGCATCCTAGAGTTACAATGTCTCCAAAGATAAAGCACAGTTTCCCCTATGGTCACCTACCTAGAGCTTTCCCTCTCAGGAGGAAAATGTAGTATATTCTACCAGCATATAACTCAGATCCAAAATATCCCCAACTCCATCACCAAGTGAGACTAACTTTCATATCTGGAGTTTGAGTTATGTTCACATCTAGATTCCCAACTTTTCCTTCAAAGCCCAGATTCACAACAAGGCAGATGAGTCTAACCCCCTATTAAAGGGTTTCCTCATTTCATTCTCCTCTTTGAAACCTGCTTTAACCCAAGCCACTATTCTGCATTTCAAACCACTCTAAGCCCTTCACTTCTATGTACATTTAGATAGGGTCAAGCCTTAGGGTTCCTGTGCCAGGGAGTGGAAGACACCCTTTAACTTACCTGTCCAGAAAGCCTGACTCAGTCTACCACAGGTGGTTCCTTTGCCTCCTCAATGCTGCCACCTTCCTCATCTTGGAGACCCACAAAACTAGGTTGATGCAATCACTTCAGGTTTGGATAAGCCACAAGTTAACTGACTTGAGCCATAAAGTTTTCTTTTTCCTTTCTCCTTGTTTTGCATGGCATATCCATTCCCAGTGTTAGGTCTATGTTTCCCAGAATCCCAAGGAACACACAGATGTTTACTTCCTCCAGAAGCTGTCAATCTTATGACCTCTTCCCCTTTACCTGAGGCCCAGCCCAAGACCAATAAGTTTAGAGGGGCTTGCCCCAGTCACCATCTTCCTAGCAGCCATATGCCAACATGTGTCCAAGCCCTGCCAATTATTGAAGTAAATATGTTCCCATCACAGTGTGACCTTAAGCCTGGTGTGCCTGTCTTTTATCTGGGGTTTGCATGTGATAGATTTCTAACACCCAGCTCTTCAATCCCCAGTTCTCCCATCCACTGCTGTCTGGACCTAATCCCAACCACCTTGCTCCCCCTAGAGGCTCATTACACTTACAACTCCTTATCACAGTCTTGTAAAGATATATTTGAAGTGATCCTTAACCCCATACAGTATGAACTTAATAATACCTACATTCTCAGGTATGAACCAGTCTCTCAACTGGTTCATAGATGGTAGCTCCTACAAGGAGGCAGGCCTTCAAAGCTGAATACATTACAACCGAAGGACCCCAGGGACAGAAAATAATTGACCCCCAAGAAAATAATTGAGACTTGTCCCCTGCCTCTCAACAGGTATAAGATTGTCCTCACCCACACTTTAATTCTGGCAAAAGGAAGAGCAAAATAAACATTTTCACTGACTCTAATGCAGTCATCTGGCAGGACAGAGATTTCTTAACCCAGAAAGTAACCACTATAATTAATGGAATACTCATCCATCTCCTGCTTGATGTGGCCATGTTACCCCAAAAAGCTGGGGTAAACCATTATTGAAGTCACCAAGAGGATGGACAGTATATTTCTCAGGCCAATAATGCCATAGATAGCTTGGCAAAATTGGTAGCACTAGGAGAAACAGCCATTTTTTATATCCTTATTGTTCAATCAGCTCTCTCCTCTCAACTTACCTTCACTCTTTATCCCCCCCCCCCAAATACAGGAATTCAGCCAGGTGAGGTGGTGCACGACTTTAATCCTAGCACTCGGGAGGCAGAGGCAGAGGCAGGCGGATCTCTGTGAGTTCAAGGCCAGCCTGGTCTACAGAGCCAGGACAGCTGTGGCTACAGGGAGACCCTGTCNAACAAGAATTCATTAGGCAGAAAGGGGATCTCCTACAGGAACAATGGTGATTCATCAATAACCTTTTCATTCTCCCCAAGTCCTGCTGCTCTCAGACCCTCCAAAATCTCCATGCTCATTTCCACTCCAACCTATCTTCCCTTGCTCAATTCTTGCAGACCCACCTTTATCTCTCTTCCCATAATATCTCCACCTGCTACAAAAACACTGCAGTCGATTGCACCACCTGTCAGGGAACCAGCCCTAATATCTGTTTAAGCCCCCTCCCCTTTTCCCACTCACCAGACCAGAGGTGTCCTACTGGGGGCTGACTGGCAACTAGACTTCACCCACATGCCCACAGTCAGAAAGCTCAAATACTTCCTTTTGCCGGTAGACAACTTTTCAGGCTGGGTAGAGGCTTTTCTCACATCCAATAAGTATGCCTTCACAGTTGCCTCTGTACTCATTACAGAAATTATTCCCAGATCCAGGTTGCCCTCTTCCTTACAATCTAACAATGGGCCCAAATTCACCTCACAGGTAACCTATTCTACGGCCACCTCTCTAAACATAAAGTGGAATTTCCATATTCCTTACCACTGTTAATCTTACAGAAAGGTGGAAGAGAATGAATGGCTTTCTAAAGGAGGCCTGACCAAATTATCACTAGAACTCAAACAAGATAGGACAAGTTTACTTCCTCTTGCCCTCCTGAAGACCTTCCAAGCTTCTATTCAGTTGGCTCTTCACAGTCCTAGGTCTCTCAATAACACCTTCAACTAACCTTTGATCACCTCTCCTGAAGCTCTTCTGCAGCATCTCTTCCTCTGGTACCTCCCACAAACATCTGCCTTGATCTTTTCCACTCAATTAGACCTTTCTCTTTCTCTTGCCAACACAATACACTTATTACAATTCCTGACAAAGCCCAAGCCTTGAGACCCCAAGGAAAGGGCCATATCTACCCCCACTGTAACTAAATTTCAAAGGCATGCCACCTTGGTTCACATCTCCAACATAAACCAATATACAACTCTATGTACAGCTCTTTCCCCACAGATCCCACTTCTTTGAAAATCATGAAACTTTCATCCATGTAGGAGGAAGAAAATCCTGAGGATCCAGCTGTCCATGACAAATCTTGTTGTTCTAGACTCCTTTGAACTTCATCTCATGACGTTTTTGGAAGACAGCACATAGTACTCCTTCCCAAGACCCCTCCTTTCCACTGACGATTTCTTTTCATTACTGGAGAAAGTTTGGCTTCAGGGAACTTTCCAAAATTTCACTCCCAGGCAGATTTCCTCCTTTTCCCTTTGCTTGTCTTTGTGTTCTGGGACACCTCCCTGACACCTTGGGGCCAATGATTTTCTGCAAGATCTCTTTACTCTGTCTGCTTATCCTTCTTCTGAGTGTAGATCCCATATTCTATTCTTCCTGTCATTTTCAAATTGGATTTACATGAAGGATGCTTGTATTCACTACTTACTTATTGTTAAAAAAAATCAAATAAAAATATTGAGAAAAAAAAGAAATATAGCTCTGCTGGTAGAATGCTTGCAGAGTATGCACAAAGGCCTAGATTCCATCCCCAGAACCACATAAACCTGGCATGGTGGTTCATATCTATAATCTCAGCAGTCAGGATGTGGAGGCAGGAAGATCAGAATTTCCAGGCCATCCTCAGCTCCAGAGGGAGCTCAAGTTTGAGGCCAACATGGGATACATGACATCCTGTCTCAAACAACAAAGAAGAGCTTATTCCATGAATTATTTTATTTTACATGTGATACATTTTGTCTGTTTTCTTAATATTAGCAAAACAATTTGTATGCTGTAAAAATTTTTGGAGAGTACTAATCATTATAGTGAAATTAAACACACCAACTCACCAACTCTAGTAGAAATACTAGATAAAAGAAAACAAGCAGGCTGGAGCGATGGCCTAGCGGTTAAGAGCGCCGACCGCTCTTGCAGAGGACCCAGGTTCGATCCCCAGCATCCACATGGCGGCCGAGAGCCATCTGAAACTCCAATTCCAGGAGAACTCCAGTTCCAGGGGAGTCCGACGCCCTCTTCTGACCTCCGCGGCATTGCACGTCACGGGTGCACAGACTTGCATGCAAACAATACATTCATACACATACGGAAATAAATAAAATTAAAAAAAAAAGAAAAAAAAAAAAGAAAACAAGCTAGTAATATATAAGAAGCAATGAAAAGTAGAGAAAAAACATTCCTCGGGTACCAAAAAAAGAGAGAAACAAAAGCCGCTGCTGGAAAGCCCTGGCAAGAAGAGTGGGCAAACAAGCAAAAAGAGGAGCTTGGGAGAAGGGCTGCCTGCAGGAGGCCAAGGCTTCTACGAAAAAGGAGAGAAGAGAATTCAGATTCTACAAGAGTTCCATAAAAGCACATTTTCTTTCTACTATCTAGGTTACATGCCTATTGAATTTTATCCCTATCTAGTAGATGAGAAGCTGTTGTGCTAATTCTGTACCTTGTGTTTATTATCCTCTTTGTTCACTGATTTGGATAAGCATTCTCACAGAATTGTCTAGTCATATCTTGCCTATTTAGTTATTTGTCTTACATGAAGACCATTTAGAAAAGCAAAGGAGTCCAGAAAGATTTATGTTAAAACGTATATGTAGGGACCAGAAAGATGGCTCAGTAAGTACAGGCCCTTTCCAGACAAGCCTAATAACTTCAGTTCAATGTGCAGAACCCATATACAGGTGGGAGGAGAGAAATGACTCTATAAGATTGTCCTCAGAGTACCATACAGGTACTGTGCATGCCAATATACACATCTTACACACACACAATAAAGCCTATAATGTACTTCATTGCACAAACGTATAAAGAATACAAATTTTCAAAGAATAGAAAATATTATTTTTAAAGAATATACAGAAGTTCACAATAAAATAAGCAAAATTTTTAGAATTATATAATTTTAAGAAAAAGGAGATTCATTTACAATTACGCTGAAAGATTCCAATATACATTTTTCCATAACTGATAGGATATAGAAAATCTATAAATATATAGAAGACATGAGAACTCAGTCAACTGAAGTAGCAGATGTGATTATAATCTGTCAGCCCAAACAGCAGAATACACATTCTTGTTAAGCATCCACTGAATGCTTATCAAGGCAGAAAATTTGGGTCAGAAAACAACCCTGAATGCAATTTTAAAAATGTAAATCATACAACCTGTGTTCTCTGATCACATGAGAATTAAAATAGACAACAATATCAGAAAACTCATGGGAATTGTTAGAAATTAAAAAAGGTGCATATATGGTTGGATCTATGCAGGCATGAAGCCCAGATAAAAGACAGACACAGCAGGCTCAAGGTCACTCCAGAACATATTTACTTCAGGAATACTCAGGGCTGGCAAGCCTGTTAACATATGGCAGCTAACAACAGCAATGGCAATTGGGGCAAGCCCCTTTAAACCCACTGGGTGAGACCTCAGGTAAAGGGGAAGAGGTCATAGATTGACAGTTTCTGGAGGAAGTGGACATCTGTGTGTGCCTTGGAATGTTAGGAGAGCCAGACCTAACATTCCAGCCTTATGATTATGTTAAGAGAAAGGGCATCATTCTCTCTTTTGTAACTGCTTCAGAGCTGAGAGGGGACACAGTCTCTGGGAAGAGAGTATCAGGCTGGAGTGTTAGGATCTGGTCTCCATCTTAGCTGCTCTGGATGCCTGGTGCTTTTGGTTCAGATCGACAGTGGCCAGTAGTTAGTGTATAGTTTCTCTGCAACTAAAAAGAGAAGCTGGTTAAGTCCTATGAGTGTACCAGTGCACAGACTTCCCAGTACCAACAGGGGGCCTAGTGAGTGCATTAGCCATTGGGGGGAGGGGTGTCCCTGTCTAGTGTCTCTAGAGGAAGAGAGGACCTGTACCCTGTTCTAAGGAATTGGAAAAATGTTTTAGTACACAGGGCTCCAGAATGAGAGTCAGCGTAACCATGACAATATGTTCTGGGGAGGAATCAGTCATGAGTCCCAAATATTTCTGACAGGTTGGTATAAAGAGTGGTAGTTTTCTTTTTTTTTTTTGTCTTTTTGAGACAGGGTCTCCCTGTAGCCCCAGCTGTCCTGGAACTCACTCTGTAGACCAGGCTGGCCTTGAACTCACAAAGATCTGCCTCTGCCTCCCGAGTGCTAGGATTAAAGGCGTGCGCCACCACACCCGGCTTAAGAGTGGTAGTTTTCTAGCACAGGAGATCTCACGTATCTTTGAGGTATCCTCTAGCTTGGTACAGCAGATCTCTCCTATCTCTGAGGTATTTTCTAGCATGGCATAGATTTCTCCTATCTCTGAGGTATTTTAGCATGGCACATTATATCTTCCCTATCTGAGATATTTCTAGCATGGAACAGCAGATCTATCACCTATCTCTGGTAATAAGGTATAAGTTATTTCATTTTTTTCTCTTCATTATACCTTCCTACTGGGGTGTTTAAAACCATACAGTTAGCTCAGATAAATTAATTTAATTTTGCTGTGAAGGTCAGTTGAGGTTCTGGTCCTTAGGGGTCACTTGGGCTTTGGGGAAATGCCTGGCTCCTTTCTTTTACCAGTTCTACCTCTACATGAGGATGGTCTTGCTTGACTGGGCTTCCCTTTGAAGTATGAGGAGACTCTCCTCTCTGTTGACCTTCTTCCTTTAGACTGGACACTGGCTGGAGTCCCTTAAGTGAATTTCCAAGACTTCCCTGGCCTGGGATGATTGATGACTCACAGCCACAGGACATTTAGAGAGGTGCCCACACAGACTCCTAGGACTTAAGTGGACCTTAGAGGGCAAGGGCCAAAAGAATTTCCCTTTAAATCCCTCTGGCCAAATCAGTTTAGAGCTTTAAGTTTTGTTGTTAAACCTCCAAGAGGGTCAGTTGTATTAATTTGGTGTTTAATTACTATATAACACATCTTAATAAATCCTGAATTCCTCCGACTAATCCTAACTTGGCAAGGAAAGGGTTTATTTGCTTTATATTTCTCATGTCACAGTTTATTATTTAGGGAGCCCAAGGTATGAGCTCAAGGCAGGACTCTGGAGGTAGGAACTGTAGAACAGGCTAGGAGGAAATTCTGCTTATTGGCTTGGTCTGCTGCCTATGTTCAGGCTATTGTATTATACAATACAGATATACCTGCTCAGGTATGGCATTGCCCACAATGGGCTAGCCTCTCTCACATCCTTTAACAATTAAGAAGATAACCCATAGACGTGACCACAGGCCAGCCCAATGAAGACATTTAATGAGGTTTCCTTAACCCACGTGTGTCAAGTTGATACTAAAGCTATCCAGCACAGCATTAGGTACTCTAAGTAGAATGGATTTAAACCATGAAAGTAAAAACTTAAACATTTTTAGGTTAAGTAGATATAGCCTAGGAAACAAACTTAAAATAATAAAGAATCTTAAAATACCTTCCAGGTCTATCTCGAATAAAGAGCATTTCACTATAAACATACATAGTTTGTTTTTCTGACCCCAGATTCTGAATTATGGTTTGAGAAGGAAATGGGGGTGTCACATACCTACAGCAGACAGGAAATAGTAGATTTATTTATTATTTATTTATTTTTAATTTTTATTTATTTCTGTATGTGTATGAATGTACTGTCTGCATGCAAGTCTGTGCACCTGTGTTGTGCAATGCCGCGGAGGTCAGAAGAGGGTTTCGGATTCCCCTAGAACTGGAGTTCTCCTGGAATTGGAGTTTCAGACAGCTCTCAGCCGCCATGTGGATGCTGGGGATCAAACCCGGGTCCTCTGTAAGAGCGTTCGGTGCTCTTAACCTCTAGGCCATCTCTCCAGCCCAGGAAATAGTAGATTTAAATCAAGCTCACTGAAATTGGTTTCACTTGGACTGACTGTCCCATGTGGTCCCCGGAAGTAAAACTTAATTTTTATTAAAACTATCAAAAGTAACACATACAAAGTATAACAAAGATATATAAAACATTTTTAGTATGTATGGGTAACTCAATACTTATATATATTCATTTCACCCAATAATGTAACAAGGTGTGCAGTACAAGCCAAGGGGATGGGCTTAAAATTTTGTTTGCAACACTAATTTTTATAATAAGAGCAATGAATCTCTATGATAATATTACAACAATTATCTCAGATAAAATATTCAAAATGATAATATTTAAGAATGTCCATGGGTTACACAGTACTGTGAATCTCCAGCTGTGGAACACAATTTCCTTGTAATAAGGATATGAACATATTAAAAATAATTAATTTTAGTGATAACACCTTATAAAATTTGTACTGTCTATGAATGATCTGATAGATTCCTAATATGCTACAACTACATTACAGAATTCTTACAAGCTAATAGTTCATACATACATGCATACATAAGGTTCTAACAATTAATTTTGTTGAGGACAGTTTATGAAGGTTGTACTGAGCAGAGGCACGCACATACATTGCTACTAAAAATAAATGCTTTCATTTGGAGAAAAAGACCACTGTCTATTGCTGGTCTGATAGATTCTTAATATGTTATAACTACATTACAGAGTTCTTAAAGGCTAACAATATTTCATACACATACTTACACATATGTATTCACACTTTCATGTCTGAGATTTGCTGTCAAACTTAAAGGTTTTCATTAGGAGAAAGCATCTTTAGAAATGTCATTTACAGCATGCAGCCCTAATTAGTTTCCTCACATTCCCAAGACTGAGGTGGCTAACACAGTTTCTCTATCATGCTGTCACCGACGTCCTGCACCTTCAGTTCTAAAACTAAGAACTTCTTGAAATATTTTAACAAGTGATTGAAAACAGAATTATATATCCAATTTTTTTTTTGTCTTTTTGAGACAGAGTCTCCTTGTAGCTCTGGTTGTCCTGGAACTTGCTCTGTAGACCAGGCTGGCCTTGAACTCACAGAGATCCGCCTGCCTCTGCCTCCCAAGTGCTAGTATTAAAGGCATGCACCAGCATGCCCAGCTATATATCCAACTTTTACCAAAAACTAACCATAACTAACATGACAATGAATGACAGTTTCATCAAAGGAGAAGCTAAACAATTGGGTGCAGGAGACATTCAATCCTAATAAGGCAGTACAAAACAAAGAAAATTCAGGAACCGACAATACCAAAAGCACAAAGTTGTACATAGGAGAATGGTATTTAGGCACCTAGAATGAGAGAGGAAGGCAAAAACACAACCTACAGTGTGTGTATGGGGTGGGGAACCTGTGATGGCCACAGCACAGGCCAGGGCAGTGGTATACACACAAAAACACATGGTGATTCTATAAAATAAAATAAACATACTAAGGTCTAAAGGTAGTTATTTTGAATATATTACAGTTGTCTATTTTTTTAAGGCTGTTTCATCAGCGGGAAGAAACTGCAGTTTTTATAAGATACCCAGGGGAAACCATGTACTACTGTCCCAAATGCCAGAATATGAATGCTTCCAGGGATTTTAAATTGGTCTCTGGTCAGAGGGACAGAAGCACAGTTGTCAGAAGACTGTTTAAGAAAAAGAAAAAAAAATCTGTCAGTGAACCTTTAATAAGGAAGGGTCAAAATTAGGTCTTCAGAAGTCTGAAAGCTATAAAAACAAACTTGAATGGAAGCTGAAATGAAAATACATAGATTTACTTGGGAAGCAAACATAATTTTTACGTTAAATCATCTTAAAGAGAATGCTACAAGGTGATACTGTACAACAGAGAAATTATAGGGAACATTTGTATGTGCCAATCCCAAAGTTATTGCTGTACAGATTTTATGTAAAACAAATGTGGACAACAGCGATTTATATCTCCATTTAACTCAGATGCATTACCGTTTTTATCAGAGTCTGTAAACCAATGTTGTTTAATATACACATATTTACTTTTACTAAATCCTAAAACACCATGTATCCTGTAGACAGTGACTAGGCAAAACTGGGTACTTGTTGAACTCACGTCAATTAAATATGCACTAATCGAATATACACCCATGTCCCTCTCCCACCCCTCCCCCCTTCCTAATTCACCATTTCAGTCCGTTTTCTGATGCAATCTTTCTGTTGTTGTTCTTTTACTATGCATCCCTCTCCACGAGAAATATTTATATCTGGGTTATTGGTACTAGCATCCACATATGAGGGACACCATTTGTTGTTTGTTTTTCTGGGACTGTGTTACTTCACTTAACATAATGTCTTCTAGCTCCATCCATTTACCTGCAAAGTTCATGATGTTGTCCCTCTTTATCGCTGCATAGAATATGCAACATATAACATCAATTGTATACATGTAGCACATTTTGTCTATCAGCTCGTCATTTGAGGGGCACCTGGGCTGGTTCCAGCTTTTTGCTATTGTGAACAGAGCTGCAATAAACATAGCTGTGCATGTATCTTTGCAGTAAGATGTGTCTTGTGGGTATATACCCAGGAGTGGTATGACTGCAGTTAATCATATATAGTCACCCAAAACAACATGGGTGAATTTGATGAAATGTGTGCCTTGATTCCACCCTATAGTTACGTATAGTACAACTGTCTTCTGGAGATTCATGGGTTAAAAAAAAGGGGGGGGGATACAGATAGACATGAAACCTTTTCATCAAAAACCTTGCAATTCAAGTCCTAGAACTAACTACGGGAAAAGATTTGTGGGTCCCAACAAGACAAAATGTCACCAACTTAATGGCTGAGAAAGAAAAGATACAGCTTTGCATTGAGTAGGATGTACCAGAAAGTGCCAACTGAAAGGTTGACCTGTCTGAACATCGAAAGGAAGAAAGGCCTCAGATTGCTATAAACATTGAACCCCTCTGTGGATCCTGCTTGTAACAACTGTTTATAATGAGTCCTAATGAAACTTACCTTCTGGGTGCCACAGGGTTTTGATATGAGAGACTTTCTTGCCTCCCCCCCATAGAAAAAGGAGAAATATGATGATGATGAGGTCGCTCTCCTACTGTAAATTGGAGACAACTATTATAGAGGTAATCTCTTATAAAACCGGTAAAACTGCCTTCTATGATTGACTAATAGACATAGAAACTGTGAAGGGGATTGTTCTCTGTTCAGAACCAAATATGGTACTAGGGTCCTTAAGCTATGCACTTGGGCAGGATATATAGGTGCAGGAGCTCTGACATCAGCAGTGGATTGTTCTACCAGGGAGATGTTGGCCAGGGGATCCAAGGCCCCACAAAAGGTAAAGGCTCCTTGCCTCTAAACTGGGATACCTGCAGGAAGAGAGGTGATAAGGCCCTGCTGCTGAAGACCTGACGTTAACATGGGAAAGATGTATTGAGACCACACACGCAAGTGTACAGATGGCCTCTGGAATACCAGAGAGTGTTACCAAAGGCCACTCAACCAATAAAGCAAATACGGGTCTCCCTGAGTCAAGCAAGACTCCACCATCAGCACCAGCTACACCTCACCTGCCTGGAAATACTGTGCAGCAGAGGTAGCCATATGCCTGTATATCCCAAACCTAATTGGCTATTGGCTCTCTCCTTGGAGGAATAACCCATGGCTGATGGCACAAGCTTACATCCTCTACAGGTTGGGAGATGTTACAAGCCACAGTAAGACCCTGTCATATTTAACAGGGAAAAAATGTAATTCATGGATTAACATATCATCCAAACATATGTGTCTATACCAAAGTAACCAACCATAACTATTAGTGCTGTTTAAATACCTATATATCTAACTGCTTGTGCTTCATTAGTAGGATCGAAAGGTTATTCCTGGACAAACTGTCAGCCCATGAAAGGAAACAGCCAGAATTGACCAGAGTCCAAGACAACAGCTCCAGAGAGAGTGGACCATTTTGCTTCTCATTCACCTGTGCCCCTTTTCTAAGCCTAGGGAACAATCTGCGGAAGAGGGGGCGTGGTAGAATGTAAGGGCTGCGATTGGGGTGAATGGTGAAACTACAGCAATGTAGTCTGGACACTTATTTGATCAACTTGATTGAACATACAACCCCTCACCCCCTGTTGGATGGTGGGGCTGTGGGGGTTTGGGCACAACAGCCTGCAAATTGGTTTCATATGAAGGATGCTTGTACTCATGGATCATCACTTATAGCTAAAAAATGAAAAGGAAAAGAAAAGTGAGAGAAAGATGCAGGACAGTTGTGGCAGAATGCATGATCTGGGATGGGGTGGGGGTAGGGGGGGAAGGGAAAGGGAAATATGCCTGAACTGAATTAGAAAATGATGTATGAAATGCACAAAGCATCAATAAAAAAAAACATAGATTTAAAGTAAACAAACAAAATTACCTTAAAACAGTTAATTTGGAAAACAAATTTAGTATAACAGATAACAAATAAAATTTTCAGATAACCTGCTTAGATCCTGTTTTTCAGATATTTAAGGAACCAGTTAATTTGGAAAACAAAGTCAGTCTAACAGAGAACAAATAAAAATTTTCAGATAACCAGCTTAGATACTGTTCTGTAGATATTTAAAGAACCTGGCTTCATTAAGCCTTGGAATATATGTTGAAGAGGCAAGCCAGAATTAATCTTCAACAAATAGTTTTTGTGTACAATAAAGTATGAAAGAACCGTGAAGTGCCCACTTTATCACAGAGACCAACACATAAGAGAATGTGGACACATGACAGTCCATTACATGAATTTCAGACAACGTGGGAGAACAGTTAACATAAAGACAACTTGGACACATGACTTAATTTGGACAATGGGAGATCCCTTTTTCTAATATCTCATAGCTAAGTGTCAGTTCCCCGAACAACCTGATGTCAAGCCACAGAGAATTTTCAGTCCCCTGATCTGCTACATAGCCTTAAAGTTGTCCATGGGCTTGCAGGGCCATGAACTCTCCAGCTCTTATCTGAGAAAGAAACTGGCTCTTTGAGGGAGTCTTGACCCTAAACTGTCTAGTTAATTTCTAGCTCCTATTTTTATCACAGCACTGTCTGAAGAGGTCACTCCAATTGCCTAGAGGGAATGGGGCACTGACCATTCTGACTTCTTGCATGATGAGAAGGGGAGCAGGGTGTGGCAACTGGGGTCCCTCAGATGTGGTTTCCAAACATTTTGATAGTCACAGCTTAAGTAGCTTCTAGACAAAAAGGAAAAATTAATAAAATTTGAGTATACTGATGTTTTCTAAGTAGGCACAGTTAAAACTCAAGAGGGCTGGCTGGAATATGAAGCATGGAGAATTTAAGGTTACTCAGAAGGCAGAGAGCCTGGAAATAAATCTGCGGTGAGTGGAAATGCGAAAGCCATGTCTTAGAGCATGGAACAAAAGAGCACCAAACCAGGCAGGTGCCTGCTCCTGAGCACAGATCTGGCATTGGCAACATGGACTCTCCTTTGCCTCTAACAGGCTCTGGGTCCACCTGCTTATTTAATGAAAATAAATTTATTGTTAGTGGAAAAACAAAACCCTTTCCTTAAATGGAAGCAGCTGGGTAAATCTTCCTGGCTGAGGCTGTAAGCCAGCCAGATGTGGTGGTACACACCCCGCCTAGCTGTTAAAGGAGTCCCCAGCTGGGCAAACTGCCTCCACCCCTAGCATAACTTTTCTCAGCACAGAAAGGTATCCTGTTTAATCTGGGGGGAGGGGGTGTCATTATCCACCCTTGGGACAGTTTCTATCTTCTGTATGCCTTTTGTGAACTGTTCCTCAGGCTTTAATACACAGAGGCTCTTCAGTGCAGAATTAGGCTTTTTATCAATTTTTTTCTTTAAGAATTTAGGCTTGTCACAAACGTTGTCACATTTGCCTTCAAGTAATCAAAAAGAATTTTTTCTGCTTTTTTCTTCATTATATCTTTTTTAGATTGTTCTACTTTTTTCAGACATATTTTACATGCTATTCTAAGCCACTTAGATCTGACAAAGCCTCCCCTACATTATAAAGATCTTGCCTCATTAAGGGACTCAGAACAGCCATTAAAGCTCGGTATCAATCTAGAGGTTCTTCTTTAATCAAGGTTTTCCTTAAATCTATGGTAAACACAGTCATATCTAGTCCAGTGAACTGGGCACTATATATTGCTTTCCTCATACCTAGTTACACAACTTAAAATCTACTGTGCAATCCATGCTGCTACCACCACTCCTGCCAAGACTGAGGGGATAGCTCATCATGCCCAAATTTCCTTTGCTCACTCACTCAGCTTTCCTTTGGTTACCAGTCTCTTTCCCCATAACAGAGGAAACCCCATTGCTTTTCCCAAATGCATCCCTGGTTTTGTCTATCTTGCCAGACTATGCCAATTTGTTGCTAAAATTCCCTCTGGGAGGTATGTGTGCACATAGTGCACTTACCTCCCCCTCCAGAGGTTCCAAGTGCAAAGCAAGGAAGATTTTCCCCAAACCATAGTTTGGAAGATTCTAGTGAATTTAATAGGGTTTGCTTACAATGTAAATTGGTGAGGACATCACTTACAGGAAAGACAGCGCCCCAGACTCCCGGGTCCATCCAGAGTCCCAGCATGGACTTGGGAACTTCTGCCCAAGATGGTGATGGCAAGAGAGTCCTTCCCTCTGGCATTATATGCCCTTAGCCCCTTCCCCTTATACAACCAAGGCCATCTGGCTGTTTGAGATGGGTAGTTGGCTCTCTGGTTCCTCCCTTGCCCTCAGAAGGACAACAGACAAGTTTACAATCTTGGGTAGGCAGGCACCCCTAAACATGAGAAAGCATTTGATGTCCAAAGTCAGTCTTCCTTATGGAGGACCATCCACACCAAACACAGAAAGACATCAAGAAAGCCAATACCTTCAAAGCAACAATAGTAAGTAATGGACAAAATTTTGAAGCTACGTAACAATACAACTGCAAAATATAAGAAGCAAAACTGACAGGCAATGGGGATAACTCAGTAGTAGGGTAAGGCATGGTAGTACATGCTTATAATTCCAGCAAATAGAACCAATTCACATTTACACTGGAGATTTTAATAATCCTGTCTCAGTAATAGAATGAGAAGAAAGAGTTCATTAAGAATCTAGGCACCTGAAACATTGTCAGTGAAATCAATGAACTTAACCTGATTACAATTTATAGACTCTCCTACTCCCAAACAGAATACACAGCTCTTTAAGTACACAAGGAGTGGTAACCAAGACAACTTCTATTCTGAGTCAAAACAAAAGTATAACATTTAAAAGAATTTAAGATGCCTACAGTGGTCTACTCCCATAATCTCAGCACTTGTGAAGCTGAGGCAGAAGAATTTCTGTGAGATTGATGATAGCCTAGGATACATATTGTACACCAGGCCTAACTGGGCTACAGAGTAATGACATAAAAAAATGGAAGAAATAAAAGAATTTATAGTATACAGTATATGTTATCTAGACATAAATTATAAGTCAGTAACATAAAATGTGGAAATTAGAAAGGCACCTTTATATAAGCTACAGTAAAAGAGGAATGTTTCAAATAAAAAAATTAATTACATTTGGTTGTGTGTATGCACAGTGCTATGGAATACATGTATATATGTGTGTGTGTTCACCACAGAATATATTCAGAGACCAGAAGATAAACTATGGAAATCTGTTCTCTTCTGCACTATGTGAGTTCTGGAGCTCTAACTTAGGACATCAGGCTTGGCAACTGTACGTAGTACCTTTACTCAGTGGGCCATCTCAGTGACCCTCAAACGGAATTTAAAATAGTACTTCAACCTCCACTAAAAAGAAAATACAATTAGTTATAATTTAAAGTGTGAAGACAAAAAAAAATCTACACAGAAAAACAAAACCAAAAATTCACATAATCTACATTAACAAGCTAAAGAAGAGTCCATAATGATTTCAATTGATACACAAAACATATTTTACAAAAATCCATTCATGATTTTAAAAACAAAAAATAGAAAAACTCTCAGTAAAGTAGAAATTAAAGTGAACTTGATCTTAATAAAAATATGTGCAGGGCTGAAGAGATGGCTCAGCAGTTAAGAGCACCAACTGCTCTTGCAGAGGACCCAGGTTCAATTCCCAGCACCCACATGGCGGCTAAGAACCATCTTTAACTTCGGTTCCAGGGGATTCCGACGCCCTCTTCTGACCTCTGCAGCATTGCACGACAACCTACATGCAGACAGTACACTCATACACATTTAAAAAACAATTACCTCCTCTCTATCTCTTCCTCCTTCTATCTTCCCCCTCCTCTTAATACTCCTTTCTCTTCTTTCTCCTCCTTCCCGTTCTCCTTCTTCTCCCCTTCGTTTCCAAAAAAAAATAAATAAATAAATAAAAAAGAAAAAATATTGTACTAGGACAAAGAAGTCCTTTACTACCAGTCCCAAGAATGGAGATTCTTGCTCATGCAATAATGTTTAAAACAATAAGGAAAAAAAAAAAAATAAGCAGGAGACTTTTCAAAACTGAAGCTACAGGTACAGCCAGCTATGTAGAAAATCCGTAGGAAAGGCAGGTATGGTGGCAGATGCCTGTAGTTCCAGCTACTCTACAGCCTGCTTCAAAACAAAATAAGAATTTAAAGGGCTGAACATGCAGCTCAGTGGTAGAGTGCTTGTTTAGAGTATGCCATGCCCTGAGTTCCATCACTAGTACTTGGGTTGTGGGAAGAAAAAGAAAGTCCCAAGGAATGTGCAAAATTAAAAATTGTATAACGAATAGTTAATTGATTCATAAAATGGGTACTATATAAAACAAGTAATGAAAATCAATATGAAGGGTGTGGCCATAGTGGTGCTTGCCCTTAATCCAAGCACTCGGAAGGCAGAGGCAGGCGGATCTCTGTGAGCTCAAGGCCAGGCTGGTCTACAAAGAGAGTTCCAGGCCAGCTGGGGCTACAGGGTCTACTTGTCTCAAAAAAGAACCCACTCTCCCAAAACCTATGTGAAAGCTGTGCGCTGTGATCTACACCCGTGATCCCAGCACTTAAAAAATGGCTGGAGAGATGGCTTAGTGGTTAAGAGCACTGGCTACTCTTACAGAGGACCCAAATTGTGTTCCCAGAATCCACATGATGACGAAGGACCATCTTTAATTCCCATCTTAGGGTATTTTTTTTGTGTGTGTGTGTGTCTTTTTGAGACAGAGTCTCCCTTTAGTCCCAGCTAGCCTGGAGCTCACTCTGTAGACCAGGCTGGCCTTGAACTCACAGAGATCTGCCTTCCTCTACCTCCCAAGTGCTGGGATTAAAGACTTGCACCACCATGCCTGGCCCAGGGTTTCTGATGCCCTCTTCTGGCCTCCGTCTGCATTGCATCACGGGTGCACTTCGGTACATGCAAGTGAAACATTCATAACCATAAAATTAAAACAAGTAAATAAAAAGCGGACTAGAGACATAGCTCAGCTGGTATAGCTGTCTGATCTTGCAGAGGACCTGGGTTCAGTTCCTAGTACCAACGTGGCAACTAATAACTGTCCAGTAATCCATAACTCCAGTTCCAAGGCATTAGATGCCCTCTTCTGGTCTCCGCGGGTATTGCAACACAGACACACTTAGGTACGGGAAGTTAATTGACAAAATAAAAACAAGTATATAAAAAAGGGACTGGAGAGATGGCTCAACAGTTAAGAGCTCTGGCTGCTTTTGCAGAGCCCATACATTCATACACATAAATTAAGAATAATAAATACAAGCTGGGTGTGGTGGCGCACGCCTTTAACCCTAGCATTTTGGAGGCAGAGTCAGGCAGATCTCTGAGTTCAAGGCCAGCCTGGTCTACAGAGTGAGCTCCAGGCCAGCTGGGACTAAAGGGAGACCTCGTCTCAAAAATACAAAAAATAAAAATAATAATAAATACAATATTAAAAAAAAAAGAAAATGAGGGCAGGAGGATCAGAAATTCGAGGCCAGCTTCAGCTACACAGTGAATTTGGAGCTAGCCTTGGTTATATAAAATCCTGTCTCAAAACAAAACAATGTGTTAACTTGCTAGCAACAAACCACTATACAACCAAACGTTGTAAAATTTCATTTATAATGGTAGCAAAAACATCACTATTATACTGCTACAGCAAAACAGTGACTGTATAACAAACTATACTTAGCATCTATATATTGAGAATTAATGTCAAAAAGGGCCTAAATAAAACTTGATCTTCTCCAAAATGACCTATGGATTTAACATAATCCCAAACTCCTAGCATAAATGTTGTAGAAATATTAGATGTGTCATAAATTTATGTAGGACTTCTGGTTTACAGCTAGAATATAGAATGTGAAAGCCATCACTCTATCCTACAAACACATGAAAGACTAGACACACTAAAATATCAACTACTATTAGATTCTCCAAATAAATGAGACTGCAAGATAAATTATTACCCCAACCTGGTGATGCAAGCAGGGTTATTAAAATAAATTTAGTAAGCAGAGGATGACAGGCAAAAATTTCTTTGGAAACTGCACTGGTATGTGAAAAACTAAGCTAGAATTGATGTTTAGCTAATGGCTCAAGGTGGATAAATGTGAGAATTTAAAAACCTGGGGGGCACGAGAAGCAATGTCAGAGAGAGTCCCCAAATTCTTTGATTTTACCTCCAGAAGCACTATCAAGTTCTCACAATGACTCATGATTCTTGTTCTGTAACATCTTATGCAAAGAAAAACTGCTTGTTTTTTAAAATCACTTGATTAAAATGAACTCACAAGTGAAAAAAAATCACGCAGCTAGGTTAAGGTAGCCACTCAAGTCTTTGCCCAGACACATATTTTATGTATTTCAGCAAATTTCTTCTAAACAGTTAGAATGAACATTCTGATACCATGGAGCTTTGGTTCGGGTTTTATACTCTCAATATAAATTGACAAAGCTGAAACCAGAAAAAAAAAATGAGCTTTACAACATCTTTCACTATCATTTTGAGTATAAAAAATAAGATTTACTCATAATCCCCATTCAATAATATCTCTGGCTTAAATTTTACATATAAATTTTTTTTTTTTGGTATTTTGGAGACAGGGTCTCCCTTTTAGTCCCAGCTGGCCTGGAGCCCGCTCTGTAGACCAGGCTGGCCTTAAACTCACAGAGATCCTCCTGCCTCTGCCTCTTGAGTGCTGGGATTAAAGGCGTGTGACACCACTCCCGGCTACAAATAATTTTTTAATCTAGGGATGTTGTTTAGGGGTAGTATGTGCTTAAAACCTTGAATTCAAGTCCAGCAAATGCATATGAAACACAATTTATGTTTTCATTCTGTTCCTTATTCTAGTCATACAATTAAATATGTATGTAATATATGTATAGATGTGTATAGATAGCTATAGACATGAATATAGACATAGATATGGATATAGATACATGGTTCAGGACTGCTACTTCAATGATAGAGCTAGCATTCAGAGATCTCAGGTTCTATCACACACACACCCCAGATACACATGCCCCAGATCAAAACAGAATATATGGTATATATTTTAAAAATGAAAATTCTATCATCTAAACTTTTTAATCCTATAAGAAAGCATAACCTCATTACTTTTATCATTTCCCTCTTCATTTCCAGATATATTTGTGTTATAGCTGACAGGGTAGTTAAGTTTTCTTTGCTAAAATAATTGTAATATTATCATATGTACATAATTCCCATTTCTTATACAGGTTAATTACTTTCAACATTTCTTTTATGAGTAACTGCTATAAACATTGATTTTACTTCGTAATTATTTTTTCTATGTAAAACTTCCCATGACTCTGTTGTCAAACAAACGCCAATAATGTAATTATTTTCTTATTTCTCTTTTTGATGGTTGATCATCAAGTCAAGGTAAACAGAACATCCACCTAATTAAATATTTGTCATTTTTTTTTGTTTGAGAATGCTTCAAATTCTTTCTTTTAGCTATTCTGAAATACACATTAAATTTTAAAGTGTAAAAATTTAAATCAATTCATGTAACACAGCACTCAAAATACTAAAAAAGAGAAAAACGTAATCCCGTAAACAGATCCACAAAATGCATTTGATAAAAGCCAACCCACACTCATTTTAAAACCTCTTATCAAACTGTATAGGATGGAAAAACTACAAATGTCATCATAATTAAATGGTGACAAAGCGAAAGCTTTTCCATTAAGATCTCTAGCAAGTGAAAGATATTAATATTGTGACCAGCTGTATTTAGGTTGCTCAACTAACAAGGTGCTTTCCTAGAACAAATGATGGCTAAAACATTTTTCACATAGCAAGTTAATGTAGTCACACTAATATGACGCAAGAAACAGCTTGATAGGCTGAGAAATTCCATTTCTTTCAGGTGCCTGAAGGTAAATGAAATTTATAAGTTTTTGTCTTATCAAATGTTCAAGCTCAAATTACCTTGAAATTGAGTCAGGATCAAGAGTTCCCTTCACACCCTATTTCAAACATCTTATGGAACATACATGATTTGCTTGAGATTGCTTCCATATCTAGTTGTCTACCTTCTGTTCCATGGGAGTATAATCTAGCTCCCCTTGTTATCCTGTCTCTTCAATTAAGAAGTTATAGGAACCTAAATAATAGTCACTGATGGGCACTTAAGTTCTCTTTTTCTATCAACTTAAAAATTTTTTGTTTGCCGTCAGTATTTGCAAAAAGAAATAGAGCATGCTAGAAGTTCATATGTCACAAAAGGTTAAGAAATGGAAACTGGGGGTGCTGGTACAGGCATTTATAATCACAGCCTGCTTGAGTTCAAGACCAGCCTGGGTAACTAACAAAGAACTATCTCAAAATTAGAGATAGGAGTTGGGTATGATAGTACAAGCCTGGAATCCCAGCACCTGCATACCTGCACACACACACACACACACACACACACACACACACACACACGTAATTAAAAACAAAAAATAAATCTTAAAATGGAGGGGACCTAGAGACATAGCTCTGTGTTATTTTGCCTGATTGACAAACATGCAGAGGGACCTGGGTCTAATCCCCAGTATTAGGAAAAAAGGAAAAAGAAATAAAATTACTAAATGTAAAATAATAGCTACTTCAAGGGACGAGGGACGAGTGAGATTCAACCAAATATAGATACAACAAAACTTCAGCTATAAAGTTGCTTGATTTTATTCTTTAAGTTTGTATTTGTCTTAAATAGTTCATAATATATAACGTCTTCACCAATAAAAAGATTAAAAAGAAAGTTAATATTATCATTCCCTTGTCACCCCAGGCATACAGGAAAAAAATGATGTCACACTATTCTACAATTTAGGGTTTTTTTAATGTAACAATTCATGTTATATATTTCAAAGAATTAAAATATTCAAAATTTTTCTAACATTCTTCTACTCATGGATACACAGGCTGTATCCCATTACAGGTCACACACACACACACACACACACACACAATCTCCACAAACAACCTATTGTACGTGTCCTTATATACAGATATTTCTGCGTCTGAAGAATGGATCTTTAAAGTCAGACTACTGAATTCCAGAATTTACTCAAGTTATCTGTATTTTTTATCTCACTAAATATTGCTAGATTTTGTTTCCACGAAGTTGTGAGCAATTCATACTCTATCCAGCAATGTGTAAGTAAGCTAACTGACATTTAACTGAAACTTCTTTTAAGCAAACATTTAAGAACAGGTCATTCTTTAAGTCCTATTATAACAGGCACTCATATGTTTCCAGAATACATTATATTATATACTTGTGTTATTTGGGGTACATAAGAAGGACTTAAGACGACAAAAAGTTTAATACACCATAAGAATATTACAAATAAGTCATTTTTACTTTACTAAGTTTAGACACAGAAGGTAAAGGCAAAGCCCAAGAAGTTAGGCTGTTCTGGAAGGCGTCTGAGGAGATGGCATAAACTCCATGCTGGACAAGGAAAAAAACAATGAAAGTACAACTCAGAATGGGATCCCTCCTAGGAACCAGCTTCTACATCCTCCTAGCCTCATCAGTGAAACCCAAGTGATCAGGGGACTAAGTTATTCTCCAATATTTTAAAAAAAGGGGAGAAAAATCGGGAATCCAAACGGTTTTGTTTTCTAGCTCTAACAGAACACGCGATGTAGTTGTGGCCTCTGTAAAGGCTGCTAGACTAGCCAGCATGAGGCTGGGCACTCACCACGACACATTAACTGGCAAGTTTCTGGACAGTCCTTATTAGTCATCCTTTAGCTGCATTGCTAATTCCGGTAAGCATGCGATTGTGCAAACGCCGCCATCTTCCAAATTACACAAGACACAGGCTCCAACACTGCAAAAGACTGGGGTGCACGTCACAGTCCCTGCACCCCGCGGACGCGCGCTAACCAAATGGCTCCGCCTGCAACGTGATCCGGAAGACCTGAGGCCCCTTCCTGGTTTTGCCTGACCAGCTGCATGTCCTCTAACAGCTTGGGTCCACGTTTTTCCTTTTCTTCTTTCAACTAACAGAAATGATTTATACATTTATCTAGGTAAAATGGAGGAGCTAGAGATCTGAAAATAGAAATCTATTAAGAGATAGGGCAAAAGTGAAATAAATTTGGGAAGGAAAATAAAGGAAAGAATATTAAATTGCTATATAATAAGGTAAGCTTAGGACTGAATTTTAACTTTTTTTCTTTTGATTTTATTTTTGTTTTTCAGAAATGCTCTCACATTGTAGGTCAGACTGGCCTGGAACTCACTATGTAGCCCAAGCTGGCTTGCAACTCACAGTAATTCTCCTGCCTATCTCCCAAGTGCTAGGATTACAAGTGCAAGATCCCATGCCTGGCTCAATTTTATAGTGAGAATAGTAAGGCTCAAATAAGTTGCTAATTTCTCCAGGTTTCCAGGGGCTAGTAAATGTTAAAGTAGGACTAATTCTGTAACAGAAAGGACCTTCATAAAGGAACCGGGTGATATGATTTGGCCTAAAAGTTCTCTCTTCTTTAAACTCACCTCAAGACCTGACTCTAGTATGAGGCAACTAAATTAACCAAACCTCTGTCTTTTTTGCATCTCTCATCCATGTGAGAGAATACACTATCTGAATGCTAGCACCAAAAGTAGTAAAAGAAGTCAAAACAAAAGCCAAGGCTGAAACTTGAGACTGTGGTGTGGTGATGCGCTGTTAAAGAAAGGAAAAATTGAATTTGTAGGCAAGAGAGTGGCTTAGGTCATCAGTGGATCAGTTCTTGCAGTGATGTCCTGAATAGCCGTAAGTGTTCCATCTGATTCAGGAATAGACTATGGAAAACTGTACAGGTGATACCTATCTTTGACACCACTGGCACATACTAAACAATATGAGTGTCTCTGGCCAGAAAGCCAAAAGTGAAGAAACACCGAAGTATTAGGCAAATCCCGAAGCTTCAAAAGCCTCAGGGAACAGCTTTAAAATGTCAGTGAAAGAACTCTGAGATTTCAAGGCAGTTTGGACATCTTTATTTATGCAATCCTCAATAGCAGGCAGCACAGAGGCAAAGGTCCTCCCTGTGCCTACATGTACCAGGAGAATTTATACAGATTCAAAACAAAAAGTTTTGCCAAGGAACTAGGTCTCAAGAGTATATTAACTATCTTCTAGTGAGTACACTTTGGTTGTCTACCAGAACTGATTTTTTTTTTCTGTTTCACTGTTTACAAAGAATGATAGTGAAGGGTAGAAAAAGAAGGAAATGGCCAGTGCTTACTTTGCATCCTTCTCCTCTAAGGACAATATGAGAGAGTGGCATTGGGCTGCTCCACAATTAAGTGACCAATTATCCTCCCAGATCACAGTAAATGCTACCAAGAAGCAAATCTAAATCATAAGAGGAACCATAAACGTGTCCCATCTGACAGGACATATACATGTATCAAGTAGTTTAACATGGGAAGTAGCATTAAAGGTAACCCTCATTCAGTATTTGCTTCTATATTTAAGGAAAATTTGTCAACTTAATAAACCAGTATGGTTTGTTCCTGACACCTCATCCAGTAACATATCCAGTCCTTTTTCCATGCAACATTATGATCCAAGGAAAACTGGGAGAATAGCCCTTACCGTGGGGTGCTGTCCTTATCTGAATTAAAATTAGACAAGATAATAGAATTCTTGGAGTTCTTCGTACATCTACATACATATGTTAGACAAATTGCATAGTACCCCAAAGTAACAGATTCACAGTTAAGGTGCAACACCCTGGACAGAAGAAAGACTCTTTTTGATTCTATCCTTTAGCTGTGTTTTTCCCCAAGCTTCAATACTAGATATAGACATGCAGTGTCTACTATAAGCAGGTTATAAATGTCACTAAAAGAATAACTCAGAGCTAGGAAGATGGCTTGTGGGTAATGAGCTTGCTGTGCACACTGGAGTTCAGATTCATAGCACCCACGTGAAAGGCAGGACTTTGAAGCCTTGAGATTCCACAACATCAGATAATGTGCAAACTGAAGGAGCGGAGCCAGAGCTCCTCCACGGCTTTCAGTAGCCTGAGGAGCTCAGATAAAGCTGGGTTTCTCGATTTCACCATAGAACATAATTTAAGGAAGGAATTTACGAAGGAATGTTGAAGTTAAGAGATTTTCATATAGATTTAAACACAAGCATTAGGGGAGAACAGTTAAGAAAAGGATAGTGCACACCCAGTGAGCCTGGGCCTCTCAAGAGAGGTGTGTGTGTGTGTGTGTGTGTGTGTGTGTGTGTGTGTGATTTTGGTGATTTCTGAAGTTGCATTGTTCAAAAAGTTGCCAAAGAACTTATTTTCTCCTTTCCTTTTGAAGAAATGGAATCATGTGGTGATTTCACATGAAATCTTTATTTTGCTAGGTCACAAAACATGTTTTGACTGGAAACTGAGTTTATAATCTTGTGAAATTCAAAAAGGAGTACAACTAAACTCAAGTGTCACATTTAGTACAATGCCTTGCATTAATACTGTCTCACACCCATTCATGTCTATTATTTTGTTTTGTGACCCTGTGAGATTAACCAGTGCCATCTTTGTGACTTGATTTGGAGCTAATCTGTTGGAGCCTGGTGGGCTCGGCAGAGGGTACACAACTAAAGACAGTAATTTCTCCTCTCCCAGAATCAGTAGCCAATAGCTCAAAGATAAAGGATAGGGCTCTATGTGCCCCTCCCTTCCTTGACTGTTGATAGGGTCTAGTTAAGATAACTACATTTGTAGTAAGTCAATGATTACCCTCTTCTGTTTTAAGTTACTGATTGTACTGGTTTGTTCATTTTTTGTACTTTGTGTGTGTATGTGTGTGCATGTGCGTGCATGCATGTGCTTGTGTGTGTGTGTGTGTGTGTGTGTGTGAGTGATACATGTACAGGTGCTCTGACTTCCATGCTAACCGCAGTGATCTTGTGGCCTTTAGACCTGGAAAGTTTTCACTTGCTCCAGTTCTCCCATTTGTGTACCCAGGGATAGCTAATGTCCAAGCAGAGGGGTGTCCCCTGAATGTGACAGAGAGTAAGAGAAGCGAATGGAGTATTGAGTTCTGTACTGGAGAAGGACCAAAGCAAACAGGTACTCTTCTTGCTATTCTTGGTGTTTCAGACTCACACACCAGTAAACCACACTGGCCAAAGGATGACACTGGGAAAATAAAATGATCCCCCTGCCCTGGATTCAGGGCTCTTAGTTTTGTTTGTAGTATACCACCTGGTGGCAGAAAGGCAGCTGCAAAGATTGATCTGTCCACAAGCCAGGAAGGTTCACCACTGTTTACATCAGGCCTTCCTCTGAAGGCCACATATGTGTACACACACCACCACCACTAACCTTCCCCTTTTTCACAGCTGTGTCTTGTGATCATCTCCTATGAGGGCATTGTAGCTGAGTGCCCCCAGCGCTAGATAGAGTATCTCAATCTCAATAATCCCCTTCCTCACAAGGATGGCCGTCTATGACACTGCAGGAGACCTATGCTGGTTTGCAACATCAGAAGAGTATCAGTCAGATCAAATCCACGCATTAGACTTAAGGGTTGCAAGAAATGTTGAGTTTCTCCTGGAGCTAAGACTACTTAGTATGTTTGCCATGGCTGGCTAACTTACCTGTGGTTGTAGCTCCATGTCTCCCTCTGTGTGGAGAGCCAGAGCTGGAGTTAACCTACCTTTCTGTTTCTGTGCCTTTTAGCAGTCTACTTACCTCTTTCTTGATTCCTAATGCTCTTCCTCCTTTCATCGGAATATAGTCAATGATGTGACTCTTACACAATTGACATGAGGCTAGACCTAATCCACCAGCCTACTCTAATACTTCAGATGTACCACCCATCTACCCCCATCCCGGCTGCCAAATATACTGTCGAATTTGTTACTCTGAATCTTCACATTTACATGGAGAAAAATTCTAAACTGTCAACTTACCTGATGTTCCTTTACAATACCTTATATTATGTTAAGAAAATACAACAAATTGCCTAGCTATTAAGTGCACACAAGCAGGGCTTTGACACATACACAACTTTATACTTACTTCTGCTGAAATAGGAAATGTCTCCTAACCTCCTGCTATACCTTGAAGTGTATGGTATGGGTGAAAATAGTGCTAGAATGATAAGATTCAGAGGATTCAGGTCTATGTAGTACATAGTTCAACTCTTTTAATTGATGATTCTTTATAGCACCCCAACAAAATCCCAAATTGGCTTGTATACCTTTAGTAGTATCTTTCAGCATTGGACAGCGAATTCCTGTCTTTGTTTAAATAGAGATGCAGATTTCACTTCTCAGTTGTAAAGAGCCCTACTATGGGACCTCCTTTTCTCTGTAAAATGTGTATCTAACAACTAGTATCTAACAACTTTTCACTGGTAATGATGTTGGAGGGTTTCTATCAACCGGATGTTCCATCAACTTTGTTCCATCAAAGTTTTTGTTGATGGTGCTGATTGGTGCTAAAAAGACCTTAGTAAGGTGGGTCCTTTAAATAAAGGAAAGAAAACTGAATACTTTTCATTCACCCTTCTAATACTGAATTTGGACATGCCCCTCCAGTTTAGGCCCACAATGCCTCTGAAAGATTCATGCTGCCATCTTGTGGTTGACTCAGGCTGTCAGCCATATTTTTTTTTTTTCTTTCAGTTGAAATGGGGGCTCTGAAGTTCAGATAAACCCAGGAGGGCTGCACACCTTAACTACCATGCAGGCCAGATTAGTGAAGTCAGGGTACTTGGAAAGTACACAGTATTCCCTAAGGAATACAATTTTGTTATTCATCTGTGGATTAAGATAAGAGTTAATTATCTTGTGTAGTTGAACCAGCAAGGGGACAATGGCCTTGATTTTCTAATATTTATTGTCTAATCACATTAAGGTGGATTTCTATTGTGTCTTGATAAACAACAGAGGATGGTTCCCTAAATCGTTTCAAACTGAGATAAGGAGGTTCCTAGGGCAAGTATTCTACTATTGTGCTACACTTCATACTTCTGTTTGGACTTTTAAAGATTATTTTCTAAAGAGTTACTACTAATGATGAAATTATACTTTTATGATTACTCCAAGGTTTGACGTCATTAGATTCATGGAGAAAGCAGGAAAATGGTAAGGCCTAAGAACTAAAAGTTTAAGAAGCACAAGTAGGTCACAACTAACACTCTGATCAAACACTCTGATCTTGTAGGGAGCATGTAGTCATTTTGTGATTTGTGTATCTCCTTTCCTTCACACTTCCTAACCAGTTGACTCATAATCACTTTTGGTCTCCAAGATGAGGCACCACAAAAGGTTGAATGTTGGAGTAGAACACACACCTGAAATGTGCATATACATGGTGTATGACCTCGTGTACATCAACTAACCTGTATGTGACTTCCTCATCACCTACAAAGTAGAGGATAATCCTTCATTATCACATAAAACAATGAAAGGAAGTCTAGTTGTTTCATTGGTGAGTTTTGGTATGACCATCTTTTCATAAATTCAATTTTTTTCTTTAAAAACGATACATTTTTAACTATCCCTCCACTAAGATGTCGGACTTTCTGCATTTTTGGCTCCTCCTCTTCTTTCTCTCCGCCTTCCGCTCCCCTGTTCGGTTAAAACCAGGCAACTGCTAGCTGCAGCCATATTTGTAAGAATCCCGTGGATCAGAGGACTTTAAGAGGCCTCTGTCCATTTAATGGTTCTTTTGAGAACATTTTTGGGTTCTCCCCACTACACCTTATGGTGTACTTACGAAAAATATATAAAAATTTCATAAAACTTTTGAAATTCGATGCTTCCTGCTAGTGTCTTCTTGACACTGCCTCCATATTTTTTTTTTTATATTTGAAATTTTTTAGGTGAATTTTCATTTTTCGAGCACTATTTCATTATAATTACCTTTTCGTTGATACCTCTTTTCTGTGTGTATAACATTCTTTTATTCCATTTCTATATTTTTGTCCATCAGGGTGGGGTCATGGACACTAGTGTCCCCCTGTCCTCTTTGCCCAACGGGGCTGTGGATACCTGCATTTTAAGTCTTTTTTTCTTTTTCTTTTTCTTCTTCTTTTCTCTTGGTAAGTCTGCCCACCCGGGCTGTGGATACCTGCATTTAATTTTTGTTTTTCCTTAGTCCATCGGGGCAATGGATACCTGTTTTTTAAAAATGTATTTGCTGTCCATCGGGGCCTCGGATACGTGCGTTTATTTTCGCTTTCTTGTTGCCCATCGGGGCCTCGGATACCTGCTTTGATTCTTTTTTTCTTCTTTTCTTTTTTTTCCCCCTTCTTTTTGCCCATCGGGGCTGTGGATACCTGCTTTATTTTTTTTTCATTGCCCATCGGGGCTTTTGTGGATGGAAATATATTGGGTTTGTGAGTTATTGCAATATCTGGAATATCTACGCATTTTTTTTTTTCTTGCTGCTTGTCGTTTGGTGGTGTGTGAGTGAAGCTATGGCATAGAAAAATGACTGCGATTAAGCTGAGTGGGTGTTAAGGGCATGGAGAAAAAGTATTGGCATGAACTGGCCGAAGGCAAGCCAGATATAAGCATAAATTAAGGAGGTGAAGTGGACAGTATACCAGACAAGAGGCAACTCATGTGTCCTGGATGAGCTAAAGGCTTTAAATGCTGATTTGGAGTTGGTTTGGAGCTTGATATAACTTGTGGTACTGGAGGCGCAAATGAAGGTCGTTCAGTAATTAGTGCCTTATTTTAGATGAAAATATGAGGACATCCGGTTACGGCTCAAAAATGGAAATTTCAAAGTCACTTCATGTGTCAGTTAAGCTCTTCAAAATGGCTTATCGGGTAGCTGTGCCCGAGGCTCGAAAGCCACACCTTTGTTCTAAAATGTAGCTTAGCTGGTCGGAGAGACTTTCAGTCATAAAATAAAAAGATGGCGGCTGAAGGTCTTATTGTCGTATAAATATAGCTGGTTCTTTGTTTCTTACAGTCCAGTTATGGCACGTGTTATCAAGTGCCTAAAATGGCGGCGTGTCACGTGATCAACTCGAAGGTCTTTCTTTGGTACAGTCTTGGCGCGCTTTGCACAAGGTGAACTTGCTGCATTGTTTAAGTATGGTGGCCGGTTTCTGCCTTGTATCATTCGAAGCTGAAAAAGTTGAGTTCGAAGTGTTGATTGCCCCATGGCCTTACCTGCAGAAATGGGCACTACCAGTTGGTGAAAAGGATGGTGTTAGACTGTGAGGACACAGTGTCCTGAGAGGACTTGATTGAGCTTGGTGCTTTACAGCCGTCTTCTATTTGTAATTCAGAGGTTATTAGCCAGGTGTGGAGGCGCAAGCCTATAATCCCAATATTCAAAGGTCCGAGAGGTCCTCGTGAGGCTGGTGCTGGAGGATCTTCTGAATCTGAGACCAATGTGAATCACGCAGCAAAGCTTTATCTGAAAAAAAGAAAAAAAGAATTAATGCAGAGGCCACGTTGTAACCCTTCCCTGTGGCTAGAAACAAAGACTGTTCCAAGGACATTTGTCCTATCTACTTATTTGCCCAGGATGGCCTCATGTGTGGCTGTTCAGGCCTAGCCTCACTCTATTAGACTGTACTGGTGCAGTGGCCTGAGACTGCTCATTGCCTGGCCTCGGTTTGAACCTGCGACGGGGTATAAAGCAGGTGTGGTAACCTCGACCAAAGTCAAAATGGATCCCCAAAATACCATTGGTTAAGAGGCGGAACTCCAGCTTTTCTTAAGACCACTTATCTCGTGGGTAATGCTGGGATCATTATTTTAACGCCCATATTGTGATTGTGTGGCTTGCTAGTATTTAAATTTAAATCGTGATGATTGCAAAAATTTATGTAGAAGTTTTGTTTATGTGTTGAATTCATTTTAATTACCTTTAAGTTTTCATTTCGGAATTCTTAAAGATTTCAGTTTCTTTTCATAACTTCATTAACTTTTTTGGCAGTAGATGATACATTAAGTACCAAATAATTTGAATATCTTTGAAATTGGCTTATAAAATGACTTCTCTTTTAAAAAAAATGTCTTACGGCATACAGTTAATATTAAATTAAATGAACTTGGTGCCCGAAGATGAAAAGGAATATCTGAAGGTCTATACCAGTCCAGGCTTTGCTTTTATTTTCATCCTTGATTGCTACTCTAATTGAGAAATGATTTGAATATGCTAGAACCTTGAATTGCAGTAGTCTGTCACACTTCTATTGGAGTATTAATGCCCACATTTCGACTTAACATGGTTGGTTTCCCGCCTTCCTACCATCCGGGCTCCAAGCCCCACCCCCAGCCCCAGCCCCAGCCCCAGCCCCAGCCCTAGCCCCAGCCCCAGCCCCATCCCCAGCCCCAGCCCCATCCCCAGCCCCATCCCCAGCCCCAGCCCCAGCCCAACTGCAACTCCAACTCCAACTCCAACCCCAGCCCAACCTATCCAAGGCCCCGGCAGTCTCTCAGCCCATCACCAGTCCTACAGCCCCAGCACCGGCCCTGTTTCTCCCTAGAAACGTGCCAATCTTCATTGATTTGGTGCTCAAAATAAGGTGTCCATTACTCATCCTGCTAAACTGAGTTATCTTATCTGACCTCTCCATGCTGACTGCCTGGGTCACCATTTTCAGCTAATGCCCACGGCCACATTTGTCCATGGTATCATAGTAGAACAAAGAATTCTTGTCCCTCATGTGTTAATTAGGAAATATAATTGAACAAGAGCTCCATCAGAGAATTGTCAGTGATTCAATTCACCATCTTTCCAGTCTCCTGTCCTTAAGGATGGAGAATCAAGGAAGGAGAAACCATTCTGTCATTGCTGCAGTAGTCACAGTCCCAAATTTATGAGCAATGCTCAGTAGTCTTTTCTTATGTATTATATTGACCATTTGCATCTAGTGAAATTCTAATTGTCTACAATTTGTCAATTGGACTAGACTGTAGTCCAACCCCATTTATATTCAGCAGAGGGGCCAGACTCAAGTCTGTTATTGGACAGTTAATGTGCTCAGTCCCAATTGTTATGACCTTATCCATTAAAAGCACTGTTATATCTTATTTGTATGCTGAAATGGGGAGCAATCACCCTAGGCCACTTCTGAACTGATGATGTGCATAAACCCATTTGTGTCTATGATCTGTATACTAGCCTCATCTGCTCCCTTTATTTTAGCAGAGAACCCTTACTACTTGTGACCTCTTCACTAGAACATTTTACATGGACAATCCTGATTAGGAACTGAATCTTTTATAACAAGGTCCTTGCACCATCTTTACTTTATGCTAAGAGGGTGCTGACTACCTAAAAGCCCCTTTTCGTACAATTCTGTGAAACTACAGTTATCAAAGTCTCTGCCAGCCACTAAGTCTACTTCTGGTTCAGTTCTTTTGCTGTTCCGAGAATCCGAACCTAGAGTCTTGTGGATCCTAGTAAAGCACTCTACCATGGATCTACATCCCCAGCTTGTCATTTTTCGAGACAGGATTTCCTTATGGAGCTCAGGGTGGCCTGGCACTCAATCCTCCTGCTTTTCTCTTCCAGGCACTTGAATTACAAGCATGTGCCAGCACTTCTGGCTGTGTTTTGTTCTGTTAATGTGCATACTTCATTTGTTTGTCTTCCTGAGCATTGGATAAACACAGCAGTCATTAATTTCATATTCAGCAGTGATGACTTCAACCCAGACTTTTACATTAGGATAACTTGCCAATGATGATAAATGACTAAGACTGGGTCTTTATGATCAAGTCTCCGGTGCTCTATTTCACAAGGGGTGTTAATTACCTAAATGACTACCTTTTCCTGGGACTATGAATGTACAAAATTCCAATATACATCGTCCTTCCATTTAAAGCAGTTCCACCCCTTTTATATAATAACAAGCAATGCTAGTAACCCAAATTGAGACGCTTTTGGTTCTGAGGATTAAACCCAGGAACTTGTGTATGCCAGGAAAACACTGTATCAGCATTTGGTTGTGACAGAGTCTCATTATGTAGCCAAGGCTGGTCTCAAATATTATCCTCCAGCTTACTATCCTAAATTGGGACTCTTAATGTATGTATTTCTCATTACTTATGATCCCTCCTGATAACCAATAAACTAACATCTTGACTTCTCTAAGTTTATTGGGGATACTACTCACCTGAAGTCTTTCTGTTGGATAGTAAATGACCAAAAGCTTAGCCTAGCATTGCATTGATTTATATCTCCATTTTGTAAGAGCCCGCATACCTGTCTTATACTGTTTAATACATGTAATTGACAGTAGTTTATGACTCTTTATATAAGAGTCAGATTGTATTCCCTATGACCAATTGCATTACTGCAGGGGCTTCAGTAGAACTAAGATTCAACCTGTTGCCCTGTTTTTAATTTCTAGGCTGGCTTGGAATTTAATCTGTAGCCCAGGCTGGCTTTGAACTCAGGACCTTCTTGTTTAGCTTCACAAGTGCTGAGATTACTGCTGTATACCACCATGTGCTGTGGTTTCTCTGATTGTGAATGTGCATACTTCATTTTGCTGTTAACAATATTGTTAGTATGCACAAGGTGCACTCTGTTTATATTACAACAGGAGGGGTTGCTACTTAAGACCTTTAAGCTAGTAAACACAGCACAAGGTAGCCGTTTTGTACAAATGTCCACTGGCGTGCCTTTTAGATGGCACCTCCTGCACTTACCAAAGCAAAGGGGCTACCTAAAATAAAGCCCCTTTCTTGAGACTACAGATAGAAATGATTCCAATATTGTCAATGGTCCTTCACCTTAGACTTCTATTTGATCATTCATACTCTCCATTTATGGAATTAGGGTCTGTACACTTAAGGCCCTTTTCTCAAACAGTTAATGTGCATGACATTTATGTGGGCATAAACAGCAGTGACCTATAATAAGGTCCCATTTTGTGGCCAGCTAATAATGTTTGATTGTATTTGTCCTTTTCTGTTCACTACAGAGGAAGTAATTTACCATCCTTCTGCCTTTCCCTTCCAGCAGAAAATGCATACTGTCAAAGACCCTTATATTTAAACATACAGGTGTAAAAACTGTAATGGCCACAAACCATGTTCTTTGAATCTCGGCATTAACTGCACAGGGATCATTCCATTTGAGTAAGATCCGACTCTCAGACCCTTTTGCAATAAGTACAGCAAGGGTCATTAAGGTCCTTCTCTGCTTCTCTATGTACCTGGACACCAGATCAGGCCATCCACTCCTCCATACTCTTTAATTTTCAAGAGTAATTTTCATTACTTTAAGATCTTAATATTTGTAGAAAGGATATGGTTTTAATTGACCACACTATGTTCTTTGAACATTAATCTATGTAATTAGGACATGATTCATTCGATTTATCCAAGGTTCTACCCTCTTTGTCACTATTTACAGTTTATCAAGGAAGCTAACCTTGGAGCCCTCTTTCTTGGCCTGTTCATGTCCAGAATTGCATTCATGTGAATTCTTGGGCACCATGCAAGAACATCCCACTTCTGACTTCCTCTGCCATTTAATAAGTAGTACCCAGTTGTTAAGACCTTTACATTTGGAGAGTTAATGTGCAATTGTCCACAACCTTGTTACTTTAAGACCATTATATCCCTTTGCACTATTGCAAGGAATACTGTTTTCCCCTCAAGGTCCCAGCTAGTGGGCCATTAGTACATAATAGAAAAATTCTTTTGCCATTGTCAGTGGACAATGATTATACCCCTTCACTTTTCCTTTATAGTATAGCAGAGTGTGCTGATAAACCAAGGCCGCCTTCTTTTGGACTGTTAATTTTAATATGTACAATTGCATTTCCTCCTGTTCTGTGCACTAGAAAAAGAGATCGTTTACTTCCTTTGCAGGAAGTGCCACTACTCAAGATGCTCTGACTTGGAAAGTTAATATGCACAAACAATTTTCTAAACATAAGTATCAAAACCCCTGTTCTCCTTTGCTTTAAAGCAGAGAGATCTTTTATTGAACACCCTTCTTTTGCATTTCAGTGTGCATTAATGCAACTGTCCATCCCTACATTTTGAAGGAGGATTTTACAGCCTCAGTCCTTTTATATAAGAGGCATGTTAACTATATATAAACCCTTCTTCAATGAATATTAATATGCATTATTATGCGTGCGGACCTGTGTAATAGAAAAGATTCTTATGTTCCTTCCTTTTGACTGCTGCTGTTGAAGAATATTAACTTTAGAATTTGGATAACTAATATGAATAACAATGATCAAGAGTACTGATCATTACTAAGGAACTCCGTGCCCTCCTTACATACATTGGGGTACTGATCAAGTAAGCCTCTGGATTGTAAGAATGAATATTTGCAATAACACACGCCTGGGACACTATGTCCTCCCAGCCCCTTTGTATTACTGCAGGGGCTGCTGGTCCACCTAAAAATTCTGGGACTGTTAAATGGGCACAATGACTACTACTAGTGGCTTGCTTTCTTCCCTAAAACTTATCTTGGGACCTATAAATAGGCACAATGGCAATTATCAATGGTTTATTTTCCACCTTGGCTTGTTAAGCAGGTAATCAATCTCACCTCCAGTTTCCAACTGGAATGATAAAGTATGAATATTCCATGGATTTTTACATCAAACATCCCTGTTTCCATCCCTTTTGCACTGTCCCAATGCACAAAATCCCTAATAGCCATTATCTCACACACCTTATACGAGGTCTTCCCTGTCCTCAGCCCCTTGCTTGTCTATGGACTACTTATAAAGACCATTAATTCTCACAATCTGGCCATTAAGAAAGATTCTGTTCCCTGTCCCCAGCCACTCCACCGTGCCCCTTCTGCCTCTTTGTTGGATAATATTGACCGGGCAAGCCCTTCTCTTGGACTTTAAGTCAAGAATCCCAGAAGTCATGAGTTTTCCCACTTTAGTGATGCGTTTCACTTTCCTTGATCCTACCCATTGGACTCCTCCATTTACTTTGCATTACTTCTGAGTAATGCTATTTACCCAAAGAATCTACTGTGTCATTAATGAACACAGTACTGATGGATTGTCCCACTTTTCAGACCATCCAGCCAAGATCTCCTTAGCACTTTGATGTATTTATATGTTTTGGGTATCAAAAGCAGGCCTAAATTAGGTGGACGAACCTTCACTCTTGTGTTTGTTTAAATTGTCCTAATTCCAATTATTGGCACATTCTGGGAATAGGATCATTCCTTCCTACTTTGTTACTGCTTTACTAAAGGGCAAATTAAATTATTCAAGGCAAGTTGCCCAGGGAGCTGGATTGCCACCTTTTATTTGGGGCTTTTCTTATAAAATACTGATTGAAAATTGTCTCCCAGGGAAGGAAGTTTAGCATCTTCTTTACATTCTTCCTTCAGGAGCAAATTGCCTGGTTAAGAAACTCTTTTCTAGCTTTTATACTGCTATTGTACAGTGCCAATTGCCAGAAAAGTTGCTGAAGAAAACATTTAGATTGCCAGGTGGAACTGATTTTCTGGTCATTAGGGTTTTTTTTTTAAGTAAAAAAAAATCCATTTATACTATATCTAATGACCACTGTCTCTTGTTTGACTGAGGGTGATGAGTCTGTTGATAGAGCACTGCGACTGTTGTTATTTCAGTATTACCAAAGGAGTTTTAGATTGGAGTGCCTAAGTGTAGTATGTTTGTTTGGTCTGTACTACCAGTTAAAAATTCACCTTTGTGTGGCCTTTACTATTATGTTTTAGGAAAGTGATTTAAACTTTCTTTATATTTTGTCTGTCAGTGAACACTAGCCTCTTTATTTTAAGAAGATGGCTGTAAAGGACTACATAAAGAAAATATGTTAAGTTGCCTTTGAAAATCACAGGCCACCATATTTGGTTAATTCACTATAATTAAATGGACCATTTAAGTCTGGTAATAATTTGAACCACTTTAAAGTGAGAACTTATTTTAGAAATGATGGAATCTGGTTCCCCATTTTATGTTTTGAGAGATCTGCCTAGTAAAAAGTTAATAGCCCAGCCTCTAGTGTGAAGTGTGTTTAGTTTTTTAAAAATGATTACGTGTGTGTGTGTGCGTGCGTGTGTGTGTGTGTGTGTGTGTGTGTGTGTGTGTGTGTGTGTGTCTTGGTATGCGCCGAGCATGGAGAGGAGATCAGAGAACAACTTGCAGGAGCTGGTCTCTCCTTCCACCATGTGGGTCCTTCCTGAGGATACAAATCTGGTCTTTAAGCTTGGCACAAGTGCCTTCACCTGCTGTGCCATCGGGCCGGCCAGCTATTGAGTATTTAATATGGATCTGCTGATAAAAAATAGGCATCGAAACATCAGTTCTTTGCAGTCACTGAAAAGTGATACTATTCCTCTAAGAAAGATATCAAGAAATCACCCATCTCAGGGACCAGGATGAACTACAACTCCTCAGACAGCTGTAAGAATTTGCCTGTTTAGAATAGTGTAAGTACTACTTTGTATCTATTAAGTACTCTTTTCCCCATTCAATTTTCTATTATGTGACACCTATAGAAAATTCTGACTAATGGGTTGTTGCCTCGTCTCAACTTAGGTGGAATTTATGTGTAGATGTTAACCAATGAAACTACAAATTTAATAATTTGTACCTAGCCCTATGTTAGGGTACACTGAAATGAGAAGAAATGATAGCTTATAAAATTTCATCCTTGAGCTATCTCTATTGTGGACCTAATATAATATGAATTCACTGAAAATCATTTTAGAAAATGATGCTCAAGTATTCTCTTGTGAATTTTAAATATTTTACTGTATTTCTGCCCAAGAACAAATGACCACCTCCACCCCCTGCACCCTAGCAGGAGCAACAAGAACCATGTAAATGATCTACAGTGTTCTTTACTGCCCATTTTAATTTCTAGCTCCATTTCCCTACAGTTTGTTACTTGCTACCCCAAAGTTTCTTACCGCCCAAATTTGAGAAACACTGATTTATGCATATGAAATGTTTCATTGCTCCTAATCAAATTATCATTCAGTATCAACATACATCTATCTTTTTGTTTCAAAGGATGAATTTGGAGCTGGGTTTGTACCCCTACTCAAGAGGAAGGATGGCTTGATTTAGAAGAATTGATGAGTGCTTGAGAGCATCCAAAGGTGAGTCTTAGAGTTATAATTCAATTAACTGCTTGAGATAACCTCTAACCTTAAGGGTCTGTGGCAGGTTATATTTCCTAGATATTTTTGTTGTTTTGTTTAATTTTAGAAATTTTCTCAACTGTTTTCAAAACTTAGTGACAGCCCTATCTTTCTTCACAAGGACATTCCCAGCCTGAGACTCAAGGACTGCAAGCAGCTGATACCAGGTTCAAAATTCAGCCATCTTTTTTTGAGACTCTGGACAAGCTCTAGGTAGCTGAGTGGATAAATTGCAGGCTACTTGAAGAAAAAGGTACTTTGGGGAGTCTGTTATTGGCTTCTGTCTGTCTCTAATGGCTTTTAGCTTTCTGCAGCTCTTTTGTAAAAGAAGAATCAGCAACTCCTACACAATTTTCTTCTTGCATGCATACATACATTTTAAATTTCTATTATGTATTTGAAGTTGGCTCCAGTGAGGTTGGCAAGGGTAAGCATATTTTATCTCCAGTTCATAAATGGAGAATGAGAGATTCAGATGAACAAATCTTTCTTGTCACATAGCTAGTTAGCCAGTGAGACAACTGTCTTCTACTTAGGCTTTGTGATCATTCCCATCTTTCTTTGGCCAATTAGTATGAAGTTCATGTTCCCAGGGTCTGCTTATTTATGAATACAACCAACTGGATCTACACCAGTTTTTTGGAATGCTTAAATTCATTCCATTGTCACTAAGGGTTCCTTAATACAAAAAACAATGAAATGCCTAAAAGCTAGACGTAGAGACCTGGAGACCTGTGTCAGCTACTTTCTTTTGTACCGGAGGAAACTTCCATAGAGTAGTCAGAATTTGTCATAAATGAGGTTATATGGGCCTGTGCCAATTCTGAGTTTTGCTAAATATCCTAGAACTGTAGAGGAGAGGTGCCATAGTATACCAATTGTTCAGGAGATGTACAATGTGAATTGTGTAGAACACGATTCTGCTTAAAAGTATGAATTGTTAAAAGATAAATTCTGCACAACTAGGTGACACTATGATTATAAAATATACACATGAAGTAAGATTTTTACAGCATTGCAAAGGAAGATTCTTATGGAACTCATAGGATCTGGAGCTTTTTCTAAGTAGCATTATAGCTCTCATGGTTGAGAAAGCTTTGGCTTTTCTATTGATTTCAACTCTAATTTCCTGACCCTTTCAGGACTCAGTATATTTGATGATGAATGTACAAGAACACTAATCATCTAGATTCTGAAGGATTGTTCATTGCCAGAGAGTAGAGAATAAAGTTGGAAGTCTTGGTAATTATTCAGCTCTTAGTTCCTGTTGGAAATGAGAAAGTATCCAGAAAGGGGTGATTCTCATTACTAGCTTGATAGCTAAAGTCCAACCCTCAGTCATACAAAGAAAAGGGAGTACAGGATTTAACTCAGGTACTAGTTGGTTACTACCAATGAGACAAACTTTCCCAGTGTACTTATTTTTAATCATTTTCATTTCTTTCATTTACTTTACAGATCTTCCCCCAGAAGAACAGGCTCGTTGCTTTTCAGTGTTAGTGACTTATTCCCTTTGACGATCCCTAGGTGGTGATGGGGCATGAGGATCCTCCAGGGGAATATCTCACTACCACTGGGCAACAGTCCTAGGTCAGGGACATTTTAGTAAGACACTTTGGACCCAGCTAGGAAGATGAGACCTCAAAGGCTGGCAACAAACACAAAGATGATAGGTAAGTTGTCTGGAACAGTGTAATAAGTCTTAATTTTTATCTTGTTTTCCATTGTTGTTAGCCTTTAACTTAAATTGTATTTATCATCTTGGTCTGCTTTGATAACAACAGCTTTATAATTAACAGAGAAGCAGGTCTGTGTAAGAGTGTGAAAGTGAGGATGTGAAAGAGGAAGGCAGCAGGCTGTATGAGTTTTAGGTATTTAGGGTGGAACTGGGAGGGATATAGTAGTGACCTATAGCTAAATTGTTCAAACAGTTCTAGGAGAAAAAATGCTACGTAATAATCAGCATTCCCTTAATGTGGAAATCAGGAAAGCTTTTCTAGTAATTTACATACTTCAAGATACACATGATATCCATGGAATATAATATATGGTCAGTTCCAAAGATAACAAGTTACCTTTTTACACCATCATTAATGATGACAGAAGCCTCTAACTACAATTGGAAGCCTACTGGAGCTCTATCTCTAGTCAGTGATGAGAGAGGCTGATTAGGGAGTTGAGTGGTGGGAGATGAAGGTGAATATTAAGTGCAGCAAAGCCCAATTATATAGCCATTGTCTGGCATTGCTCAAGAAAAGTGGAAAGAAGTTCTATAAATTCCATGTGGTATATTCATGGAAGGGCTGCATAGTGAGACTCTTGTCTCAAAATCCCCAAAATGAATGAATGAATGAATGAATAAATAAAGTTACATTTTTTATAAAATTAAGGAGAGAATTGTTTAAGAAGATCTATCTTTTAAATTCAGAATCTTTTTATTTTTATTTTCTGTTAGAGTTTTCCTGCATCTATAGAAGTGCACCATGACATGTAGTATC
Organism: Rhizomys pruinosus; assembly: GCA_009823505.1. Taxonomy (NCBI): domain Eukaryota; kingdom Metazoa; phylum Chordata; class Mammalia; order Rodentia; family Spalacidae; genus Rhizomys; species Rhizomys pruinosus. The sequence continues at coordinate 309,371 of VZQC01005394.1, forward strand.
AGACTTGGTCACAAGAGGGCAGCAGATTCCCCACAAATGGAATTTACAGCTGGTGACTGCCATGAGGGTGCTGTGAACTGAATTGCTGCAAGAGCAGCAAGTGCTTTTTTTTTTTTAGCTGCTGAACCATATCTCAAGCTCTTTACTCAGAATCTTTAGGGCCAGCAGCCCATGTAGATTTTCTTATTGGGAATAAGCACTTCCGAGGGCGACTCACCTGTATTTCAGAGAGCATATAAGGTTTGAAATGCTGCTCTACAGAGACTTGATAGACTTGAGTCGAGATACTTAGATAAAACAGAACTTGGAAGTTCTGTTTATGTGTTCTATTTTCTTTTTTCCCCTATGCTTATTTTGGTGGTCTCAGCTAGTAATTATTAAGGGATTTCTTCCTAGTTGCCTGGCTTTTTAAGGGATTACAGGCAAGACATTTTCCCATTTATGCCACAGTTTCCAATTGTTGTGTGAAGAAATTGTTTTTTTCTCTCTTGGCCTAAAAGTTTGAACTTTATATATTTCTAAGCTCTGCAGGAAGATTTTTTTATGGGTCCTTAGTTAGAGTGTTTATAACCCTAGGACAGTTCTTAGTAATACCTTTCTGACATTTGCACAGCTTCTCTCTTTTTTGTAGGGCTCTCTGCCAAATCATTATCATTCCCAAAAGTCATGCAGAAAGCTAGATCTTCAGCAGAATCAAGATGTGTCAACACACTGAAGGAAGTCAGCTTTTCTACCTGAAGCTCAAACACGCCTGGTGCTGTAGCATTTTACAACAACAGAATGAAGTAAGTTGCTAGTGTTGCAATTCTCTGGATATTTCTGTTTGCTAGAAGGTGGTGTTGTAGAATATGGTGGTCTACTGGGAAGTGGGGCCAAATATGTACAAGAAGAGGACCTGGCTCCCTATTATCAAGCACAGTCTACAGTGTGCTTACCAGTTGTATCAGAGAGGAAATGTAGCTTCTTATTTGTCTTTTTTTCACTTAGTACCCTATAAATCTTAGAGGCTTAAATATTGAGAAGCCTTAAAAATATTTTTTTCTGCTGAAGAGATGGAACTTTCTCATTTCCATTTGTGAGACTCTTATCTACAGCTAAGATTTAGTGTAAAAAGAAACCTAGACCTTGAAGCAGTCATTGAACCTTGAAGCAGTCATTGAGATTGTGAAGAATGTGAAAATGAAGTCAGTTTTCTTAAATAGATGGGGAAAAGTAAAGCTGAAAACTGAGAACAGTGCTATCTAAGGGCTCCTTAGTAAAATATGAAGCCCCCTGTGACAATTAGCTCTTATGGAAATTACTAAATACTTGGAACATAATGTTGAGAGGCATACATTATGTGTTTAAGTCCTTTCTGAAAAGATTTGTCTCTGTTTATGAAGGTTAAATTAAAATTATGAATAGAAGGTGCTTAATATGGTGCCTGGCATGTGGGAAGTAAAAGGTATGCCCAGGACTTTCGCCATAAGGTCACTTGATACAAGATAAATGACTGCTAACCCTTAGTGGTGGCAAGAGTTGACATTATTATTATTAGTATTATTATTACTAGTAGTAGTAGTAGTAGTATTGGTTAGCAATTTGTAAGTAGAAGAGCATCTGTGTTAATGTGGGGGTGGTGATTATTATTGTTGGTAGTAGTATAAATAGTACTGGCTAACTCTATCACTTATACTAATGGCACTTTTTTCTCTTTTTTTTTTCTTTTGTTTTTTTTTGTCCCTCACTGTGTCTTGTTTATCTTACTTTTTACTCTTCCTGATTGTTAGATTTTGCTTACTTCTTTCACTCAAGTGTGTATAGCATTATGTGCCTATTTGTTCCTTGCTTCATGTCTGTTTCTTCTTGGCTTTGTGTCTGTGTCTTCTTTGCTTTGTGTCTATTTCTTCTTGGCTTTGTGTCTATTTCTTTGTTTTGTGTCTATTTCTTCTTGGCTTCGTGTCTATTTCTTTGCTTTGTGTCTATTTCTTCTTGGCTTTGTGTCTATTTTTTCTTGGCTTTGTGTCTATTTCTTCCCCCTGGCTTTGTGTCTGTGTCTTCCTGGCTTTGTGTCTATTTCTTCCTGGCTTTGTGTCTGTGTCTTCTTTGCTTTGTGTCTGTGTCTTCTTTGCTTTGTGTCTATTTCTTCCTGGCTTTGTGTCTGTTTCTTCTTTGCTTTGTGTCTATTTCTTCTTTGCTTTGTGTCTATTTCTTCTTGGCTTTTTGTCTGTGTCTTCTTTGCTTTGTGTCCATTTCTTCCTGGCTTGTGTCTATTTCTTTGCTTTGTGTCTATTTCTTCTTGGCTTTGTGTCTATTTCTTCTTTGCTTTGTGTCTGTTTCTTCCTGGCTTTGTGTCTGTGTCTTCTTGGCTTTGTGTCTATTTCTTCCTTGCCTCCTTGTCTATGTCTTACATGTTTATTTCTTGCTTGTCTGTGTCTTCCTTAAATGTCTTCCTTTCTTCTCTAAGGTGTGTCTTACTCATTCCAGTGTTTCTCTTCCTAATTTCTTCTTTGTATCTTTGTCTCCTTTTCTCCCTTGTGCCTAAGTGTGATCTGTGTATCGTTTTAGATATATCTCTCTTGTGTTTTCATTTGGTTGCTATTTCTCTTTGCTCTTATATGTGGCTCTTTCACTCTTTCTTCCTTCTATGACTCTTCTTTGAGTCCAATGTTATATGTTTTCCCTCTTCTATCGTTATCGTACCTCCCTCACCTTAGCTACTTCCTTTCCTTGTTGTGCTACCTTTATGTGTGCGAACTTTGTCACTTCTTTCTCTTCTTGTTGATTCAACATTTCACCTTTTCTGATTCTGGCCTCTTTCCTGATATTTTCACTTAGCTTCTCTTTCTCTTTTCTACATTTTCTTTATGTTTCTCTTGAGCTGTTTGTTTTGTATGTCTCTCTGCTATTATTTCTCATTTAAGCATTACTGTTGGTTTGTGCTTCCTTACGTTTCAGTACTTTTCCTTTTCTCTACTCATCTCTGAGTGTTTTAGTCAGTTTTTTGAATCTGTGTCTCTCCCTCTGATTTAATGCAGTCCTCTTAGATATTTCTTTGTGTGCATTTGTGTGTGTGTGTGTGTGTGCATGTGTGTGACACAGGAGCTTCCTAGCCTTTCTCCAATAGGTGAAGAAACTCAGCTGTGGAGATGGTCCTTGTGCCAGGCTGCCCTGCCGGAGGATTCAAGACTAAAACACCATACTACGATCATGACTGATGTAGAGCTGAAGACGTAACATAAACATAGTCTTAAGACCTATGACACACAGCACCAAAACCTGAGAGAGGCCCAAGATTTTAGTTTGTGCACCCAAATTCTGAGGACAGAAGACCAGGACTCAACATCTTTGCATGGACTTAAGGCCTAAGAGAAACAGACTCAGAACTCAGGAAGGATAGAAACCCCAAGAACAGAGACATCTGAACACAAGGAATCTAACCCCAGCTCTTGCCTATTGTTAGACCTGTTTCTCTTGAGTGTTTTTGGTTCTCCCCTTCTAGTTCTTGGATTTCCATGTAAGCCTGTTTCTTTTGCGATGTACTTTTACTTAAAGGAATGTATTTATCACTTTATATTGTGCTTAGGTTGATCTTTAGTCTGTTTTAAATCACAGATTTTAGCCATTTGTTAAAGTTTTGGTGTTTTTCAAGCTTCCATTTCTCTTCCCATCTGCTCCACTTGAGAGACAGACAACACAATCCAGCCAGTATTTCTACTATGGCTTTTGTTATTCCTCCCAGGAACAAGTATCCATATAGACATTGTACTTGTACCCCCTCCCCCTACCTCAGAAGCTCTATGCTGATGAGAAGAGGGAAACATCAGGCTTTTAGGGGAAAATAATATCAGGCTATCTAAAGAAAATGTGGAGTTGCTACAGAACAATGTGCCCACCTTCTGGGAGGCACCAGCCAGCATCACATTCAATTTAGGTGAGCAGGCATTAGAACATCTAGTAATGGTTACAGAAAGAGTGATTAGAGGAGATCTGAACTCCCTACTCATAGTAGTGACTAAATAATCTGGTGCATATCACCAAATCTGTTCCTGGGTTTCATACCTACCTCTAGGCTTACTGAAGAGAGAACTTTAGACTATTTAACAGGTTTACTCCTTCCCTTGCCCCTCTCCCTTTACAGGGTAACTTGACTTAAATGACTGCTTAAATGTGCCAAAACATTGTAAATCACAGGAGAAAAAAGCAAAATGCCCATTCACAGCATATTGGCAATCATGCATAGCTAATGCCTGAAAATTAATTTTACAAGAAGCAATAATCAGGGGTCATCAGTTTTCTGTAAGGGGTCAGAATATAAATACTTTGTGAGCCATATGGTCTCAGTTACATAGTTTTAAAAAAACTTTTCAAAAGGTAATAAATCACTTTCAGCATTGAAATGAAGTAGATCTGGCCCACTGCCTATAGTTTATCTAGTCCTGATATAACTGCCAGAGAGTATGTCTGTATATCATTAATTTCCTTCTCTGTACCTCTCGTTGTGCTAAGTACTAAGGATGTGATGCTTAACTGTGATCACATCCAGATGACATGAAGCAAAATGAATAAATATACTTTATAAACCATAAAGCACATGGAAACTTAAAAGTTTCAGTGCTCAGTGAATGCTTACTACCTTGATATGCATTCCCCTGTGCTATATAAGAGCAAGGAATAAAGTGCTTTGACAAAAATCATAATATTATGTGAACATAGTTAGGGTTGAATGAAGAATAATTCATATATTTGAGCTAATATGTTTCTACTGCTCTGGTGATAGTGACTAAAAACACATTATGCTAGTAGCACAAAAGAAAACGGTTGGAAATTGATTTTAATCTACAAAATACAACACAAGTACAAGTGATTGCACAATTGTAATCACCTATAATGTGCCAAATGCCATGCTAGGCATTAGAGATATCAAAGGGGGCATTTTACCATAGAACTAAAATTTCAGAAATAAAATGATACTAAAGTGCATTATAAACTAAAACACTATACAGATATCAATAGCTACATGAATATGAATGAATAGTACCTACCTACCTCTTATATACCAGGTATTGTTTTAGGTACATCAAATCCAAGGCAAATTCTGCCAAGTCACTCTGCAATGAAATATAAAGAAAGGTTATATTATAGACTAGTTATAAGGAAAGAGATAATGATTATTCGATGAATCAAGATTTCACTGGTGACAGCAAGTTAAAGCTGGAACATTTTCCCAGGTAACAAGAAAATGTTATGAGTGTGAGTATGCTGCTATCTAAACTATAAAGCACCACACAAATGTAAGGTATTACCCATTTTTTAATAAAATAAACACGGTCTCTATAAAATTCTCATTACATTCTTGACCACCATGAGAAGACTAGCATAAACAGCTATGTAAGTTGGGTGTGGTAGCTCATGCCCCAACTTTCGGGTGGCTAAAGCAGCAGAACATGGTATGTGAGCCCAGAAATTTAAGGCCAGCCTGGGAACATACTAAAGTAAATCTTTAAAGAAGAGATTAAATACCTGTTGAAAAAAATCAATATTGATTGCCTACCATATAAATTCATTGTTATGGGCACTGGGGAGATAACACCAACATAATATATTTCAGTTTGCCCATGGGTGAGAGTAATGTATATGTTGGCACTTCATGAACTCTAAAGTATCATATAAATGTAACTATTGATTTTCATATTTGGTGCCAATTTCCAGGCTTATAAAATTCTATTGGATATATTATACTTTGTAAATGAGATAAAAATTAAGTATTGAAAACTCTGGATATAAATAATATATTTAGCATTTAATTTCTGATGAATATAAAACTTGGTGGCAATCATTTCTTATACCAGTGTCCTTGTTAGGCATTGGAATGCAGAGATAAACTATTTTCTGTGCCCTGTGCATCTAAACAAATTATGGAAAAATCAATCTATAATTTGCTAGCTACCATACATATAAACAATATTTGCTGAGTAAGCAATAATTATTTCCTCTTATCCCCAGACACAAGTGGGGATACAAAAATTCATTATTATTATTGCTGAACCTGCAACAGAGACCTGTGTGTAAATTTATGAAGTCTATAATTCTATAAAGATAGGATTTAACTTTTGGCTTCACCAGTGAACAGGAATTACATTGAGTTAATACTGCATACTCTAAGATATAAAATTTTTCCACTGTTGTGAAGTACTCGAGAAAAAGTAGCAACAGGTGTGATTTAGAAAAAAAAAAATCCTCTTAAGCAGTATTAACCTTACTGATAAAATAAGGGGGAAGGGAATAATGTGCTAAATGCTGAGTGAAATATTCTGGCAAATACTTCCTTCCTGATTTGATTAAAGAGATGGAAAAATATTTCAAAATGAGGTGTGGTCTTTACATCTAGTTTCTTAAATATTGAATGCTCATGTTGGAAGTAAACCACCGTTCCAGAAAAGGAGCGAAAACAATGGTGTTTCAGCTAGTTCCAAAATTGTTTGAAGAATATGGTGGAACAAATTTGTTCACCTCATGGATACCAGAAAGCAGAATGACATGAAATGGAATGATAGGAAGGAGCCACAGCACTGGATATGACATACTCATTCTAGCTATGCTCCGTCTACTAAAGTCTCCAGCGTATCCTAAAATAGAAGTGCCAAGTGCGGTCCAAGCACTCAGATGAGCCTTGGGGCACAATTCACATTTGAATCATAACACCTGATAAAGTATCTTCTATGTGAAATATGCAAATCTAAGGCCTAAAGTCAAGAGAGGTGAGGTGTACCTACTGTAAAGGACAGTAGATCACTGAGCACAGCTGAAGATAAGACACCAAGACACTTATGCAGCTGAAGCTGGTTCTAACTGATAACTTTTCTGTCTCAGCCTCCTGCTGGGATTACAAATATGTGCCGCCATGGCCAGCCTATAGAAATATCTTTGACTTGATTATTGAGTAATATTTGTGTGGCTGTTCATTTTAAAGTGAACATTACTTAAGTAGGTCTGGTCTAAAAGAGCCACAGACTTGCCTTAGAGATTTAGAAAATCAAAAAAAGGGGCAAGATTCATTCAATATAAAATGGAAACATTTTCCTAGTTCAAGAATCTCCAAAGGCTATTTGCTCATTGGCCTAGTTTGTAGCCAGGAGACTGGTAAGGGGGATTAAGCTTTGTCTTAATTCATTAGTTCCACATTCTCCTTTCCTTATAGTGGAAATGTTTCAAAGGAGAATCAAGATGAAACAACTGATCTTAAAGGTACTTGCTCAATGCCTGGCTTAAAGCCAAGGGGACATGTGAGCAATAAGAAAATATTTTCACCATATTTAATAAATATATTAAATCTGAATAAAGTGTGGTATATCATAAAGTTATGGAAACGTAGGAACACATTTTATAAGAGAATAAGGCTCTCTCTTTACTTAAAAGAACAACCCCCACCAAAACTTACTAAGCAACCGTGGCATGAGGAAGAGCATTACATAAACAGATTGCCCTCTCATGCATGCTTGGTAGAGTGGGAATAATAAGAGAGGGCGCTGTATTTTTCATTTATACATATTTCTGAAGGTGATACTGAGTGCTAAATGAAATGCATCAGTTTTAAAAGATACATAGGGGCCGGGCGTGGTGGTGCACGCCTTTAATCCTAGCACTCGGGAGGCAGAGGCAGGCGGGTCTTTGTGAGTTCAAGGCCAGCCTGTTCTACAGAGTGAGTTCCAGGACAGCTGGGGCTACAGGGAGACCCTGACTCGAAAAGATCAAAAAAAAAATAAAATAAAATAAAATAAAAATAAATATATAAAATAAAATAAAATAAAAGATACATAGGGTAACTTGGAGGTACAGAGAAAAACAGTGATTCTCTTTATTAGGGCAAACCAATTTCTTGACTGAAAGATGGCTCAGAGGCTGGAATACAGGAGGAAGGTTACAATTCATTCGTTTTCTCATTTATTCATGTATTTGACAAGTATATTTGGAAACCTGTTGCATATAAAGTCCTTAAGCCTTCATTTGGCTCCTAACATATTAAAGACAAAACATGCTTTCCCAGAGAACTGTACTGTGCTTTTCACTTGTTTTCTGGTTATCAGGAATGGCTTAGTCCCTAAGTAACCAGTTTAGGTCCTAATAGCTCTTCTCTGGTCACTGCTATGAGCAGGAAGCTAGGTTTTGTTGTAAGCTTGGGAACTCTGTATAATCAACTCTTCATTTTTCTAGACCATGCCTATTTTATATATGACTACTGTTCAGGAGGCATGAGAACCAACTAATTTCCCAATGCAGTCTCCTTAGTATTAGCCTTTGGAAACAACCCATACTTGAGCCATAACCTGTTTTAATATGCATTTGCAAATTCTGCCTGTGATCAATACTTTTTACATGATCTATATATAAACCGCTTGAATAGTCTCTTTCAGAGAGTCTCAGCTGAATGTAATTTATGGCTTAGGAATGTTCTAGATACCATAAAAATGTACCCAAGAAGGGCTTGCTGTGGTGAAATAATGACAGTGGAAATTTTAGCTGAAATTTTAACATGCATAAAATTTAATAATGGTAAAATATAATTAGAGATATTGAGAAATTGGAAGAAAAAAATACCAAAACTAAACAACTCACAAATTAACAAATGCCTTCTAAATGGAGGGCTGACTGGGCTTTGACCTTTTCCATTTTTAATTCACTCACAGAGGGTGGGATAGGAGGAAGAGTGAAGGAAAAGGTCAAACCTAAGTCTAAAAGGCAGCTTGCCTTTCTTCTTAATTGGTCTTAACACTATTACTATTTCGAAACCTAAAGTGGGATTGCTTTTTCCTTAATACAATTGCAGTAACTAATCATTGTTGAGAAGAGGTACTGATTTGCTAAATGTTTCTGAGAAATAAACATTTTCATCTAAATGGCTATCCACTAAGCCCTGAGTTAGATGGGAATGGAGTACATTAAATGATTCTTTATCCCATGTTGCCCTAAAACTGAATTCATAATTTGCTGTCATGGAAGAGAATCTTATTCACTGCAGCTCATACATACTTTCAAAGTATCTATACAATACTTTGCTTGGCAAGCCAATGATGTCCACATATGGACAAGGAAATAGAGAAATGACAGAGTTCAATAGATAAATGGAGCTGGGTTGAAGAGGTTTGGAAATTCAGTTTTTTACTTTTCACTGTATATGTTTTTAATTGAGCATCAGATACCACTGAAATCTTACTGATGTTTGGATTTTAATATGTGGTATCAGCTGGACTCAGTAACATCCCTTTCTTCAGATAGAGATGGGAGAATGCCTTTCTGGAAAACGACAAGGAAAAAGTCACTAAAAGCCTTCCTTTTACAGTTTCTGCCATGAAAACTACTGATTAAGCACAAATAAGAGAACATTTTAGCATGTGCTTTGGTTTTGTAAATGAACTTGTGAAAAAAAAAATCTGTTGTTAAAGGTCATGGCTTTACCTCTACCCAACAATCTTAAATCTTAAGTCTATACCAAAATGCTAAAACACATGGCAGACACTTGGGCTTGTGAACTGATGGGAAATGTATGATCTTTGTCGACTCTAGAGTGTTTTGAAAGCTAAAAATCCTTGCTCAGCAGATGAACACCAAAAAGCAACCTAAAGTCATGTACACTTCACAATGGGCCAGTTGGGGGAGTTTGTTGTCTGTTGTTAAATAAAATGTATTCTTTTGAAAACATCGTGTTTGTATAAGAGAGTGTCTTATTTTTTAAAGTTTTTTTAATTTTATTTTTTTTTATGTGTATGAATGTACTGTTTGCATGTAGGTTGGTGCACCCATGTCGTGCAATGTCGTGGAGGTCAGAAGAGGGTATCAGATTCCCCTGGAACTGGAGTTAAAGACTCTTCTTAGCCGCCCGGGTCCTCTGCAAGAGCAGTCAGCTCTCTTAACCTCTAGGCCATCTCTCCAGCCCTACTTTTTTTTTAAATGCAGGGTTTCATGTAGGTCAGACTGGCCTCTAATGATCTGATCCCTTGATCCTCCTGCCTTCACCTCCAAATGCTAGAATTCTAGGACTGTACCATCAACCCTGGCCTAACTCATTGGGCTTCCCTTCCTCACTATACTAGTTACTTGTTTCTTTTGGTTTTCAAACTCTTTAATTCCCCTTAAAAGGAAGATATGAGGTCTCATTTGTAATAGCTTCAGTTCCTTTGGTGAAGGATACTGAAAATACGAGCCCAATAAAATACAGAGAAACAAAATACTGCTGAAGATCAAGTGTGAGTGGGAGTGAGCAAAAACAAAAGGTGATTGTGGAAAAAATGACCACACTGTGGAGAAATAAGTCCCTGAGGAGGTGAAGGGAATCTTTTTTTTTTCTAGAATTCTAAACCATTAAATACCCTAATAACCTCTTATGAGAAGAGGTAAATTCTCATAGAAAAGTTTGTATTACAAACAGCTTATAGTTAGAATTGGCTCTCCATAGTGGTAAGACAAGGAGCCAATGAAAAAACCTCATTCACCATCCAGTTAGTAAGAAGAGGTAAAAATGAATTGGCCCACTTCAAGGGACTCAGGGTGCATGAAGCCCTGTCACTTACTTCTGACTTACTGGCAACTAAAAGATTGGAGGTGGGGCATAGTACCCAGTTATATATCAACTGCTAAGCCCACCAAGCTGTGTTAGTTCCAAACTTAAGGTCACACAGACACCATAGTTAAATTCCGTGGGATACTAAACAAAACAAACATCAATGAATATGGAAGATTCTTAAGGAAGAAAGGGGGTGGGAGGGAAATAAGAAAAGGTAGAAAGAGCCTAATGAGAACGCATTACGTACATGTATGGAATTGCCAAATTTTATTTTATTTTTTAATTTTATTTATTTTTTTTATGTGTATGAATGTACTGTCTGCATGTATGTTTGTGCACCCGTGTTGTGCAGTGCCGCGGTCAGAAGAGGGCGTCGGATTCCCCTCGAACTGAAGTTCTCCAAGAATTGGAGTTACAGACGGTTCTCAGCCGCCATGTGGGTGCTGGGGATCGAACCCGGGTCCTCTGCAAGAGCAGTTGGCGCTCTTAACCGCTAGGCCATCCCTCCAGCCCCGAAATTGCCAAATTTTAAATAAGAAAAACTATAAAAGAAGAATTGACCCAGTTCATTCACTCCAATAACAAATTTATATAAAGCTAATATGAAGGAACTTTATGGTAAAATAATGGTGTTAAGAGAAACAGGATATACCTGCTTAGTTTATCCAGTGTGATTTTCATAGTGTCTCAGAGTGGAGATTAAACAGACTGAAAATCTGAGTACTACTTTATGTGATGGTAGAATTATATAGAAAACTTATGAGTTAAAGGCATTTCATCAGGAATCTAGTATCTGTGAAAATGGAAAGTAGAGGAGGTAAACATTGTTATACCAGGAATTCGACTAGGCAATTTGGTTTAAGTATGTAAATTCATATTTTTCTACCATTGATATTGAAATCTAATACCAAAAATTGTAATTACTGTCATAGGTGATCTTGAGAATGAAAAGTTTTAACGTTGGTATATTTAACGTTCTAATAAGGATTCTACCCAGTGGTCCAAAACTGGCTGGTCATTACAATCAAATCCTCTTTTATGTCAATGAATCCTCTGGATTTCATATCTGTAGTCTTTCTGACCAGCACCAACATTCTCACCATCTCATCTCCCCCCCCCCCGCCCCCCCAATTCCACTTACCTTTGACTTTCACTTCCAGCCTTATTCCAGTTTCCTGGGCTTTCATATTTGTTCATCAGTTTTCTCTTTCATTATATACTTTTGTTAAGTATCACTTGTGTTTGTCACTGCATAAAGAAACAACACAAACATATGAATACTGGCCACTTTATGTATTTGGACTTAAATTACAAGCTCAGTATTAACAATTGTCTGTCTGTGTACTGATTGACTGAGATTGAGTCTTAATTTGTAGCCCTGGCTGGTCTGGAACTCACTATCTAGACCAGGCTGGCCTTGATCTCGAAGAAATCCCCCTACCTTTGTCTCCCACGTGCTGGGACTAAATGTGTGCAGCAGCATGGCCTGCCCTAGACTGGTCTTGAGCTTCCTGCCAATCCTCCTGGTTCCCCCTTTAGAAAACTGACATTACAAGTGTGAGGCACCATACCCAACTCTGTTCAGTATTTTAAAGTAGCCTTTCTATGGAGTATAAGAACCATTTGGATTTCAAAAGATGGGCCTTATTTACATAACTTTCACTAGAGAGCCGCTGAATGCATAGGAAGGGCTAAGCTGTTTGAAGCAGGCCAATACCAAGGTATACAAGTTTACAGATTTGTTTTCCAGAAATTCAGTTATACCAAGCTACTCATTCATCAGACCGTCTAGAATTAATTCTATTTGAGATAGCAAGAGAAGCAGTTCAAATTTGACTGCATTTGGAGATAGTCTTTAAAGGAAATAATTTAAAACTTAAGTTGCCAAGGGCGGAGACCTAATTCCATAGGACTGTTGTTTTTATAAGAGGAGGAAGAAGCATTAAACCTCTTTTACATGCTTAGAGAATAGACCAAGTGAAGGCTTAGCAAGAATGCAGAAATCTGCAATTCAGGAAGACAGGAAAGGGTAGCTCCAGAAAACAAACCTCCATTTTAGTCTTCCAGCCTCTATGACAGAAACTGCTCTAGTAAATAAAACTGTTTTACAGAGAAATTGTAAAAGACATTCTATGCATTATATGTTTAGCCTATTCCATGTTCCCTTTTGGTTGTGTCCTTAACCACCTTAACTTCTCAGAAGTTACAATTGCATAGCATTAAATTCACAGGGCATTAAATACTTTTTTACTGCTAGTGTAACAGTACCACAAACTTGTTGGCTTAAAACAACAGAGATGTGGGCTGGAGAGATCGCCTAGCGGTTAAGAGCGCCCACCGCTCTTACAGAGGACCCGGGTTCGATCCCCAGCACCCACATGGCGGCTGAGAACCGTCTGAAACTCCAATTCCTGGAGAACTCCAGTTCCAGGGGAATCCGACACCCTCTTCTGACCTCCGAGGCATTGCACGACACTGGTGCACAAACCTACATGCAGACAGTACGTTCACACACATACAAAATAAATAAATAAATAAATAAATAAATAAATAAATAAATAAATAAATAAATAAAATTAAAAAACAACAACAACAGAGATGTATAATCTTGTAATTCTAGATGTCAAAAGTTCCAAGTGCCTCACCCAGCTGAACACAAGATATCAGGAATGGTGCATCCCTTCTGGAGGTTTTAGAAGAATTTTTCTGCAAATTACTTGGCTTGTGATGCTCTGTCTCCAAAGCCAGTAATGGCTGGTTTGAGTCTTTGTCATTCTATGGTTTTCTAACTTTCATTTACAAGCATCCGGGTGACTACGTGGGTGCAGATAATCCAGGAGAATCTTCCGGTCTCAAGGTGTGTTACTCAGCAACCTCGGTTTCCTTCTGCAATATAATACAGTGTATTCACTGGTTCTGACGATTTACTGTTTATCTGTCTATGAATACAGGTAAGAATTTGTATAGGTATTTCAAAATGAATAATTCCCAAATTCTTTCTCTCTTCCACCTTCACAGGCATTGCATGATATGGATGAACTTAAATACATGCAGGCAATGCATTCATACACATAAAATAAAAATAATAAAATATTTTTAGAAAAGAATGACAACTTTTTGTTTGTTTCTTTTGTTTTGGTTCACCCGCCAGCCCCTATTTCTTGCCTCAGAGTAGTAAAGATTTGGTATGAGTGGATTTACAAAGAATTTAAATTACTTGTGAATTTCAATTATACCAAAGATGGGTTCATCCTGGCTCTCAGAAAGAACAGAATGCAGAACTGGCATTCTAGGTCTCCTCTTCCAGGGCTTTTCTTACTTAAAAGAGTACTGTTATAAAAAGCTCTTGTTTCAGCCCAGCATGGTGGTGCACGGCTTTAATCCTAACACTTGGGTGGCTGAGGCAGGTGGATCTCTGTGAGTTCAAGGCCAACCTGGTCTACAGAGTGAGTTCCAGGACAGCTGGGGCTATAGGGAGACCCTGTCTCAAAAAGACCAAAAAAAAAAAAAAAAAATTCTGGTTCTTCGTAGGGATTTTGTTTTTATTTTCTTTGAGATGGGATTTCCCTGTGGCCTGGAGCTGATCTCACAGAGATTTGTCTGCCTTTCCTTTCTGAGTGCTGGGATTAAAGACTTGTACTAATGTGCTTAGCCTTTAATTTATGCTTTTTTTTTTTTTTTTTTTTTTTTAAAGAAACACTTTATAGCCGGGTGTGGTGGTGCATCTTTAATACCAGCATTCCGGAGGCAGAGGTAGGGGGATCTCTGTCGGTTCAAGCCCAACCTGGTCCTCAGAGTGAGTTCCAGGACAGCTGCGGCTGTAGGGAGACCCTGTCTGAGAAAGACAAAAAACAAAACCAAAAACAAAAACAAAAAATCCCACTCTGTTTTCCACCCACCTTCTTCCCATCGAGTGTCTGCAGCACAGCTCATACCACTCGGTGGTTGTTCCAACCCATTCAGTGGCCTTACCAGTGGGGGCTTCAGACCAGTCCTCAGTGGCTGGCTGGGCACTCCAGTCTTCAGTAGGGAACTGCTGGATAAGTGCAGAAGGCAATTTGTACGCCTTCAGACCACTCTGCCATCTCGGGCTGCGCCTCAATGAACTCGGGTGCTGGTGCAGTCCTCCTTGGTCACCGGCTTTTCAGCAGCGGCCCGCTCTTCTTTCTCAATGTCTTCAGAGTCTCTGTAGAGGAAGAGATCAGCCATGACCTCCCACGGGTACTCACTGGAGATGGTGCCACGCAAGCGCAGAACTTTCCGTGCCAGCATCCACCACATAAAACCCACTGAATGAACTCCCTTATTGTTGCATGGGATGGTAAGGTCTACACAGCACAGAGGAGAATCTGTATCACACAGAGCAGTGGTAGGCAAGTTGACATAAGAGCTTCTATGAGGGTCAATCATCACCAGAAGACGTGGTTCTCTGAAGGCTGCTTGAATCTCGTTAGTGAAAATTGAAGACGGAAGCAGCCAGCAATCGGAGTGGCTCCAGGGGCAGCAGCAGCAAGCTCGCTGGCCAGGGTTCCAGGAGGAGGTGACGCTGACGTCAGCAGGGATTTCAATGGCAACAATGGCGCGAGCTGCCAGCAGCAGCTTTTCCCAGGCCCTCTTCAGATTTACGATCTAGATACCATCGCTTTTCCTCTTGTAGATGTACTGGTCCATCTGGAAGTCAAGTTGGTGCCACCTAAGTGGGTTCCCGCTGCAAGGAATTTGAGGACATCCTCTTCCTTCATTTGCAGGACATCACGGGATCAGGATATTGGTTTAGTTTCTCTTTAAGTTACTATGGGAATCAAGAACAAAAAAAGAAAGAAAGAGAGAAAAAAAAGAAAGACAGGAAGAAAGAAAGAAAGAAAGAAAGAAAGAAAGAAAGAAAGAAAGAAAATAGTATATGAATCACCTAGGAGGAACAAGGACTTTGTTTTTAAAAAAGAAAGTTGGGGGGCTAAAATGGTGACTGAACAGTTAAGAGCACTAACTACTATTGTAGAGGTCAGGGGTTTGTTTCCCAGAGTCCACATGGTGGCTGACAACTTCCTGCACGCCTGTGATGCACAAATATATACTCAGGTGCACAGGCGCTGATGGTGGTGTGCTCAACCTAGTGCAGGCGTGGTGGGCGGAGGCGGGGGGGAGACGCTATTCAGTGCAAGCCAAGGCGGTGGTGGGGAGACCAAAGCAGGGGGGAGGGAGGGAGAGGGGAGGGGGGCGCCTGTTGAGGGCAGGCAGGCACAAGGGGTGCGGGTTTGGGCCAGCGGGCGCGCGGCACACACACACACACACACACACACACACCCCTAAAAANAGAAGAATTTTTCTGCAAAATATCTTGGGCTTGTGATGCTCTGTCTCCAAAAGCCAGTAATGGCTGGTTTTGAGTCTTTTGTCATTCTATGGTTTTCTAACTTTCATTTACAAGCATCCGGGTGACTACGTGGGTGCAGATAATCCAGGAGAATCTTCCGGTCTCAAGGTGTGTTACTCAGCAACCTCGGTTTCCTTCTGCAATATAATACAGTGTATTCACTGGTTCTGACGATTTACTGTATTATCTGTCTATGAATACAGCGTAAGAATTTGTATAGGTATTTCAAAAAATGAATAATCCCAAATTCTTTCTCTCTTCCCACCTTCACAGGCATTGCTGATATTGGTGGACTTCAAATACATGCAAGGCCAATGCATTTCATCACCACATAAATAAAAATATAATCACAACATCATTTTAGATAGAAGGAATTGGACAAATCTTTTTGTTTTTATCTTTTTTGTTTGTTGGCTTCATCTTTCTCGCCAGCCCCTATTTCTTGCCTCAGAGTAGTAAAGATTTGGTATGACGTGGATTTACAAAGAATTTAAATTACTCTGTGCAATTTCAATTATACCAAACGCCATGCGGTTCATCCTGGCTCTCAGAAAGAACAGAATGCAGAGACTGCATTCCTAGGTCTCCTCATTCCAGTGGCTTTTTCTTCTAAATAGAGTTACTGTTATAAAAAGCTCCTTGTTTCAGCCCAGCATATGGTGGGTTGGTGCAGCGGCTTTAATTCCAGATAACTTTTCGTGGTGGTGAGGCAGGTGGATCTCTGTGAGTTCAAGGCCAACCTGGTCTACAGAGTTGAGTTCCAGTACAGCCTGGGGCATAGGGAGACTTCGTCTCAAAAAGACCAAAAAAGAAAAAAAAAAAATCTGGTTTTTTGTTAGGTGTATTTTGTTTTTATTTCTGTCTGAGATGGGGTTTCCCTGTGGCCTGGAGGCTGACATCCTGCACAGGATTTCTCCTGTTCACTCTGTCTCTGATGCTTGGGATTAAAGACTTGTACTACATGGCTTAGCCTTTAATCTTTTTGCTTTTTTTTTTTTTTTTTTTTACTTTAAAGAAAACACTTTACTGCCGGGGTGGTGGTGCAATCTCTTAATCCAAAGCATTCCGGAGGCAGAGGTGCGGGAATCTCTGTCGTGTTCAAGCCCAACCTGGTCCTCAAGAGTGAGTTCCAGGACACGCTGCGGCTGTAGGTGAGACGCCTGTCTGAGAAAGACAAAACAAAACCAAAAAACAAAAACAAAAATCCCCACTCTGTTTTCCACCCACCTTCTTCCCATCGAGTGTCTGCAGCACAGCTCATACCACTCGGTGGTTGTTCCAACCCATTCAGTGTGCCTTAACAGTGGGGGCTGCAGCCAGTCCTCAGTGGCTGGCTGGGCACTCCAGTCTTCAGTAGGGAACTGCTGGATAAGTGGGCAGAAGGCAATTTGTACGCCTTCAGACCACTCTGCCATCTCGGGCTGCGCCTCAATGAACTCGGGTGCTGGTGCAGTCCTCCTTGGTCACCGGCTTTTCAGCAGCGGCCCGCTCTTCTTTCTCAATGTCTTCAGAGTCTCTGTAGAGGAAGAGATCAGCCATGACCTCCCACGGGTACTCACTGGAGATGGTGCCACGCAAGCGCAGAACTTTCCGTGCCAGCATCCACCACATAAAACACCTGAAATGAACTTCCCTTATTGTGTCATGGGATGGTAAGGTCTACACAGCACAGAGGAGAATCTGTATCACACAGAGCAGTGGTAGGCAAGTTGACATAAGAGCTTCTATGAGGGTCAATCATCACCAGAAGACGTGGTTCTCTGAAGGCTGCTTGAATCTCGTTAGTGAAAATTGAAGACGGAAGCAGCCAGCAATCGGAGTGGCTCCAGGGGCAGCAGCAGCAAGCATCGCTGGCCAGGGTTCCAGGAGGAGGTGACGCTGACGTCAGCAGGGATTTCAATGGCAACAATGGGGCGCGAGCTGCCAGCAGCAGCTTTTCCCAGGCCCTCTTCAGATTTACGATCTAGATACCATCGCTTTTCCTCTTGTAGATGTACTGGCTCCATCTGGAAGTCAAGTTGGTGTCCACCTAAGTGGGTTCCCGCAGCAAGGAATTTGAGGACATCCTCTTCCTTCATTTGCAGGACATCACGGGATCAGGATATTGGTTTAGTTTCTCTTTAAGTTACTATGGGAATCAAGAACAAAAGAAAAAGATAAGAGAGAAAAAAAGAAAGACAGAGAAAGAAAGAAAGAAAGAAAGAAAGAAAGAAGAAAGAAAGAACAAAAAAAGAAAAAAAAAAAAAAAATAGAAACTAGAAAAAATTTGTTTTAAAAAAGAAAGTTTGGGGGCTAAAATGGTGACTGAACAGGTTAAGAGCACTAACTACTATTAACGAAGGTCAGGGGTCTGTTTTCCCCAGAGTTCCAAATGGTGGCTGACAACTTCCTGCACGCCTGTGATGCACAAATATATACTCAGGTGCACAGGCGCTGATGGTGGTGTGCTCAACCTAGTGCAGGCGTGGTGGGCGGAGGCGGGGGGGAGACGCTATTCAGTGCAAGCCAAGGCGGTGGTGGGGAGACCAAAGCAGGGGGAAGGGGAGGCGGGAAAGAACAAAAAAAAAAACACGGGAGGGGGGCGCCTGTTGAGGGCAGGCAGGCACAAGGGGTGGCGGGTTTGGCCAGTCCAGGCGCGCAGGCACACACACACACACACACACACACCCCTAAAAAAAAAAAAAAACTACTGGGCCTGGTGACGCACGCCTTTAATCCCAGCACTCGGAAGGCAGAAGCAGGCGGATCTCTGTGAGTTCAAGGCCAGCCTGGTCTACAGAGCGAGTTCCAGGACAGCTGGGGTTATAGGGAGACCCTGGTTCAAAAAGACCAAAACAAAACAACAACAACAACAAACTTTAAATAAAGAGAAACTTGTGGCAAGATAATATTGCTGAATTGGACTCCAAATTAAAATAAGATTCCTCAAAATACATCATTAACAGTATTAAGAGAGGGCATTCCACAGAACTCTCCTGGAAGCATGCCGGTTTCCTGGATGCCTCTGTGACTCTTGTTAGGAATGTAGGGAGAATTAGCAGAATGCAGAGTGTGGGGCACAAGCCTGGGGAAATGTGGCCAGAGACTGGGAAAATCCAAGTAAGTGGTGAGTGCAGCACAGTGGGAAGTTACCAATGTGAGGTTACCGGTGTGAGGTTACCATGGAGAACTTGCCTCTAGAGACCTGTGGGTGCGTGTGGGGAGCTGGCTTCAGTGGGAACTACGGACTTGTGAAAGCACTGCAAGCACAGAGAAAACCAAAAGGGAGCCTGGCCTGGGAGCCCAACTGCAAGCCTGAGCATATGGAGCCTGGGAGCACAGGGAGAGCCAGGCGGGCACATAGGGACAGCACAGCAGGCAGAGCAGGAGCCCGAGGAGAGCAGGCGTCTTGAGCCTTTCGGTGCAGCATGATGGCTGCTCACCTGACTCCTGGCTGCTTTGCACCTCCACCCACTCCTGTACCGCCTGGCACCGGCCAAAACGGGGATAAAGGTAAATGACCGAGTCTTAGTGAAGCAGTTCCCAGTTGATGGAGATGGTGGCAGAGGTAATTGGAGAATTAATCCAACTAGTGAAAAAGATTCATTAAATGGTGCCTCCCCCCATCCTGAGTAAATTATATAGTCAGTACGAGTGTGAGCTGAGCACGATGACACAATGTGAATTTTCAATTTGAGAAACATTGCTGGTATATGATATGAATTTCACAGAAATGAAAAGAATGGGATGTAGCATTACTGGAGGGCACAAAAAATTTGCTGAGTACAAAAAACAGATTCTTCAAGTAAAGAAAATAGAAATGAATATAAGTTCTGGCAAAACACTTCCTTCACCATCCAAACAAGTCTGCACTACAAAAGGAATTAGAGTTGCTAAGGAAATAATCAGAGTGTTAAAGAAAGTATTGAAAATGAGCTGTAATTGAGACAGACGCTTCATGTTTTTTTGTTTTTGTTTTTGTTTTTGTTTTTTTGAGTCGGGGTCTCCCTTTCTTAAAATACCATCCGTGGACTTGGGCAAATACTGAAAATGGCGAAAAGCTGTCAGAAGTAGAAACTGCAGAAACGAGTATGAAAGCCTATGCTAAACTGCAGACAAACGCTGACCTTTCCGAAGAATACTAAAATAGCTCCAGGATCTTAGGGTGCTTAAAATTCCAGCACTTAGGAGGTAGAGGCACCAAAATCTGGAGTGAAAGGTCATTTTAGACTACCTCACAAATTTAAAGACCAGCCTGGGATGCATAAGACCTCAGAAACAAACAAAAAAGCCAACCAACAAAACCTCCCAATTGTTGTCCTTTTGAGATCTTTAAAGCATTGGCAATAAAAGATTTGCTTTTAAATATCGATGCACATTTAATGTATATTCACACAAAGGAAAATGACCAGCGTGTGTTTGTTTTCATTGAAATGTAATTTTACTTTTTTATTTTAATTTTTTTCTTTTAAAAAGTAGGAAGCAACATTAGAAACTGCTTAATAGTTTCCAAGCTTCATACTAGTGTTTATTAGTATAATAGGTAGTTTTAAACTGACAAAACTGATTGCCTTTTAAAAATAAGTTGACCATGTGAAGGGAGCATTTCTAGGATGTACATACCAATTTCTGGAAATTATCACCACTTTAAAAAGTATTTTCATTAGAAATGGCCTAGCGGTTAAGAGCGCCGACCGCTCTTACAGAGGACCCGGGTTCGATCCCCAGCACCCACATGGCGGCCGAGAACCGGCCGAAACTCCAATTCCAGGAGAACTCCAGTTCCAGGGGAATCCGATACCCTCTTCTGACCTCCACGGCATTGCACGACATGGGTGCACAAACTTGCAAGCAGACAGTACATTCATACACATACAGAAATAAATAAAATTAATAAAAAAAGTATTTTCATTAATTCCCTGAGAATTTCATACATTTATAAGATGTATTTTGATCATGTTCACCCTCATTCTCCCCATCAACTTCTCCCAGCTCTACTAAGCCCCCGTCCCTAGCTATGTGTCCTCTTAAAACAACAACAACAACAACAACAACAACAACAACAACTATTCATATTGCCTGGTGGTGTACGCCTTTAATACGAGCACTCAGGAGGTAGAGGTAGGTGGATCTCTTTGAGTTCAAGGTCATCCTGCTCTACATAGCAAGCTTCAAGTCATACTCAGAAAATACCAGCAAAGTTCCTGAACTATCATGTATGGAAGGGTTTTAGATTCAACATGGGCAGCAAGTGAAGACAAAATCCTGAGGGAGATTCTCTCATTGTATTGGATCTTTAGAGAAATCACTGTCAACTGGAACAGAGACTCCCATGGTCACCCACAGGAAAGAATACAGACTACAAAAATTAGCACCCCAAATTCTGATATGCAAACATGCATCAAGTGAAATAAGTAGCATGCATAAAAACTCTGTGATTTGTTTCCCAAATCACAGCATTATAAAATTCAACATGTAAAAGTGACAACCACAAATTATCAGTATGTTAGATAAATAAGAAACTAAGGCTTGTACAGTAGACAAATAAAAATAAGTAGAAACCGTCTCTTGGCAATCCAGTGTATAACTAGACAGAAGATTAGCAATAGAGGAAGGGAGTGACACTGTAATCTGACTACACCTAACAAAGCTACATGAAGACTTCATTCCACATTACCAAAGGCAGCCTTGTCACTTATGGTAAAAAAAATTCCCCAGGAAAGATAATTTCCTAGGGTACAAAGCAAGTATCTTCTTGGAATTTCTTAAGCCTGGCAACCCAGTATCCCACTGCAGTGATATTTGTTCTTGGAATCCTAGCCAGAGAACTACATTTTGCAGAAAGCTTCCATTTAGCTGTTCTTTGCACCAGACCATAAAGAAACAAACTGTTCTCCTGGACAGGACAGCGTTTGCCAAACCCAGAGAAATGCTTGATAAGGCAAGGATGCATAAACAATTTTCCTCTAGTCTGATTTTTGTCTCATACAAACCCTTCAGTCATTTCTATGATTTAGCCACTAGATGGCACTCTAACTCCACGTTTGTACTGCTGGCTTAGCGCCATAAGCAGCAGGAGCTTAGTAAGTGAGAAAAGCTTTGGATTTCAAGAGAACACAACACTGTTTAGTGATTTGCTTGTAGATAACCAATATTAAACGTATTTTACATCAATCCGTACTTCCTTGGATCAATTTTTGGACTGTGGTGCCATCCTATTTTGGAAGCACACAGTTCTTTCATGCTCCTGGGAAACATTTCCACATGCCAACCTTCCCGTTTCATGTCACAGGTTTCAATAAAGCTTAAAAGGTTGGAATTTTAAGAAACTTAACCACATGGAGTTACACTAGAACTCAAGTCAGAAAGATATGAAGAAGATTCACAAAAATATGAAAATTCGATAATTTACTTAAACAACCCAAACATCATTTTTATCAGAAAGAAAGTTTAAAGTACTTTTAAGGATAACAGTAAAGCAAAATAACAGCATGCCAGAAGCTGCAAAATAGAGTAACAGTGCTCAGTGGAAAATTTATACTTGTAAATACTGAGATTATGAAAGAAAGGTGTAAAGTCAATAATGTAATACTATTTTTAATAGCTGGAAGCAAAGCAGTAATCTATAAAGAAACTGATCACCAATCAAAAAACTACTAAACTAGAAAGGAGAATTGGTGGGGTGGTGGATCTTAAGAAAGGGAGGGTAGAAGAAAGCAGGGGATATTAAGAGGGAAAGAGGAATAATGGGGAGGGAGGTTTCAGTGGGGACAAGGATGGAAAAGTATGGTGAGAGGCTGAAGGAGGAGAGATAACTAAGTCTGTGTTTGAAAAAAGCCACATGTAAACTTACTATTTTATAAGCTTCATATATATATATATATATATATATATATATATATATATTCATATACAAATGTAATGGGTCTTACCTTACACAGGGGATAATGATCCTCCCAGAAGCTGCATGTTGCCAAATATAAAAACTCCAGTGCTAGGTGTGGGATTTCTTTCTTCCAGTTGTTATTCAGACGTGTACCAGAGACCTCTAAAACAATACAGGCTATTGTAATTGTTCTTGGTTGCCCAGAACTTGGCAGTTGCTGAAGACAAGCCGCACTTTGGTCAGAGATTAAGGAAACACGTACTCGGTACTGACAAGGAAGCTTCTTCCTTGCTGATTAGGTTTCAAAATGCTAGAAGGTGTTGTCAAGCCACTCGAGGAGAAAATCATCAGCAGTCTTACCCAGCTATGAACCCAGCAAGTTACTCGTGGGTGCAATAGTAGCACCAATATATTAGGGAAAACCAACTGCTTCCTGGTTGGATTAAAGCCGACTTCACAGGAAGAAACACATGCCTGGTACTAGAAATCTGGCTAAGAACCCATTGATGGGAGTTCACAAGCCCAGAGGTGAATCTACTACTATGATTTTACTAACTGGACATAGTATCATACTGCAGCGCTCAAGACCTCCTCCAAGAAGTTTCCTTGTGCAGATGATGGACATTAGGCAGAAATTCACAGCTGGTTGAAGTTCAGAGGGTCTGTGAAGTGCTCAGTCTTAAGTGTATGGCATGCCTTCCTCTAAAGCTCAGGGAACATAGAAGAGGAATGAGAAAGAGTTTAAGAGCCAGAAGTTCGAGAGAAATGGAACAAAAAATTCACAGCCTGCAGGTGTGATATCAAGCCCATCAGCATTCTAGCATGGAGAGGATCTGGGCTCACAAGGTTCCACCCTTAGCAGCAGGGGGAGATTCAGATTTCCTTTGGGAAGCGGCCCCTTGAGCCCCTGGGTATATGGGCCATGCAAATTGGAATCAGTGGGTTACAAAAGAAAAAGGAAATGGAGTTGGGAGGGGGTGGAGTAGTGGAGGATGCATTTGGGAGAAGTTAGGGGGAGGAGTAGGAGGGAAATATGATCAAAACGTATGTGGGATTCATGTATGGTACTCTAAAAGAATTATTAAAACTATTAATTTTAATAATTAGTGTGAATAAACTTGAGAATAAAAGAATCCAGGCATCTTGGATTAAGGTTCCTGATAAACTTTTGTGACTTTCATCTATAGGAGTCTCAGACCATGTTTTCCTGTGAAGACTGGTGAAAAATACCTTTCTACTCTGACAAAAGGTGGGGGATGGAGGAAAAAGTAACCATTCTGAAATGCTTCCTGAACATTCTGTTAGTCTTAAGTCTGGCCTCAGATAAATATAACTTGTGAGAAACTAAGGTAATAGGGTTCCTCGCCCCTAGTTTACTATGTTTGTAAAGGCTGTCTCAAACTCTTGAGTTCAAATGATTTTCCTAGCTTAGTTTTCCAAAGCTAACGAGCTCTCAAAAGAGCCCAACTAATCTGGAAAAAGCAAGTGCCCAATTCCAGCCCACTTTAGTACTTCTGCCTAACTAGTGGGAGGAAAAAAACAGCTCAGCAACTGAGAAGAAATACTAGATGAAGACTGACAATCTCCAGTGGCACAGGCACATCAAAGTTTTAGTTTTAGATGGAATCACAGGAATACAGGACCTCTGTCTTGCTACTTATACTTTAGCACGATAGAGGCCTCCTGTAAAACAGGAGACAAATATAACAAAAAGTTATTTAAGAAGTCTCTAGGGAGATCAAAGGCAACAGAAAGGAAAAAAATAAGGACACTTAGAAGATACTTTAACCTCTGACCCTTTTGGCTATATCAAATGGTAAACACACTAATTCTGAGTCAGACAAACATTCTAATAGCCTTATTTCCCTCAACTGCTTTTATATGGTATATCTTTTCTCATTTTCAACAACTGCAAACCATTTAGTTATGGCTTACTAAAACACAATAATCTTAGTTTGAAGATACAGACCAAGGATCAGAATAAAACACAGGTATGATAGACACATTGAAACTTTCAGATGGGGAATGTAAGACAATTAGGACTAACATGCTAAGAGTTCTAATGGAAAAGATGGAGAACATGGAAGAACAGAAGACTGAAATTCTAAGTCACAACAGAACAAAACCTAAAGTCAATAGCATTCTGGAGAACTGGAACATTCACAAAAATGTGGAAACGAACAGACTCTGGCACAATGAATGTATAAAAAGAAATTTCAAAAGAAATGAGACTTTAAGTTGGGACATCTGGGCATGGTGTTGCACCCTTATAATCCTAGAATTTGAAGCAGAAACAGGAGTAACAGAAGTTCAAGGCCAGCCTGGGTTATATAGCTCTAACAAACAAAGGAACAAGCAAACACCACAAACAACAGAATTTATGAGAAGACAACTGAAAATGAAAAGTAAAATATAACAAAACTTATGAGATGAAGCAAAAACAGCAAAAAGAGTTAAGTTTATACATATGGAAATCTTTCAAATTCATCACCCACAGGCAAACATGGGTAGAAACAAAGAAATGATAAAGATTAGAGCATAAATAAAACAAGAAAAAGGAAAAACCCTAATAATGTGTTTTTGAAAAGCTAAACAAAATTGACAAAATTTTAGCTATACTATGAAAAAAAATCACATTTGAAAAAGGAAACTTTACAACTGGTACATAAACTTTCAAAAATTGAAATAGAAGTGATACTTTCAAACTCCATGATGCTGGAATTATCTTGATATTAAAGCCAGATAGAGATACAAACACTATTTAGCCAATATCCCCAATGAAGAGGCATGTACAAGTCTTCAGCACAATATTAGCAAACCGAATTTAATAAAATTCAAAGACTGTTTTATCATCTATTTGTAAGGCCATTATCGAGTGAGATTTATTCACTGAATACAAGTATGATTCAAAATATGAAAATCGTTGACCGTGATACACTACATTATAGCAATATAAGCAGAGCAAAATCAAGGTCATCTTGACAGCACATAAAAGCACTTGAAAAATTCAATGTATGCTCATGATACAACTCACAATAAACCAGCAGAGGAAATTATCTGACTGTATAAAGGCCATATTTGAAAAGCTCACAGTTAACATGGTCAATGATGAAAAATTGAGAGCTTTTCCCCTAAGATATGGAATGAAAATGAAAGGTTGTCAACTTTCTCCAATTCCACTCTAAAGAGAACTGAAAGTCCTGTCCAGTTAGGCAAGAAAAAGAAAATGCATCCTGGGTGGGGATGTAGCTCAGTTAACAGAGCATTTGCCTAACAAGCACAAACTCCTGTGTTCAATCCCCAGCACTATATAAACTACACATGAAGAGGTCCATGCCTGTGATCCCAGCACTTGGGAGGTGGAGGCAGGAGGATTACAAATTCAAGTCCAACTGGGATTAGAGACCCTGTTTTTCTTTTTCAGCTTAATTTTACTAATTTACCAATTTTATACAGTGAATTTTGATTATATTCAGACCTTCTCTCGCATCCCCACCCTCACTCTTGTTTTCTTTTTAAACATATCCAAATAGTAAAGGACTAAAATATCCTGTTCATAGATGATATCATCATTTATTTATGTGAACAACTCTAAAATATCCACAAAACCTGTTAGAACTCACGTAATCCAGTTGTAAAGTTGTAGGATACAAAAGCAACATAAGAAAATGAGTTACTGGCCAGTGAGGTGGCTCAGAGTGTGAAGGCCCTTGCTGCCAAGCCTGACAACCTGAGTTTGAACCCAGGACCCACACGTTGGAAGGAGAAAACTGACTTCCCCAAGTCAAGTTGTCCTCTAACCTCTGTATCCATGCTGTGGCACTTATGCATTACCTCCTCCGCAAGCACAGTAAATAAAAGTAGAAAAAAAAAAGTCACTTGAATTTTTATACATTAACAATGATCTCATAGAAAGGGAAATTTGAAAACCTCAGGTACAATAGCATCAAACAGAACACTCGGGAATGAGATTAAGCAATGAGGTGACAGGCATACACTAAAAACTGAAAAATAGGGGCTGGAGAGATGGCTCAGTGGTTAAGAATGCAGACTGCTCTTGCAGAGGAACCAGGTTTCATTCCCAGCACCCACGTGATGGCTAAGAACCATCTTTAAATAAAGCATGGTGGGGCACGCCTTTAATCCCAATTGGGAGGCAGAGGCAGGCGGATCTCTGAGCTCAAGGCCAGCCTGGTCAACAGAGTGAGTTCCAGGCCAGCTGGAGCTATAGGGAGACCCTGTCTCAAAAAGACAAAAAGTAAAACAAAAAACAGAAAACAAAAACCTGAAAAATGTTAATGAGCGAAACAGAACAAAATACTAAATGGAAAGATACCCTGTGTTTGTTGGTGTTACAGTTTGAATATGGCTCCTGTCCACAAATTCTCATGTTGAGTCTTGGTATTCAGAGGTCTTTAAGAGGATTTGATGTATTTCTAGCACCAACCTACCTAGGTGTCTCTTTTTTATATGCTGCCTTCAGCACTTAGATGTTTCCCCATCCACAATTCTCCTACAAGTTAACACCTCATGAAGCCCTCACCGAAAGCCAAGAAGATCCTGGATACCACAATCTGGAATTTCTCTGCTTCCGTAATGGTGCCATAAATAGATTTCTGTACTTTTATGACTTATCTAGCATTAGGAACATTGCTATAATAACAAAATAATATGGGGTAATTACAATGACTAGAACACTTATTACTGTTAAAATGCTAGAATACTATTCAATGTTATCTATAGAATCAATCAATCTCTATTGAAATTCCCAAAGCATTTTTTTTTAAATTTCAGAAATAGCACCTCATAAAAAAAAAAAAAAAAGCCAGACATGGTGGCACATGCTTGTAATTCTAGCACTTGGGAGGCAGAGGCAGTCAGATCTGTATGAGTTCAAGGCTAGCCTGGTCTACATAGTGAGTACCAGGACAGCTGGGTCTACAGGGAGACCATGTCTCAAAAAGACCCCCCAAGAAACAAATAGCAAAAACACCTCTAAAATTCATACGAAGGCCCCTGAACAGTCAAAACAATCTTGAAAAATAAAAACAAAGTTGAAAGCATTACATTTCCTGTTTTCAATATATATTACAGAACACTAATATTTAAAACAATATTGTACTGGCATAAAGCTAGTCATCAACCAATGGAGCTGAGAGCCTGGAAATATAGTCATTTGATCTCTACTGTACGCTCATTTTTTTTTTAATGATTCCAAGTTAAATGATCTTATTATGTTAAAAAATCAGAGTCAGACACACCTTTAATCTCAGCACTCAAGATGTAGAGGCAGGCATATTTTTGTGAAATCCAGGCTATGTAGCAAGTTCCAAACCAGTGCGGACTACAGGGAAATCCTGTCTCAAACAAGCAAACAAACAAACAAACAAACAAGCTTCCCACTTAGATAGTTTCCAAAGGTCTAAGAACCACAATGGGGAAAGGATAATCAGTTCATCCATCTGTGTTGAGAAAGCTAAATGTCCCTTGTAAAAATGTAAAAGAATGAAATTTTTTATTTTACCCTTGTCTTGCACTACACCAAAAAACCCCAACTCAGAGTAGATTTATTTTTTATTTTTTATTTTTTTGGTCTTTTCGAGACAGGGTCTCCCTGTAGCCCCAGGTGTCCTGGAACTCACTCTGTAGACCAGGCTGGCCTTGAACTCACAAAGATCTGCCTGCCTCTGCTTCCCAAGTGCTAGGATTAAAGGCGCCACCACTCCTGGCTTTCAGAGTATATTTATAACTAAAATGTTGGCCTGGCATCATGGTACACACCTGTAATCCCAACACTTGGGAGGTAGAAGCAGGAGGATGAGCAGTTCAAGGACAGCTCTGGCTACATATGTAGTGAGTAAGAGGTCAATCTGTGTGACACGAAATTCTATCTCAAAAAAACAAAACCAAAGCTGATGAGATGGCTCAGTGAATCAAGGTGCTTGCTGCTAAGCCTGACAAACTGGTTTATCTCTCTGGGTAGGAAAGAACAGGTGATTTTCTGAATTCATATGTACTCTGTGGCATGCTTTCTTGGTCTCGCTTTTATTTCTCTCTTACACTGTGTACAATAAATAGTTATAAATTTTTTTTAAATGATAACAAGCATCATACATGTGGAGATATTGAAGAAACCCTATATGTAGTGATCGGGAATACAAAATGAGGCAATCAATCACTACGGATAACTGTATGGGTATTCCTCAAAAAGTACAACTCCTATGTGGTTTGCAGTCCCACTTCTGAGTATTGATATAAAAGACCTGAATTCAGGAATTGAAAAGTATTTGCATTCTTTTTTTTTTCTCTTTTCGAGACAGGGTCTCCCTGTAGCCCCAGCTGTCCTGGAACTCACTCTGTAGACCAGGCTGGCCTTGAACTCAAAGATCCACCTGCCTCTGTCTCCGAGCGTTAGGATTAAAGGCGTGCACCACCATGCCTGGCAGTACTTGCATTCTTATTTTTATTACAGTATCACTCATAATAGTCAAATCACGGAAACAAAATTTCCATCAACAGATTAATGGATAAAGAAAATGTGATATATACTATAATATAGGAAATTCTGCCTTATGTGACAACATACATAAACATTTAGGATATTAAAGTAAGTGTAATAAACTAATCACAGAGTGCCAAATACTAAATAATTCCATTTATGAAACTCAACGAAGCAAGCAGTACAGTGGTGCTTGCCATGGCCAGAGGGGAAATTCAGGGTTCAGTA
Source organism: Rhizomys pruinosus (assembly GCA_009823505.1). NCBI lineage: Eukaryota > Metazoa > Chordata > Mammalia > Rodentia > Spalacidae > Rhizomys > Rhizomys pruinosus. The sequence continues at coordinate 338,877 of VZQC01005394.1, forward strand.
TTTAACATGTATGAAATTTACACAGCAGTAACTATTTGAAATATCAAACATTTTGGGAAACACCCTCACAGGCACCCTTAGACGTGTCCCTTACTGATGTCTCAGGCGTTTCTTAATCCAATCAAGTTCACAATTAAGACTAGCCATAACAATTTTCTTTAAATTTTTTTTTTATTTATTATTTTTTATGTGTGTGAGTGTACTGTCTGTATGTAGGTTGGTGCACCCACGTTGTGCAATGCTGCCAAGTTCAGAAGAGGGAGTCGGATTCCCCTGGAACTGGAGTTAAAGATGGTTCTTAGCTGACATGTGGGTGCTGGGAATCGAACCCAGGTCCTCTCCAAGAGCAGTCTGCGCTCTTAACCACTGTGCCATCTCTCCAGCCCCAGCCATAACAATTTTTAAACTTCTAAAAACTAAAGATACAAGACAAATGAAACTGGAGGAAAATAATTTGAGTGGCTGTTGACTTATCCTCAGAAATGAAGAGCACGGTCAGGACAGCTGGCTTAGTTTGTAAAACACAAGGCCTGAGATTAATCCTCAGAACGCAAATTTTAAAAGTTCTAGGGCATATTTGTAATTACAGCTTTGAGGAAATGGAGAAAGGTAGGGCCCTGGGGCTCACAGACCTGCCTGCCCATCCTAATTGTTGATCTCCAAGCCAGTAAAACAAGTTGTCTCCATCCACAAGGTGAATGGTGCCTGGGAAAGGACTCCTAAGGTTGACTTCTGAGCCTGCATTGGCACACACAAACACACACACACACACACACACACACACACACACACACACAAAGAGGAAGCACACACACATGGACAAGAGGAAATGTGACAGGACTGGCAAAGGGGCAAGGGGCTTTTTTTTTTTTTTTTTGCCAGATGGTCTCACTATGCAACTCTGGCTGGCTTGGAATTTGCTACTTAGAGTAGGCTGGCCTGGAATTCACAGAAAACCTATTGCTTCCGCCATCCAAGTGCTGGGATTAAAGCATGGTCCACCACTCCTGGTGTCAAAGGGAATTCATTTGAAAAAAAAATGGAAATTATAAAACAAGGAATCTTGCTTGGAGCATGAAAGAAGAAAGCAATCGGAGCAGTAAAAATAAGGGTGAATAAAATAAGATTTCCTTCCTTTTTGAGTTGGTAAAGTCAACCAACTATATGACACTCATACTAAACTTGCTTTAAGTATAAAAGGATGAGAAAGACATATCATTCAAACAAGAATCAAAAAGAAGTAGCAGTGGCTATAATAATATGAGGGAAAATATACCTTAGGATAAAGAAAATTGCTAAGGATAGAGAAGGACATTACATAAGGTGAGAGTCAATCCATCAATACCAAATATGTATATGCTAAACACAGAGCTCCAGGATACAAAAGAAAAATGTAATTATATACACGCACATCCATAATTAAAAGTTTACACTTCAACAACCCTCTCAATTATTGATAAAATCATCAGACAACACTTTTCATACAAAAGAACTTAATAACAAATTACATAATGTTTCCAGGCCTCACTCAGCATAATCACCTCCCTTTTAACCAAGGCATTCTCCAGTGGGTTGATTCCCCACAGGGTCTTACTGTGGGTAAAATAGAAGCTAGTTCCTCACAGAAGGCAGAGTTAGCTTACAGGCCTACAGTTCAAGATTCTCTGAGCCATGGTTGAGAAGTTTCACAGCTTCACATGACAGCTTTATACCAGTGTGCTCTACCTTATTTTCTGAAATCTGTAGCTGTCTCAGATTCCTAATGTTGTTGAGGACTAAAGTCAGGTTTCCACAGCCACAGGCTCATGATGCTGGTTGGATGACCATAGGTACCACCAGTGCTTGTGGATGGCCTGCTGGTGTGTGTAGGCAGCCAGGTCAGCACGGCTCCATCGTCTTAGCTTCCCAGTTATTTTCCCTTTTACTTTCCAAGTCCTGTGTTAAGAATTTTGAGATCAATACAGAAGCATTAACATTCTTAATAAAATGAAGAGGCCCTGAGTCATGTTTTAAGTTATTGTGCCAAGATTCACTGTTGCTGCAATTACTCAGGCTGCACCTCCATCTTGGCTCTCCAATTATTTTCTTTCTTACTTGCCAATTCTGAGTTCAGAATTTTGAGCTCAATATAGAACTGCCTATGGTCAAAGTAATGGTGTTGAGAGAAAAGATGGAGTAGGAATGAGATGTTTCCCAGGGAAGCTGGCTTTAGGGTCTGGAGCTCCCTAGAGACTGAATGTGTGTGATAGACTGTGTGGGGAACACACAAGATGAATATTTATCAATTTTTCTGGGGGGCCAAGGTCTCATATAGCCCAGATTGGCCTTGAACACCATCTTCCAAGCGTTAGGATCTCAGGCATGAGCCATAAAACTACATGCCTGGCTATAAAACTACAAACCATTAAATAAAGTATAGGGAGCAATCTTTTGGATCTAAGGCAGGGGTTTATACAGGATATAAGTCAATGGACAAAGATCAATAAATTGCACCATCAATTTTTAAATTTTTTTTTCATGAAGACACTATTCTTTCTGCTAAGGCAATGAAAGGATACTGCTATATCTTTTAGCAAGCATTCATATATACAATATATAAAGATTGTGATTTTGGTAGAAAAACAAACTTGACGCAAGCATTATACCACTGTATGTAACAAAGCAGCCAATTCAATTACAATTTGGGCAAAAATTGTCAAGAGATTGTTCATTAAAATACATGTGCAGATAATAACATCATTAGCAACTTATGTTTAGCCAGCTTTGCACTAGTATAACAACTATCACTATACTGGATATTATGAATTTATATAGAGAAAAGGCTTGTTTTGGCTCACAGTTTGGGAGGTTTAGTTAATTATCAATTGGCCTTATCAAGGTAGGAAACACATGGCAGAACAAGCCATTTAACCCACGGCTGAGAATGGAAAGAAAGAGCATGATTTCAGTGACCATTATTAGGCTTTACCTGTTCAGATTTCAACCCTTCCTCAGAGTTATAAGAGCATAGGTGCTAAGCCTCTAACCCATGTGCCTTTGGGAAATATGTCATATACAGTCTATACAACAACTGAAAATTGTAATTTCAAAGTACAGTGAGCTACTACCATACAACCTAGCAGACTTACCACAATACCAAATTTTGACAAGACAATAACAAGTCTAGGTAAGGATGTAGAGAAACTGAATCCAAAATACACTGCTGGTTTGAATGTAAAGGGTTCAGGTACTCTGGAAGATTGTCTGGGAACATCTTAAGAAATTAATTATAGGAGGACCACACTTCTCTCTCAGAGGGAGCATTTACTGTCACTGTGGCTGCTACTCAAAGTTTCTTCAGAATTCAATTTTCCCTTGAACTAGGATGAGTCCAGGGAAGAAAAGTGAAGCAAAAATGCCAATTCCCCATCCTTTCCACATTGCTTTCACCCTGAGACTACCCTGGGGGAGATGAATGGAATATTCTTTGTGCTCTTCTTAGCTGCCTGGCTCCAGTGCTGCTGCCATGGGCTACTACTAGCTTCATGTTCTTCTTAGCCAATGACTTACTTCATCTTTGCCCTTCCAGCTGGCAAGGTGGGTTTCTAACAACTCATGCACCTGAGGAACTTGGTGAAAACCAAGTACCAAGTTTTACATGGAGCAAGATTACATAGTGATTTCCATTTTGCACCACTTTGCATACATTTTTTTTTACTGAATTTTGTATATTTTGTACATAACATCTTAATCAGTCTTGACCAGCTTTATACCCCCTTATCCACTGGTACCCTCCCACAGCCCCCACTCTGGAATTCATACATTCTGTCATTTGTGTTATGGACTGTTGTGCCAAATTAGTCTCCACAGGCATTCCTCAGTGAAAGTTCATCTGCTGACCTCTAGTCAGCCTATCCAAAGTCAACAGCAGTCTGGGGCTACACAGTGAGTTAGATGTTAGCTGGGGCTACAGAAGGAGACCTTGTTTCAAAATCTTCAAATATATGCAATTTAAAGAAATGAATATTAAACCCAAGTACAATAACATACAATTTGATTTTAAAGGTTATCTTGGGACTCTAGAGATGGTTTAGCAGTTAAGAGTGTTTACTGCACAAGCCTAAGAACTGAATATGAGATCTTAGCACCCACATATGGAGTGATCCTGTGCATGCCTATAACTCCAGCATTGAATGGAGCAGAGACAGGAGGATTACTGAAGTTTGCTGACAACCAGCCTAGCCAAAAAACATGATTCAGGTTCAGAAAGAAACCCTTTCTCAAATGGATAAGGCAGACAGTGATAAGGAAGCCCACACAACACCTTTCTGTGGCCTTTGTTTACATGCACAAGCACATGTATATGCACACATACCACATACACATAAGTTGCAATAATTCGCACACACATGCACACACACACGTGTGTGTGCATGTGTGTGTGTGTGTGTGAGAGAGAGAGAGAGAGAGATAAGTTAATTAAAATGTTTCCTTAACCCAAAAGTTTCTTGTAGATGTGACAGTTCCAAGTTAATTGTACAAATTTTGGGGCCAGATGTGAGGGTAGAGACAGGAGAATCAAGAGTTTTAGTCCAGCCTGGGCTACATAAGTATCTGTCTCAAAAATCCAAACCAGGGGCTTGGAGAGGTGGCTCAGTGGTTAAGAACATTTGTTGTTCTTGCAGAGGACCCAGGTTCAGTTCTTAGCATCCATATGGCAGCTAATAACTATCTGTAATTCCAGGTTCAGGGGATCTGACACTCTCTTTTGGCCTCCGCAGGGAACCAGGCATGCATGTGGTATACAGATATACATTCAGGCAAAGCATTCATACACGTAAAATGAAAACAAATCTTAAATACAAAACCCAAATCAAAACACAGACATACTAAGTTTTCAACATATTTAAGTTATAAATCATTCAAGAATCACCTAATTGTGAACTGTCTACATCAACTTTTTCTATTTACACATGCATGTCTGCTATAATACAAACAGAAGCATAACTTTGAAGTAAAATAATGCTTTCAAGATTCTATAAGCAAATATATTTTGACATATATTAACAGTAAGTATTAGTTTAATATACTTAGCCTGCAAAGTATATTAGTTCCTAAAGCTGACATTTTGATCATTTTAAAAAATTTAAAATTATAGCATGAGAGAGATGATGGCTCAGTGGTTAAGAGCACTGGTTCCTCTTGCCGAGGACCTGGGTTCAACTCCCGGTACTCACATGGTGACTAACAACTATCTTTAACTCCAGTTACAGGGGAATCCAATGCTCTCTTCTTACTTCTGTGGGCATTGCATGACAAGGGTGCACTTTATTACATGCAGGCTATACACTCATACACATAAAATAAAGATAAATAAAACATTAGCTGGGCATGGTGGCACACACCTTTAATCCCAGCACTTGGAGGCAGAGGCAAGTTGATCTCTAAGAGTTCAAGGCCATCCTGGTGTACACAGAAAATTCCTGGACAACTGAAGTTATGGGGAGATCTTGTCTCGAAAAGACCAATAAATAAATAAATAAATAAATAAATAAATAAATAAATAAATAAAACATTTAAAGATCCTCATTAAATTTAGGACAAATTTCCCCTTTAAAATTGTTCAAGGGCTGGAGAGATGGCCTAGCGGTTAAGAGCACCAACTGCTCTTGCAGAGAACCCGGGTTCGATCCCCAGCACCCACATGGCAGCTGAGAGCCGTCTTTAACTCCAGTTCCAGGGGAATCTGACACCCTCTTCTGACCTCCGTGGCATTGCACGACACGGGTGCACAAACCTACATGCAGACAGTACATTCATACACATATGAAAATAAATAAAAATAAATGTAAAAAAAATAAATAAATAAAATTGTTCAGTAGCTATTTCCTATGCATTAAAGCATTCTCTCCTAAAGGAAAGGTCATTAACACACAGCAAGTAGAGGTAGTAGGGGTGGGGAGGACAGAACAGTCAGTAAAGTAGGAGGACCTAAGTTTGATAGCCAGCATCCATGAAAAGCATGATGTGTTGCTATGTACCTATAATCCCAGACCTGAGGAGGTGGAGAAAGGTGAATCCCTGGAGCTTCCTGTCCAGCGTCCCAGTGAGAAACCCTGCTTCTAAAAACAAGTTCATGGGGCTAGAGATATGTCTCAGCAGTTAAGAGCATTGGCCACTCTTGTAGAGGATCCTGGTTGTTCCCAGCATCCACATAGCAACTAACAACCTTTTAACTCCAGTTTCAGGGGACATGACACCCTCTTATGGCCTCACAGGCATTTCACACATGTGGTGCCCTTACATATATGCAGGTAAAACATTCATAAAATATAAAACATAAAATAAAAAATATTTAAAATGCCCTATCTGGGGTAATAAACTTTTGTTTACTTCTCTCCTGAAAGACAGAAATTTAGGTACTTGATGAAAGATTGTTTGTCTTTTAAAAATATGAAAACCGTCTGAAGCTCCAATTCCAGGAGAACTCCAGTTCCAGGGGAATCCGACACCCTCTTCTGACCTCCGCGGCATTGAACGACATGGGTGCACAGACCTGCATGCAGACAGTACATTCATACACATACAGAAATAAATTTAAAAAAAATTAAATTAAAAAAAATTTATTTTAATTTTATTGAAGTGCGATGAATGGTTTTTGGAAGTCAAGACATAGAAAAGGTGTTCTCCTAAATTGTCTCCCTCCTATAATCTCCTTCTCATGTTTCTTTTCCTTGGGCTGAATAAATGGCCCAGTGGTTAAGAACACTGGCTGGTCACAGTACCTAGGTTTGGTTCCTAGCATGTACAATGGCAGTTAATAACCATGTGTAACTCCAGTTATAGCAGTATCAATGATCTCTAATGATCTCCATGGGCACTGCATGCATGTGGCATACTTACATATATGCAAGCAAAACAGTCACACACATAAAGTACAAATTTTAAAAGGCTGTAATTCCAATTACAGAGGGCGCAAAGCCCAATTCTGTTCTCTTCTGGCACTGCAAGCATATGGTACACTTACAAACATGCAGGCAAAATAATCAAATGTGTAAAACACCTAATTCTTTTCAGAAGTTTCTCTTTCAAAGTCTTCCACCAATAAACTCCCTCCTATAAGACACCATCCCCAGTCTCTGTCCCATATGTCTGACTCCTATAAGTCTCCCTTTCCAATGTCATCCTCCCATAAATCTCCATTCTGTAGACTTCATCCCATAAGTCAATACTATAGTCTTCATCCTGTAGTCTCTCTCCCATAGGTCTCCACTCTTGTCTCCATCCCACAGTCTCCCTTCCATTAGTCTTCCTCCCATAGTCATCCTCCCTCATATCTCCCTTCCATGCTCTCCTTCCCATAAATCTCAACTCTACTTTCCAATTCTTAGTCTCCTCATAATTCTCCCTCTTATAATCATCCTCTCATAATTCTCCCATCCTTATTCTCCCTCTTCCTCTTTTTTTTTTTTTTTTTTTGGGTCTTTTCGAGACAAGGTCACCCTGTAAGGCCCCAGCTGTCCTGAACGCACTCTGTAGCACCAGGCTGGCTTTGAACTCACAAGATCCCGCCTGCCTCTGCCTCGAAGTGCTAGGAGTAAGAAGGCGTTGGCCACCACGCCCGGCTATCTCTCCCTCCTTTTCCTCTTAGAAGTCAGGCAGCACCTGTATATCCATCTTCTATTCTCCTCTCTAATAATAAAACGTTCCCGCCCACTAGCAGCAGCTCATCTTCCGATAGGTCCCCTAAAGCCATAGTCTCGTCCCCTCTCCCTCCCTACTACAAATCTTTACAACAGCCTCCATCCAATAGTCTTTCTGTTCTCATAAAGTTTATCCGTTCCTAGGCCTTCCTCTTTACTTTTTGTTTGTTTTTTTTCTAGTATTTTTTTTTTTGGCCTTTAGTAGTCCCCTTTTTTGTCCCTCCCATAAGTCGTCTGCACTGTGGTCTCCATCACAAAGTCGCTCCCTCGCATAAGTCACCACTGTAATTTTCCATCAAAACAGTTTTTTCCCTCAGCTAATTCTTATCCTTCCTAATAGATAGTCAAACCTCCATAAGTCCTCATCTCCCTACGTTGGATAGTGCCCCTGCCTAAGTCGGCTGCGCAAATCTCTCCCCCACCCACCTTTACAAATTGTCTTCCATCCTTTAAGAATGTCCCTCCAGAAGGGGGCTGGAGGGATGGCCTAAGCGGTTAAGAGCGCCGAACCGCTCTTACATAGTGTACCACCCCCCGGTTATTCATATCCCCAGCACCAAAGAAAACACATGGCGGCTGAGAACCGTCTTGAAACTCCCACTTTCCCAATTCCAGGAGAACTCAAACTCCAGTTCCAGGGAAGCATCCGACAGACAAAACCCTCTTCTGACCTCGAGCATTGCACGACACGGGTGCACAGACTTGCATATGCGACAGTACATTCATACACAGCAGAAACTAAATAAAATTAAAAAAAAAAAATTAAAAAAAAAAGAATTCCTCCAATATTCTCTCTCACAAGTCCTTTCCATGGTCTCCCACCCATAACTCTCCACTGCCTCCTTTTACTAGAATTCATTTTAAAAATATGCATGTCTGTGTATGCAAATACAGCTGCCTGTGGTCTTGACCCACCTGACCTGGGTGCCTGTAACTGAACATGTTGCTCTGTAAAAGTGGTATGTGTTTTTGACCACTGAGCCATCTCTCTGACCCCCTGGAATTCTTTCCTGGCCAAGAAATACTTCAGGTGTCTAGGTAACATATCTCTTCTCCTTTGGAGATGATCTTGTACCCTCTTTCCTACCCCCTAAACTGTAAACCCACTTATTCTCCTAATTCAGGTCATACTTTTCAACACTTTATCAGCATGTTTATTCACTTAAAATCTGAAACTGTTGCCCTATATTCCAAGTAAAGGGTGAAAATAGAAAAAAAAAAAAAAAAGATGTGCTCCTCGTTCATGAAAATGTCAGGAAATGGAAAGTAAGTGTTTGAAATAAAGCTTTGAGATTATTCAGTGTGGGCAGAGCAACATGGTGGCTGGAGTCTTCCACCAGCATTTACAAAGTCAAACATATTCAAAAAGCTGTTCAAGGATTAAAATTACCAGTTGAAAAACAATAGTGCAGCCGGGCGCACAAAACCCTTTAATCCTACCACTTGGAGGGCAGAGGCAGAAGAGCAGGCAGATTCTTGTGAGTTCAGGCCAGCCTGTTTTTACACAGAGTGAGTCCAGACAGCTAGGGGCTTAGGGGGCGACCCTGTCTCAAAAAGACCAAAAAAAAAAAAAGAAAAAAGAAAAACAATAGTGCAGAGTGGTGATGACCCCAACATGAGTTGCAGTGCTGAAATCCAGAGGAAAAAAAAAAAGAGAAACAATAGTGCATACTTTTAGGATATTAATAAGAAAAAGCTTATGAAAGAAGACAAAAGCAGTTTCCTGTGCCACCCTTTCCCAAACTCCAAGTCTCTTAGGGACAAAGAATAGCTTTCTATGTGAGGGACAGAAAAGAAACAAAATTCTAGCCTTAGGCTTGAAAACCGGTCCAGGGGCCACCATGGTGAAACTCAGTGGCTTGTTGACAATATTGCAGTAAGGCCTGTCACTAACCAGAACCAAGGACCAGTGTTTTGCAGAGTCTCTAGGTCTGCTCCATTGTCACAAAACTGTGGGATGATGAGATAAACTTGAGTTTTGGCTGGCATTATTACAAACCTTGGAGTAAGCCTTGGTCACCTCTCCTTCATTTTAGATTGTACTTTCCTGTGGCTATGAGACTGGTGTGGCTCAGCCTGGCATCAGCTTTGGCAGCCAAGGAACTGCCTCTTCCACTGGTACCCCAACTCAGCAAGCCAGTGTTCCCACCTTCCCAACCTGTCCTAGCACCAAGTGGAGACCCATACTTCACTAGGACTGCAGCACAGTTCTGTGTGCCCCACTGAGACTGTGAAGGGCCTGTAGGTTGTAATACTTAGATTTGACCTATCTTGGTGTCAGCCTTTGTGGCTGAGGGTCTGCCTTCACCATCACTATCCAAACCTCAGGAAGCAGAGCCTATAAGCAGGCTTTATCTGCTGAAGGTAGGAAAGCTTGGTGGATGCAGTACTTTGCCTGAGGCATAGGGGTAGGCCAGTGTGGCCTAGAACTTGACAGATTCCAACAGCCACCAACCCCAGGATTACCTGTGGATCCTGTCTCTTGAGTGATTCCTTGTTGAGTAGAGATGTGTGACCATGATCTTGTGGTCTTTTATCATGGCTAGCATTCCCCGTGGTTGGTTGTAGCAGTAGTGAGCCATGAATTCATCTCAGTAGTAGGCAGCACATAGCAACCAGTGTAGGGCTTGTTCTTATCTGATGCTGGTTTTAGCAGACTGTGGTCTCATTGTAGAGTTGTCCAAAATCCTGGTTTAAGAACTTGTGGCTGGTCCCTTCAAAGAAGGAGATTTTATTCAGAGCCAGGCAGAATCCTAGTGCCTGTCCACAGGTAGGCAAGGTGTCTGGCCCTACACCAGATCCTAAAATAGGTTTGTGGGGATGGATTATCCTTTATCTTAGAACCCTCCAGGTCCTACTGAAAAGCACAATGGATAGCTGAAACAAACCTAGCTTGAATTTCCTGGTACTTAAAAAAAAAAAACAAAAAAAAAAAAACCCAAAAGCAATGGACTTGCTACAAACATGGACTTACAGTGCTATCTAGTGGTAATATAGCAGTAGTGACTACAGGTGGAAAGTAAATAGTATAGAATTTTTGGAGATAGGCAGTAGTTGGCTAGGTTTAAAGTAGAGGCATGAATTCCCTTATTTTGAGTGGGCCTTAAATCTAAACAGATAGCTGTTGGTTATCTCCAAGATTAAATTACCCCTATTGCACAATTATTGGAGATATAGTGAGACAGATATTTCCAGGAAACACATTTTTGTGGTTTCTAGGCTTTACAGGTGGGTAGGAATATTGATTCTTTTTCTCCTTTGGCAGCTTACCTAATACCTTCTGATACTATGAGAGCTAGTCTTTCACCTCAATTCCTCCAAGCTCTGGGCCCAAAGCATGTGGTGTCTTCTGCAATAGAGTCATAGCTTCAAGTTCTGGGAGGAAATCAAGGCCTGTGGTGGTAGCTGATACTGATTTGGAAGTCTTTTAGACTCCCCTGACCAATAGCTTGAAGGGAAGCAGAAGCTTGGCATTGGACTTTTGTTAGCTAGCCTATGGCTCTTAGGGAAAACATTATGACCTCATATGGTGTAACTCCATTACACACACTCATAATGTATATATGTATATACATATCATATATATATATATATATATATATATATAAAATGCACTTATAAGTGAACATACGATAAGGTTTCTGCAGGCTAGAGAGATGGCTCAGAGATTAAGAGCAGATAATTCTTATTCAATGAGTTCTCAGCACTCACTTTGGGTGGCTCAAACTGCCTGTAACTCTAGCTCCAGGGGATTCAACACTCTCTTATGAACTCTACAGAACTTTCCACTCATGTGTACTTACACACAGATATGCACATACATATAATTAAAAATAATAAAAATAGGGGCTGGAGAGAGGGCTCAGCAGTTAAGAGCACCAACTGCTCTTGCAGAGGACCCGGGTTCGATCCAGCACCCACATGTTGGCTAAGAACTATCTTTAACTCCAGCTCCAGGGGAATCTGAGACCCTCTTCTGACCTCCGCAGCATTGCACGACATGGGTGCTCCTACTTACATGCAGACAGTACACTCATACACATAAAATAATTTAAACAAACTAAAAAATTAAAATAAACATTTTAAGAACAATAGTACTAAGTTTCCCTACGCTTTTTTTCAAATGTTACTGTTACTTATCTCTCCTCCCTCCCTTTATTTTACATTTCCTCCCCCTTCCATGGTTAAAGCCCCCTGTCTCTTTTTTAAACCAATATAATTTTAAATGTATGCAAAATTCTTCTTCTTTTTTTTTTTTTTTTTGATCTTTTTGAGATAGGGTCTCCCTGTAGCTCCGGCTGTCCTGGAACTCACTATGTAGACCAGGCTGGCCTTGAACTCACAAAGATCCGCCTGCATCTGCCTCCCAAGTGCTAGGATTAAAGGCGTGTGCCACTATGCTCGGCCCGCAAAATTATTATTCTTAAACACACAGGAAAAACAGAATAAAATTCTATATTCAAAGATACTTAAAAAATAGATAGAAATAATTTTAAAATGAAACAGGAATCCCTGAGCTGAAAAATACAATAAGAGGGTTTGGAGAATTAGCTCAGCCAATAAAGTGTTTACTGAGCAAAAAAGCGGGGCATGGGCTTGTAGTCTTCTTAGTGTTCTGGAAGTAGAGACGCTGGAACTCAAAGCCCAACCAGGCTAGTCCAATCTTTAAGCCCCAGGAACCAGAGAGCCTGTTTCAAAAATCAAGATTGGGGGCTGGAGAGATAGCCTAGCGGTTAAGAGCACCGACTTCTCTTGCAGAGGACCCGGGTTTGATCCCCAGCACCCACATGGCGGCTAAGAACTGCCTGTAACTCCAGTTCCAGGAGAACTCCAGTTCCAGGGGAGTCCGACACCCTCTTCTGACCTCCGCGGCATTGCAAGACACGGGTGCACAAACCTGCATGCAGACAGTACATTCATACACATACAAAAATAAAAATAAATAAATAAAAAAAATTTAAAAAAGGAAATAGACCCCTTTCTTAAAAAACAAACAAAAACCAAACCAAAACAAAACAAAATCAAAAATCAAGATTGATTGCTCCTGAGGAATGACACCGGAAGTTGTCCTCTAGTGAGCATGGGCGTGCTCTCAGGGAACATCCCCCTGCCCACTACACTTAGCAAGAAATTTTCAATATGATGGAAGACATCAACAGCAAAATAGATCAAACAAATAAAAAAATGTCATGAGCTCAAACAGATTGCATGCATTTGAAAATAAAATTGATAAAGAAATGAAAAAAAGAAAATCAAAGGAAACAAAAAATATTTACAATTTTTAGAGCACATTGAAAGTGGCAGTATTTGGATTTCGAAATGCAATCGGGGAGTTGAGAATGCTGAGTAGAAAGCTTACTCAAAGGCTAAGAGCAAGAGGCTCCCAAATTTGGAGAAAGAAACAAATATCCAGGAACAAGAATGGAGCAGCTTTATATTGAGGTCTCAATCCACGTGTACCTGGTAGAGAGGAGAAAGAGGATCAGGAATTCAGGGCCACAAGTTGAGTTGGAAGTTGTCAACCATTTCAAACAACAAAACCTATTTTTTGGTAAAATATGTGATTATATGAATAAAAGAGAATAAAATAGATTAAAAAATAATACAGGAGTTTTCTCTGCTTACTCACTGAGAGGCACAATCTGGTTCCGTGCCTGCGCAAGCTGCGGTGAGGCTCCCCTCCCCCCGTTGCGCATGCATGAGGAGGGGAGCGGGTGGGGGTGTCCTAATGCTGGAGGAGAGCTGCTGCCATCAGGGACTTGCACAACTCCTCCCACCCAGCTCTCTCCCCAAACTGAAAAAAGACAAAACAACCCCCCCCCCAAAAAAAAAACCCAGACGCTGCCATCTATGGTGACCTGGCGCCTTGTGTCCACTCCTTCCCTGCTTGCACACTACTGAATGCAGGGAGCCCACGGTGGCTGTGCCAGGGTGCAGATCTGGCTTTCCCTTGGTCAGAGTTATTCTGATCTGAAGACTTTGGTGTTTAAGGCACAACCTGAATTATTCATGCATTTCAGAGAAAGGATACTCAACCTGTACCTCTGTTGTTGACGAGACTTTTAATGGATGACTGGAAGATCCTGTGGACACGAAGAAACTCCCTTCTAAGACGTCTTTTTGGGTCAGATTAAACCTTGACGCTCGTCACGGAGTGGCCCAAAACTGCTACTGAGAAACTAGAAGTCAACATTGAATATTTGGCAGCAATTCCCTTTCTAGTTCTTCAATGGTGGTTTGCCTCTTCTATCAAGAGTTTTTCAGCAGTATGTCTGAAAACATAAAATATAATGACGATGATCACAAAACACTGTTTCTGAAAACCCTAAATGAACAGCGCTTGGAAGGAGAATTTTGTGATATTTCTATTGTGGTTGAAGGCGTGAAATTCAGAACATACAGATGTGTTCTTGCCCCCTGCAGTACCTACTTTAAAAAGCTTTTCAAGAAGCTTGAAGTAGATAATTCTTCACTTATAGAGATAGATTTCCTTCATTCTAATATATTTGAAGAGGTCCTGTGGTGGTTTGAATGTGAATGTCCCCCCATAGGCTTTAAGTATTCAGACATTTTGTCTCCAGTTGGTGGCACTGTTTTTGGAGGTCTTAGAAGGTGTGGCCATGCTGGAGGAAGTATGTCACTGGGGGCAGGCTTTAGTGAACTAACCAAGAACAACGGTGTACAGTCGCCCTCTCTCTGCTTCCTGTGCTCATTGCGAGATGTGACCCTCGGCTTGCTGCTCCAGCCCCGGCCACCGCACTTCCCGCCACAATGGACTCTGATTCTTTGGAACCGTCAATCATAAGCTCAAATAAACTCTTCCTTTTATAAGTTCCCTTGCTCATGGTGGTTTTATCACAGCAACAGAAAAGTGACTAATACAGGTCCTGAAATATATATACACAGCAAAGATTTCTGGGAAAATGGAAGATGCTAACTTAATCTGGTCAGATTCTTGGTATTTGGTTTTTGGATAAACTCTGTTCTAGGAAGCATAATGTATCTAGACTCAACGTAAATAATGGTCAGTTAAAGAGGAAGTATTATCTCAAATTAAGTTGCCCCTTTGGAGATGCTGCTGATACTCAGGATGATGACATGGAAGAAATCGGAGATCAGGACTACAGTCCTCTGATGACACAGTAGAAGGCACCCCACTGAGTCGGGAGGACAGCAAGTCACCCCCTACTATTCTCAGGGTTCAGGAAGCAATTTTGAAAGAGTGAGGAGGTTCTGAAAGTCAACTGCTTTGGTCAGGAAGTAGAATCAATGGAGACCCCAGAGTCCAAAGATTTGGACTTAACATTTAATGATGGAATGAGTGAGATGAAAGATGAAGACACTTGAGGCTGGACCACAGCAGCCAGTGGCATGAAGTTTGAGTATTTGCTGTAAGGTCACCATTAGGAGCAGATTGCCTGCCAAGCATGTGGTAAGACATTTCCTGATGAAGGCAAATTTCAGAAGCATGAAAGGGTCCACACAGTGGACAGGCCCTTTGTGAAATGTGTACAAAAGGTTTCACCACCCAGGACCACTTGAAAGAACACCTAAAAATCCACACAGGTTATAAGTTTTGAGATGTGTGAGAAATCCTTTATCCATGCCCCAGCCTTAAAAAAACATGAGAGAGTTCACAGTAACAAAAGATCCTTTGTATGTCACATGTTTGACAAAGCCTTCAAACACAAGTCTCACCTTAGGGACCATGAAAGGAGACACCCAGGGGAAAAGCATTTCGTGTGTGGCTCTTGCACCAAGGCATTCGCCAAGGCCTCCAATCTGAAGAGGCACGAGAATGATATGCACGGTGAGAGGAAGCAGGTCATCCCCAGTGCCATCCTGAGAGAGACGGAACAGTTGCAGGCAGCAGCCATGGCTGCCTAACCAGAGCAGCAGTTGGAGACCATTGCCTGTAGCTAGAGATGATGGGACAGGAACATGTCCTTGGAAGTGGATCCAGAGTTTGCATTGATTGATCATAGTCTGTGTACACACCCATGACTGCTTTGGGGGAAACTTACTGAGTATTGTGCTGGTTGAACTTAGGGCAGTGCTCGGGTTAGGTGTTTTTCAAACCTCTCAAATCAATTACATTCCTAAGTTCTGACCAAACAGGTTCACTATCTTGTGTCTAGTAATCAGTGTTGCCAGTAGCTCCTGCCCTTCTTTTTTATGGTTTGAGTTGAAAACTCCTTTGTTCGGTTTAAATTGTGAGACTTAATTTTCCATTCTAAGTTCCTCTAACATGTGCCAAGCTGTTAAGTGCACTGCATAGAGTAATCAAATAAACTGATTTCCTAATCATCCTAATATATGTGACTAATGGTCAAAACAGCAGTTTTTTTTTAATGAAGGGTCCAATAGATGAATGAAGACATTTATTTAATGGACAGTATAGATTTGGTCCTCCTCTTTGCTGGGACATCAAAGATGCTCTTGAAAATAAACATCCCATGGAACAGCCTTAAACGTTAATATTGAGCAACATCTTCGGGGCTTTCCATGTGTCAGCTCATTTCACTTCTACAGCAGCTCCTGGGGGGAAAATTCTCTTATGCTCTGTTTGAAGAGGAACAGCAGAGTTACCTAACTTTCAATAATTCATATTTGCCAACAACTAGCTGCAAACCCCAATGTCTGGAGACAACAGAGTGCTGCTGCCTGATGCACGTGCTCACTAGGCTTTTCAGTTATGCCATGGGTAAATTTTTTATAATCTTGAAGGACAAATCCGTTATAGTCTTTGCATCACTGTGACTCAAACATTTTGTTACTTGAAACAAAACTTTTGCACTCTTACACTTTTGAGGTTTTATTTTAATTACTATTTTTGAAGACAGAAAATTTTTCTTTTGAATATTGAGAACTTTTTATTGTCATATTTTTTATGTGTCCACTGCAGTCACCTAAAATAAACATTTTGCATTTTTCCTTCTGCCAACAAGTCTACTTTTAATTGTGACTACACAACGTACTATGTCTTATACATGAACAATTTGTTTCTGGGTGGATAGAAGAGGTCAGAAAAGAAGACAATACAGGATGTAGATTTATTTCAATGACATTTATTTCAACACTTATTTTCCTCTGAAGGATTGGTACCCTTGGATTCTTACTCTGCTAGTCTCTTTAAGTTTTATTTATTTTCATTATTTTATGTGTATGAGTGTAAGTGCACCTGTGTTGTGCAGTGTCCGTGGAGGTCAGAAGAGGGTGTCGGATCCTCTAACTGGAGTTATGGACAGTCGATAGCCGCCATGTTGGTGCTAGGATTCAAACTTGGGTCCTCTGCGAGAGCAGTCAGTGCTTTCAACTGCTGAGCCATCTCTCCAGCTCCTCTGTTAGTCTCTTAAAAGCAGGCAGATTTTCACCAGGCGTGGTGGTGCACGCCTTTAATCCTAGCACTCAGGAGGTAGAGGCAGGCGGATCTTTGTGAGTTCAAGGCCAGCCTGGTCTACAGATCGAGTTCCAGGCCAGCTGGGGCTACAGGGAGACCCTGTCTCGAAAAAGACAAAAAAAAAAAAGCAGGCAGATTTTTGTTTGCTGAATAAATAATTACGAGGCATGATTTCAGCAATGATCAGCTAGCTTAAGTTACTATAATTTCTAACTTAAATGATTTGACAGTGATGAATACCAAGTGGCAGAGCAGCGTAAAGCTGTGCTTTATTTTATTTATTTATTTATTTATTTATTTATTTATTTATTTATTTATTTATTTATTTATTTATTTATGTATGTTTATGAATGTACTGTCTGCATGTAGGTTTGTGCACCCGTGTCGTGCAATGCCTCGGAGGTCAGAAGAGGGTCTTGGATTCCCGCGGAACTGGAGTTCTCCTGGAACTGGAGTTAACAGAAGGTTCTTAGCCGCCATGTGGGTGCTGGGGATCAAACCTGGGTCCTCTGCAAGAGCAGTCGGTGCTCTTAAGCACTAGGCTATCTCTCCAGTCCCAAAGCTGTGCTTTTTTATTGCCTCTTACCACGTGTGCTCTAAATAATCATTCTCATCTGGCAGTTATTGGATGCAGTTGTGTGAAGACTAGAAAATGTGGACCAGGAAATCCTGCTTGTGTGGGTTTGTTTTGTCCTCCTTTTCTTCCCAGTTTTCTTCTGGTCTCCGGTGCATGTACTTTGTGAAATGTTCTCAGAGTTACAGTGTGTCACTCATTTTCCATAGCTGATCTTGCAGATCACGTGGGTGTCTGAAGCTGAGCATTTAAGGCTGTGCCTCTAGAAGAGAATGATGTCAAGTGCAGCAGAAATTGCCACAAATGCTGCACACACAACTTCCAGCTCTTCTCACCCTCCTTGATGTGTTGGAGTTTAGGATTAAGGTGTCAGTTACCACATTTAAGTAATTATTCACACAACCCCAGTAGAGGTTAATTGGAGGTGCTCTTGCTATAGACTTTCTTGGATCTTTGAAGCATCTTTGATTTATGATGAGGGTCTCTCCAGCCAAGCAGGCTTCATGGTCTAGAGGTCGGCTCTGCAGTATTTCTGCACTCAGTGGAGATTCTGAGGGTTCTGTTTCCCTTTGCCCATTTGTTTCATTCTGCTTGGCATCATCAGCACATCCTGGCTCTCTGAAGAATTCCAGATGAAGAATTCGGCCCATCTGTCTTCCAGGGTCCTGGTTTGGATCTTTCAGTTCCAGTGAGTTAGAGTCCATCCTGGGGGGGGGCATGGCAGCAGGTGGCAGGAGCAGAAAGTGAGGAATCAAAGTAGCAGTTTTAATAACTTCATATAGATGTGGAAAATGTTGGCAGGGTGGTGACCAAGAACAGTTGCAAGTATAAAACAAGTTTGAAAATGCAGAATGGTATATATAATATATATATATATATATATATATATATGCTATATAAAACACTGTTTCTATGGGCATATAATAGTTGCTTTGCTGAAATGTTTTTTTCATGCATTGTGGTTGCCTCTGTGTCCACCCTAAAGCTGTAGGTGATGTGTTCTTCAGGGTGAGCAAAACCACCAAGATGCTGGTGGTGCTGGGGCTGAGTGCTAAGATTCCTCTTTTGTGGGGGAGCTGCCAGTCTTGGCCACTGAGAACATGTGGAGTGGACCACCAGTGGGGGGGGGTGGTAGAGAAGGCTGTCAGAGACAAAGTTTACACAGATGCAAAAGTCCTGATTTCCTAGGTCAAAATCTTAAATTATTTGAATTTTTTAATTAAAGGTCAAAATTAGGATGAGAAGCAGAGATCCTCTCCAGATATGATTGTGTAGTTTATAGAAGATCACTATGTTTTGGGGCTCTCTGCAGCACACTATTTATCCATAAGGAAGATGCAATGTGCTTACTTCAATTTAAAACCTTAAGTGTGTAAATAGCAGTGTTGGTCTTATTATGTATTTCAAGAAAAAAGACAGCTGCAGTTTTTTTTTTTTTTGGCACATTGGATTAAATGCCTTCCATCAGCAACAAATATCAGACTCTTTTAACAGATATTAAACACTGTTAGACCAAATGTTTATGTTTTTGAAGTATGTTTCATTGCTGGTTAGTTTTATTTATTTATTTATTTATTTTAAAAAATTTATTTATTTTTGTATGTGTATGAATGTACTGTCTGCATGTAGGTTTGTGCACCCGTGTCATTCAATGCTGTGGAGGTCAGAAGAGGGCGAAAGATTCCTCCGGAACTGTAGTTAAAGACGGTTCTCAGCCGCCATGTGGGTGCTGGGGATCAAACCCAGGTCCTCTGCAAGAGCATTCAGGGCTCTCAACCACTAGGTCATCTCTCCAGCCCTGGTTACAGTTTTAAATAGAGTTGATCACCTTTTCACTGCCATAAATCAAAATTATAAACTTTGTTTCAGATATGGTATACTTAATGTTCTTTTGTAACTGTTTGCTTAAGAATATATTGAAAAGCCAGCAACTGTTTGAATTATGTTCTGTAAGAAAGCTCTAGTTCATTATTTTAGGGTAGGTACAGATGTATAAAATGCCAACTTTTTTGTTTGTTTGTTTGGTCTTTTTGAGACAGGGTCTCCGTGTATCCCCAGCTGTTCTAGAACTCACTATGTAGACCAGGTTGGCCTTGAACTCACAGGGATCTGCCTGCTTCTGCTTCCCAAGTGCTGGGATTACAGGCATGCTTAACCATGCCCAGCAAAAATGCCAACTTTTAAAATTCATGTATGGTTGCTGGGATTATTATTATTATTATTATTATTATTATTATTATTTTGGTCTTTTTGAGACAGGGTCTCCTTGTAGCCCCAGCTGTCCTGGAAAACACTCTGTAGACCAGGCTGGCCTTGAACTCACAAAGATCTGCCTGCCTCTGCCTCCTGAGTGCTAGGATTAAAGGTGTGTGCCACCATGCCTGGCTAGGATTCTTCTTTTAACAAAAAGTACATTACAATAGTTGCATGTCATAGCTTGCTGCATTAACACCTTTAATTACTACTGTGGACATTTTTTATTTTCAGAATTGGTGCACAAGTTATGGCCATGATTTTCGAATGAAGATGCTACATTTAAATTTTTTATTTATTGGTTAAAAATAATAATGGGCTAGGGAGATGGCCCAAGGGGTAAAAACACTTGCTGTGCAAGCCTGACTGACAGGATTTGTGAATAGCAGAGGAGTCATAAGCTTTTTTTTTTTTTTGTCATAAGCTTTATTAAGAAAGCTATAAGGCCATAAACCTCCTTGAAATGACCAAATGGTTTGAAACTGATTATCTGGCCTTGATAAGGCCTTATCAAACAATCACTCACAGGCAGAGTTTGTGGAATCCTCCTGTCTGCTTGAAGGCTTTGAGGTACCAGCTAGGCCCAAGAAGTAATCTTAACAAAAGGCTTTCAATTGTGCGAAGATACCAAGCCTCAGCATTGAACACATACTGGCTGAGCCCATATAGAAGAAAAATTGGGATCTTTCTCAGAAAATCCCCTCCATTTTAAGAAACAATTTACAAGACTGTGCCAAATTTACTCCCTTATGTGGCATGATGTCCATTGCATTCTCAACTTAACTCTGACAGCAGATGGAAATGCTCACAGTTGGAAGGCAGCCAGGGACTATGCTGATAGGCTACACCAACAAGATGATCAGTTCCAAGGTGGTGAAGCAGCTGTGCCCCTAACTAATCCACGGTGAATTACCAAGCCACTAGTGAGGGCTCAAAAAACCTTCAAATAATGTTTAAATTCTTGGCAGAGGGCATGCAAGAAAATGCCCACTCTAGAGTGACTCTACACAAATTAAAGAAAATTAATCAAGGGCCACCAAAAAAATCCAGCCTTCTTTTTAAATAGAGTCCTAGAAACAGTAACTAAATACACCAGTACAGATCTGGACTCAACAGTGGGCAATCTCCTTCTCCACTTTCACTTTATAGAAGAGGCTGCTCCTGATATCAGATGTAAGCTTCAAAATTTAGCCAGAGGACTCCTGACATCCTAGGAAGAGTGCCTCAAAATAGCTTTCAAAAATCTATAATTCTAAGCCAGGCATGGTGGTGCACGCCATTAATCCTGGCACTGGGAGGCAGAGGCTGGCAGATCTTTATGAGTTCAAGGCCAGCCTAGTCTACAGAGTGAGTTCCAAGACAGCTGGGGCTACAGGGAGACCCTGTCTAGAAAAGACAAAAAAAATCTATAATTCTAGAGATGAGGAGGACAAAAAATCAAAAACTAAAGAGCAGGAACATGATCTCAAAGATCAATGTGCCCACTTCCAATCACTTCTTAGTCTCGATTTTTGAAAGCTGACTCCTCCCTCCCTCCCCTGTTTCAGCGCACAAACTCCCTCTTCAGTGCCAGCAGGCGGGGCACTGGGTGAAAAAAAATGCCCCAATCTATAGCCAAGTGGATGTCTTAACCGCAGAGAGGACACTGGAAATAGTAATGTCTGCAGGGATCCACAGGGAGCCTCCCTGCACCCCAGGCAGTGTTTTTTGTCCTAAGTGGCATATGGCACTAATGAAATGAGGAGGCCTGAGTTCTAAAACCCAAGCCATGTGTGGCTCATCTGAACTCAGGGTATCTGGTATAAAGGTAATCATTGTACTGGACAATGGGGCCTTGTTCTCTTTATTAACAGAATGGCTAGGGAGACAGTTCCATCCCCATTTACATTAACTAGGGTCTCAGGAGTTCTTATAAAATGTAGAACTCCACCACTCCCCTGACAGTTTGGTAATCTCTTTCTTACACACTCATTCGTAATTATGTCAAGATGTCCATGCCCCTACTGGGGAGGGATCTCTTGGCCAATCTAAAAATTTCCATCCACATTTGTCCCCTGAAACAACTTCTGTTTTCCTCCTAGCTCTGGACTCCAGTCATCTCTCTCCCAAACCTCAAATATTCTGGCCTCCCACCATTACTACCCAAGGTCCACCCCCAGGTAATGGGACATTACAAACCCATCTGTGGCACATCACCATTCCCCCCAATATTTATTTCCCTAACAAAATCCTTCACCCTATGTTGTTCAAAAACAATATCCTCTCTCTTCAAATACCCCAAGGGGCTTTAATCCCCCATAAAGTGCCTCCGAAGAGCAGGACTACTTATCCATACCAACTCACCACACAACACATCTATCGTGGGAATTAAAAAATCTAATTGAACCTTCCACCTAGTCCAAGACATAAGAAAAATGAATGAGGCCATTGTGCCTACTTTGCATGAATGTCGGGTCCCTAAACCCTACATTCTCCTGTTCTATATTACTCTGTACTCAGACCATCACAAATAAAGGACCCATCAAGGTCCCATAAGTCAATTAAAATTTGGTCTCTCACTCCCGGTCATGTGCACTGTGAAAGCAAGCCACAGGGGTGAAGCTTTGAAGTTAGTATCAGCTTGATTTCTCCATGTTGTACAATTCAAAGTAATTACTTGGTGTTCATGGCAGAACTCTTCTGGTCTTTGAAGTTGTAAAGCCATCATTTGTACAGTCCCGTGTTGTATGTCTACAAGAATCTGAACCTGCAAAAGATATGCCATCAGTTTCTGCCTTGAATGTTGCCAAAAGAGACATCCTGGACAATTCATCTACTTCAGACTTCACCTCAAGATATTCACGTTCCCAAGCTCATTCTTCAGCCTCAGTAGGTATTAGAAGATCTTCATCTATGTCTTATGTTGACAGGTTCATAGGAACATGGCCTAAAGAGAAAAGAACATCAGTGCATGGCGTTTCATTTGATAAAGAAGATAGTGCACAGAGATCCACTCCAAACCAAGGAATCACTCGTTTTGTTAGTAATGAAGGACTTACTCTAAACCACAATCGTGCATCTAAACACAGTAGGAAAAATTTGTCCTTCAAGCCAGTAAATGGAGAAGAGGATGAAGAAAGCATTGAAGAGGAAGTTAACGTAGAATCTCACAATGACCGCAAACCTTACATGCCTCATAACACAAATGAGCTAAATTGTAATGAGAATATTCATTACACACTTCCAAATGGGGCTTTACAAAACAGACTACTTTTAGATGAGTTTGGCAATCAGATTGAGACACCAAGCATTGAAGAAGCATTACAGATCATTCATGACACTGAAAAATCTCCTCGTACAGTTCGGCCAGACCAAATTGCTAATGGCTTCTTTCTTCATAGCCAGGAACTGAGTATCCTAAATTCAAATATTAAACTAAATCAGTCTAGTCCTGATAACATTACTGATACAAAAGGTGCCTTGAGTCCTGTAACAGACACTACAGAAGTTGACACTGGAATTCATGTTCCTTCAGAAGACATTCCGGAAACAATGGATGAAGACTCTTCCTTAAGAGATTATACTGTAAGCTTAGACTCTGATATGGATGATGCATCTAAATTTCTACAGGACTATGATATAAGAACCAGCAACCCCAGAGAAGCTTTGAGTCCCTGTCCAAGTACCATTAGTACCAAGTCTCAACCAGGGAGCAGTGCTTCTTCTAGTTCTGGAGTTAAAATGACCAGTTTTGCTGAACAGAAGTTCAGGAAATTGAATCATACTGATGGGAAAAGTAGTGGAAGCAGTTCTCAAAAAACTACACCAGAAGGCTCTGAACTTAATATTCCTCATGTGGTTTCTTGGGCACAGATTCCAGAAGAAACAGGCATTACTCAAGGACGAGACACTACACAGCTGTTGGCTTCTGAAATGGTGCATCTAAGGATGAAACTAGAAGAAAAGAGACGTGCTATAGAAGCCTAGAAAAAGAAAATGGAAGCTGCTTTTACTAAACAGAGGCAGAAAATGGGAAGGACTGCATTCCTAACTGTGGTCAAAAAGAAAGGGGAGGGGATTTCCTGTCTTCGAGAGGAAGCAGCTGGTGCAGAAGATGAGAAGATATATGTTGACGGAGCAAAAGAAAAGGAACCACAAAAAACTGATGGACAAAGGAGCAAGTCTCTGGCAGATATAAAAGAAAGCATGGAGAATCCTCAGGCCAAATGGTTGAAGTCTCCAACCACTCCTGTTGATCCTGAAAAGCAGTGGAACCTGGCAAGCCCTTCAGAAGAGACTTTAAACGAAGGAGAGATTTTAGAATATACCAAGTCCATTGAAAAGTTAAATTCATCCCTGCATTTTCTACAACAAGAAATGCAACGCTTGTCACTTCAGCAGGAGATGTTGATGCAGATGAGAGAGCAGCAGTCTTGGGTGATTTCACCTCCACAACCCTCTCCACAGAAGCAGATCCGAGATTTTAAACCTAGACAGGCAGGCCTGTCATCAACTGTTGCACCCTTCTCATCCAACTCCCCATGGCCTACTCATCCCTCTCCACAGTCTTCTAACAGGAAGAGCACGTCCTTTTCTGTTAAAAATCAAAGGACTCCTAGGCCAAATGAATAAAAAATAACACCTTTGAATCAAACCTTGACACCCCCTTGGTCTGTGGACAGTCTTCTGAGGTTAAGGAGATTTTCACCAAGTCAAGTTCCCATTCAGACATGGTCATTTGTATGTTTTGGGGATGATGGAGAGTCTTAATTAAAGGAATCTAAGCCTAAGGAAGAGATTAAAAAGGAGGAATTGGAATCCAAAGGGACTTCAGAACCACATGAACATAATTCTGGGGGAAAAGAGGTCAAACCTCTTGAATCAACAGTTTCTGAAGTCCTATCACAGCCTGTCACAGAGACTGTGTGTCTGACACCAAATGAGGACCAATTGAGTCAACCCACAGATCTGCCTCCTAAACCAGTTTTCCCACCTATTGCTCCTAAAAATGTTAATCTGATTGAAGTTTCTCTGTCAGATTTGAAGCCCCCTGAAAAGGCTGATGTATCTGTTGAACAATATGATGGAGAAGATAAAGAACAATTTGATGATCAGAAAGTATGCTGTGGATTTTTTTTTTTTTGGTCTTTTCGAGACAGGGTTTCCCTGTAGCCCCAGCTGTCCTGGAATTCACTCTGTAAACCAGGCTGGCCTTGAACTCACAAAGATCCACCTGCCTCTGCCTCCCAAATGCTAAAATTAAAGGCGTGCACCACCATGCCTGGATGTGGATTCTTTTATAAGGTAATATTAATTCACATAGTTTTGAGCATTCTCATTGGATGGCTGTTTGTGTGTATTCTAAGTTGATGATGCTTACTTCTTCAGTAACAGTCCCTTTTGTTACAAGTCTACCATTCCTGAAATGTGTAGACGATAGTAATATTCAAGAACACTGTGGTTTCCACAACAGTATTCCAGTATGGATTCAATAAACTATATCATAGCTTATATTTAGGTTATATTCTCTACTTTTGTTCCCCTGCCTCCCCTTTTCACTTTATTTCAGCCTTTGTAAAAATTCAGCTATTCAAATATCTTGAAGACAAGATTCCATTGCCAGTTGTTAAAAAATGTCACATTTCAATATAGACTGGACACTTATTTGATCAACATGATTGTACATACAAGACTCTCCAGCTGGATGGTGGGAGCCTTGGGCTGTGTGGGTTTGTGCATAGCTGCTTGCAAATTGGTTTTACGTGAAGGACGCTTGTATTCATTACTTATTACCTATTGTTTAAAAATTCTTTTGTAAAAAAAAAAAGAAAAACAATTTGGTCTCTCTGGGGCCACTACTATAAGTTTACCAGACCCACTCAGACCATTTTTTTTTCCTTCCACTCAAATCAGGAACAAGCTCTGGCAATTCTTTTCCAGGAAGCAGATGATATTTATCTTCCCATAGCCTATTTATCCAAATAGTTAGACATGGTCTCTCAAGGCTGGTCCCACTGCTTACACAACCTAGAAGCTGCTGCCTTTATTACCTGAAGCTAATAAAATCTCACTCCACAGCCCAGTCCATGTCCACACTTCATATTCGCATAAAGATCTCTTATGTCACAGAGCTTTCCTTTCCCTGCCCTCTTTTCAGGTACAGAGTCTCCATGCCTTCCTTCTCAACCCTAATCTTATGTTCGGACTTGCTCCACCCCTAAATCCAGCTAAGCTCCTACCCAGCATGTCCTCCACTACCAAGCAATATCACCCCTCCCACTCTTGTTCTGAGCTCTTATATCTTGTCCTAAATTCCTTCTCTTACATCTGTGATTACCTGATACCACAACATACAGAATGGTTCATAGATGGAAGTTCACAGAAAAATTTCCCTTTTGCTATTGGCTATCCAATTATGCTAGGGAACTCACAAACTCTACCTTATATTCTCTAATAGAAGCACAGCCTATCACTCCCCTCAGGACTTCACATTAAGCTGAACTCATGGCCCTCACCAGGGCTCTAACCCTAGCAAAAGGAAAAAAATTAAAATTTTTACTGACTCCAAATATGTCCACGATATTATACCTTCTAACATTTTAATATGGAGGCAGAGGGCATTCCTAACCCCAAAGGGAACACTCATTACAAATGCCACCCATATTAAAAGCCTGTTAGAAGCTGCCTTGTGTCCCACTACAGTAGCTGCCCTACACTGTTGAGGACATCAAATGGACAAACAATACCTCTCTTTTAATAATATCATAGCCAACAAATTAGGAAAGGAAGTTGCCCTGACATGTCCAGACCTCTCTGATGGCATTCCAAAAATTGCCCAACCTGATCAAATTTCCTTAACCCCAGCAACCAAACTCTTCTCATGTTCTTTTTTTTTTTTTTTTTTTTGTCTTTTTGAGACAAGGTCTTCCTATAACCCCAGCTGGCCNAGAAGATAAAGAACAATTTGATGATCAGAAAGTATGCTGTGGATTTTTTTTTTTTTTGGTCTTTTCGAGACAGGGTTTCCCTGTAGCCCCAGCTGTCCTGGAATTCACTCTGTAAACCAGGCTGGCCTTGAACTCACAAAGATCCACCTGCCTCTGCCTCCCAAATGCTAAAATTAAAGGCGTGCACCACCATGCCTGGATGTGGATTCTTTTATAAGGTAATATTAATTCACATAGTTTTGAGCATTCTCATTGGATGGCTGTTTGTGTGTATTCTAAGTTGATGATGCTTACTTCTTCAGTAACAGTCCCTTTTGTTACAAGTCTACCATTCCTGAAATGTGTAGACGATAGTAATATTCAAGAACACTGTGGTTTCCACAACAGTATTCCAGTATGGATTCAATAAACTATATCATAGCTTATATTTAGGTTATATTCTCTACTTTTGTTCCCCTGCCTCCCCTTTTCACTTTATTTCAGCCTTTGTAAAAATTCAGCTATTCAAATATCTTGAAGACAAGATTCCATTGCCAGTTGTTAAAAAATGTCACATTTCAATATAGACTGGACACTTATTTGATCAACATGATTGTACATACAAGACTCTCCAGCTGGATGGTGGGAGCCTTGGGCTGTGTGGGTTTGTGCATAGCTGCTTGCAAATTGGTTTTACGTGAAGGACGCTTGTATTCATTACTTATTACCTATTGTTTAAAAATTCTTTTGTAAAAAAAAAAAGAAAAACAATTTGGTCTCTCTGGGGCCACTACTATAAGTTTACCAGACCCACTCAGACCATTTTTTTTTCCTTCCACTCAAATCAGGAACAAGCTCTGGCAATTCTTTTCCAGGAAGCAGATGATATTTATCTTCCCATAGCCTATTTATCCAAATAGTTAGACATGGTCTCTCAAGGCTGGTCCCACTGCTTACACAACCTAGAAGCTGCTGCCTTTATTACCTGAAGCTAATAAAATCTCACTCCACAGCCCAGTCCATGTCCACACTTCATATTCGCATAAAGATCTCTTATGTCACAGAGCTTTCCTTTCCCTGCCCTCTTTTCAGGTACAGAGTCTCCATGCCTTCCTTCTCAACCCTAATCTTATGTTCGGACTTGCTCCACCCCTAAATCCAGCTAAGCTCCTACCCAGCATGTCCTCCACTACCAAGCAATATCACCCCTCCCACTCTTGTTCTGAGCTCTTATATCTTGTCCTAAATTCCTTCTCTTACATCTGTGATTACCTGATACCACAACATACAGAATGGTTCATAGATGGAAGTTCACAGAAAAATTTCCCTTTTGCTATTGGCTATCCAATTATGCTAGGGAACTCACAAACTCTACCTTATATTCTCTAATAGAAGCACAGCCTATCACTCCCCTCAGGACTTCACATTAAGCTGAACTCATGGCCCTCACCAGGGCTCTAACCCTAGCAAAAGGAAAAAAATTAAAATTTTTACTGACTCCAAATATGTCCACGATATTATACCTTCTAACATTTTAATATGGAGGCAGAGGGCATTCCTAACCCCAAAGGGAACACTCATTACAAATGCCACCCATATTAAAAGCCTGTTAGAAGCTGCCTTGTGTCCCACTACAGTAGCTGCCCTACACTGTTGAGGACATCAAATGGACAAACAATACCTCTCTTTTAATAATATCATAGCCAACAAATTAGGAAAGGAAGTTGCCCTGACATGTCCAGACCTCTCTGATGGCATTCCAAAAATTGCCCAACCTGATCAAATTTCCTTAACCCCAGCAACCAAACTCTTCTCATGTTCTTTTTTTTTTTTTTTTCTTTTGTCTTTTTGAGACAAGGACTCCCTTTAGTCCCAGCTGGCCTGGAGCTCACTATGTAGATCAGACTGGCCTTGAACTCACAGACATCCACCTGCCTCTGCCTCCCAAGTGTTAGTATTAAAGGCACGTGCCACCATGCCTGCCTTTCTCATGTTCTTAAAACAATACTTTCATATTCGGTCTAAGGACAAAGCCTTCCTCCAACACCTTACCCAAACCTGTTGTAGGCCATTTCTGGGCCTTAAGTACAGTATCCCAGCATTGTAATTAAGAAGCCACATAGCTGCCCCTTCCTCCCCCTCCCCCACACTGTGATTAGCTACACCCCTCCTGGCCTTTACAGTGATTGGTTGTATCTTGATGCCCTTTACGCTGATTGATAGAAGACCTCTATATAAGTTGTACCTGGAAATAAATACAAAAAATGACCCCCAAATAACTGCCTCAGATACAGTTGTCATGGGCTCTTTTTACACTGAATGTGCTGAATCTCATCATGACTACTAAACTGGAAACCCCCAGGCCCACTATCCAACAGCACTGGGGGAAGACACAATACTTGCCATCTGTACTGGTCAGGTGGAAAGACCCTCTGTCTGGCATTTGGAGAGGAACAGACCCTCTCCTCACAATGGGAAGGGACTTTGCCTGTGTGTTTCTGCAGGATTACTCTTTCTCCATCTGGGTCTCTACTAGGGCAGTACAACCATTCCATGACCCCAACAGAGGCAATGATACTACTGATGCACCTATACCTCTGGATGTTGATCCTGATATAGTGGGGAATGATAGTCCTATGTCCTTCTCTGGATAATGGCCAATCCTGGGAAGGATGGAATTGGAGGAGCCACCTGGCCAGGCGACACCTCTCCCTGCTATTTGGGGCATGACTTCCCCCACAATGTCAAAGAAAAACAGACAGAAGTTATGATGGACAACCAAACAAACCCACAGACTGACTCTAGAAAACAAAAGAAAGAGAAGGAGAATACCCAAGAAAGGGTGAACACCTACCAGGTGAGTACCTTTCTAAAGGCAAGTATCAAAGCCATTCTTCTGGGAATGGCATGCTCGTCCGTTGCACCACAACCAATGGACTCTCACATTCTCTGGGGGATATATACCTAGCCCTGTGATATTTAGACCCTAGGGGTGGGGTGGCCACCACTTTTCTTGTTACGAATCTCTTTACAGTCAACTTTTCCCTGTCAGACTTGTATATCACTCTGCAGGCAGCCACAGTGTGTTGGTGGGTATCTGTAGGCAAATGCAGGCCACAGGTGGCTGCCCAACATTATCTTAATTGCCCACCTGCATGTCTGTATCTAACCCCGTCCCATGGGTGAGAGCAGCGCATCGTGTGATGCAGGGGTGTAAGGAGCCGCAGGCTTTAGCTTGCTTACGCTGAGCTTGCTTACAAGGAAGTTGACTCTGTGAATTGTCACCTCGAGCCTTTTCCAAGAGCTGGGTGCGGACGTGCAGTAAAAAAGCCACCAGCCTTTCCCAAGAGCTGGGTGCGGACGTGCAGCAAAAGTCACCAGATACTCCAGCCTGATGTCTCAACTCAGTGATCTTGCAAAAACAGACCCTCCTCTGACGCCAGACCCTGTTTCACCCACCCCCTCCCTATTTCTTGCCTTCTGCAAAATAAATACAACTGTTTGTGCTCAATAAATTTGGACCTTGACAATTAAGCTTGCAGGGTCTCGCTTTTCTCTCTCGCCCATCTTCACAGGTCTGGGGTCTCCTTCGGGTACCTGCAATTACTGCCCCCACAGACAGGGGACAATTGGTGCCCGACGTAGGGGCTCGAAGTTAGAGAACCCCCACCAGACAAAGAAGCAAGAAGGACCGGCCAGTTGAACACTGAAGAAAAGGCACGCCTGCCACCCATGGAGCCAGGATCCCACTGAAGAAAAGAGACGCCCGCCACCTGCGGAGCCAGGATCTCACTGAAGAAAAGAGACGCCCGCCGCCCATGGAGCCAAGACCTCACGGATGAAAAGTAAGTGATTTCTTTGTCTTATATATAAGATGGGCCATTCGCTGTCTAAAGAGGAACAGTTTATTCAACACTTTAAGACAGCCTTCAGGGAGAGAGGAGTTAGGGTTAAGAAAAAAGACCTAGTAAAATTCTTTATATTCATTGGTGATGTTTGTCCTTGGGTCATCCTTAATGGACCATCCATCCATCCCAAAACATGGGAAAAGGTTAAACAGGAATTAGACACTACCCTCCAACACAAAGGACTAAATAGTGTTCCTATTCAGGCTTTTAGTTATTGGAGTCTCATTAATGATATAATTACAGATTCTCCCCATTCGGCACCACTCCTTGAAACTACAGGACAATTTTTAAAACCCCTTAGTTGCCCCCCCCTCGTCAATGTCTCAGGACAAAAAAGGCTCATCGCCTTGTCCATCAGCTGCTTTAGACATGCCTGATGATCAGATGCCTGACGATCAGGAATCTGGGCCGACAGTTCCTAAATCAACCAAACCAAAAATTCCCTCCATCTACCCGCCTCTCCCCCTAAAGCCTCCCTTTTCTGAAAAAAACATTGATTCTCCTCAAATTTACCTTATAATAAAAACCCAAGAGACCTTAACACCATCAGAGGAGGAAGACTTAGAGGAGGCAGCATCCAATAGCCAGCCAAACATGCCTGATGTCCCACCTATCCCTCCCTGGTCTGTGCACTTAGCTCCTTGGGCCTGCGCACCTCTATCAGACATTTTGGAAAAGAGCCAGATATTATTGTAACCACTTATAATGCTGACCAGTTAAAATGGCTACAACAGAAAAATGATGAATGGGCAATCTTATTAACTACCTATCAAGGACAATTTGATAATCATTTCCCAGCTGACAAACTAATCCAATTTCTTAAAGTTACACCTTTTGTTTTCCCCTACATCACAAAAATCTCCCCTATTAAAAATGCCCCTACGGTTTTTGTTGATGGATCATCCACAGGAACAGCTGCCTATGTGATAGATGACCAAACTTATAAGGTGTCCACAAATTATACCTCAGCCCAACTTGTGGAACTTCAAGGTGTCTTAACTGTATTTCAAAAATTCAAAGACACCCCATTCAACTTATATTCAGATAGTCATTATGTGTTAAATCTTTACAAGCCCTAGAAACTGTCCCTTTAATTCAACCCACTACAACAACCTTCTCACTATTCCTTAAGCTACAACAATTGCTAAGAGATCGAAATCACCCCTTCTATGTTGGACACATACATGCTCATTCTGGGCTTCCTGGCCCGCTAGCCCAAGGCAATGATAAGGCTGATTTAGCCACTTGCCTGGTGGGCCTCATAAACACTGTAAGAGCCACAGACCCACTAAAGGAAGCCCAGGAAGCTCATACTCTCCATCATTTAAATGCTCACACCCTTCGCCTCCGCTTTGGCATCAATAGGGAACAAGCTCGCCAGATTGTTAAAAATTGTAAAAATTGCCTGACTTTCCTGCCAGAACCACACACAGGAGTCAACCCTAGAGGGCTGACACCTGGAGAACTATGGCAGATGGATGTCACCCATGTCCCATCTTTTGGAAAACTAAAATTCATTCATGTCTCTATTGACACCTTTCGTGGATTCATACATGCCACAGCACAGTCAGGGGAAGCCACAAAAAAATGTAATAGCCCACATGTTATCAACCTTTGCTGTTATGGGTCAGCCTAAATGCTTAAAAACAGATAATGGCCCTGGGTATACTAGCCAAAAATTTCAACAATTCTGTGCCCAGATGAAAATCAAACACATCACGGGCATCCCCTACAACCCACAGGGACAAGGAATAATAGAGAGAGCAAACCAGACACTTAAACATACCTTGGCCAAACTGACAAGCCAGGAACAGTTGTATCCCCTTAAAGGAAATAGTAAACTCCTTCTGTCCCATGCTCTCTTCATCCTTAACTTTTTAAATTTAGACTTAAAGGGAAAATCAGCTGCTGATCGTTTATGGCACCCGACCACCAAAAC